>CALYLW010001349.1:0-264125 GCA_944989445.1 Ampullaceana balthica | reverse complement strand
TTGATAACATTTTAATTTCATTTTTTGGAAGGAACGTGTATTTGGGGTATTTGGTGAATTTTGGGGTATTAAACTACATTCCCACTACATCAAATATTCGTGTTTATATTATTTGATCATCTCTGAATGTATGACGCCTAGGGGGAGGGGGGCCCACACATTTGAGACTATGTGTGACGAGGGGGAGGGGGGTGTTTGAGAAATGTTACGTCACGACAAACCACGCTACTTTAAATAAAAATTCCACTTAAAATATTTGATTTCTTACAGTTTATTTTATGATGTTTTACATGGGTTCACGTGTGTTAGTGTTACGATATTAGAGTGAAGCCTACACTTAAATAGATACTTAATTGACAAAAAATGTGATTTGAAAAATGCTCTTTTTCAAATAGAAAATACAGCTTTTCTAGGGGGAGGGGGTGCGCACAATGGTTTGTGACGTCATATTGCAGAGGGGGTCTAAGTTTTTGTGACGACGTGTGACGAGGGGGAGTGAAAAATTGGCCTAAATTGTGTGAAGTCATCATGGAATGCACGTCTACCGTTTTAATGAGTTTACTTTTTTAATTTGAAGTTTAGTAGGCATGTTTAGTTTAGTCGTTCTATAAAATTGAAGAGAACATTGTTTTCCCCACCAGGGTCGCCGTGGCCTTGGTTCTATTTTTGTCTGGGCAACTGGTAACGGTGGCACGAACCAAGACGACTGTAACGCTGATGGTTATGTTACTATGCTCGAAACCCTGGCAGTCGGCTCAGTCAACGAAAGGGGTTTGAGTCCGTTCTTTGCAGAGAACTGCACATCGATGCTGGTTGTTGTACCCAGTGGTGGCGGGGAGTCACAGGAGGAGGAACCTGGGCGTGTCAAACTTAAAGTGGTTTGTTTTACTTTATCAATCACCTTACTTCCGCTCTCCCCGCCTTTTACTTTTACTGATATTATTTATGATTAGCAATATTATTATTAGTTACCTATTCGCAGTTTCGTTTGATTTTTAATATTACCCTTAAAGAGAGAAGTTAAAAAGTACAAAAGGTTGGGATCAACTTTACGATCAGTAAAAAGTTCTCAATTTTTAAGCTTCTCCAAGGAGTATCTGGTTGGACTTATTACTGCAAATAATTAGACTAGAAATTAGAAATACTGTAAATATCACTGAAGTGGAAATCAGTCAAATATTTTTTTTAAGAAGTCATTAAAAATTTCATTTGTTTCATTTCTCCATTAACTAATTTTACTAAAGTTACTTCATGGTCGATCGCCCTGTTCTATAAAACTAAAACTGTTCGCTTCTGCAGGTAACTACAGATATTAACGATGGCTGCATTGAAAACTTCCAGGGAACATCGAGTGCCGCCCCCTTGGCAGCCGGTTGTATCGCTAATGTACTACAGGCAAAGTGAGTTTTATAATAAATAGTATTGTTGATCACATACAAATAGGAGTTGACAACACATCTTGATTTGAACTACGTTGATAAGAAGAAAACGAAGTAGTATTTTAAAAATACTGAATTTATGCAGTGTCAGTCTGAACTCGGAAGTATTTCTTTGATTTAGGTGCCTGGTTACGCAGTTATGGCTAGGGCTAGGGCTTTCAAATTTTAAAAGCAATAAGTAAAAGTAAAATTTATTTTCAATATTTTAATGTTCAAGTTCAATAGTGATCAGTGATAACATTTTTAAAATTTTTCTTCTTCATAAAAGCAAATTACCGGTAGGTAATAATTTTAATTTATTTCAGAAACAAAGTAGTTGTCACTGGGACATTTGCTTTTAATTCCCCCTCAACCATGCAAATATATTTTATTATATAGAACATTCATCACTATATGAATTAATTTGTATTAGTTTCAGATAACATAATACACAATAGGTATAAATAAATTAGAAATCTTGCTATGTTTCCAGCCCAAAGCTGAGCTGGCGAGACATACAACACATCACTGTACACGGGGCAAGAATAACATCTGCAGACGACAGCTGGTTCATCAACGGGGCAGGACATCATGTAAGTCATCTGTTTGGATTTGGTCTGATGGACTGTGGAAGAATGGTTGAGTTGGCACAGGTGTGGGACAATGTATCTGCTCAGAGGACATGTCGAGCACTGTCTAGACCCGGCGTTCACAGGTAAGGGTATCAGATCATCTCAGTCAGCTTTACTTAGGGAAAAATGTATCAATATTTATATTATATAGAAAAATAGCCTGCCAGTGACTTTGGTTGGCATTTGGGTGAAGTGACCAGTTACATTCAATCGGTCATTTCTAGCAAAGGTCTTACCTACAGTTGGGTGAAGTGACCAGTTACATTCAATTGGTCATTTCTAGCAAAGGTCTTACCTACAGTTGGGTGAAGTGACCAGTTACATTCAATTGGTCATTTCTAGCAAAGGTCTTACCTACAGTTGGGTGAAGTGACCAGTTACATTCAATTGGTCATTTCTAGCAAAGGTCTTACCTACAGTTGCTCTGTGTTAAAGTAAATGTAATGGACCTTGCTCCAACTCAAAGCCATTTTATTTTTCATTCCACTCCCACAACTTGTAATTCTCGTATTTTTCTATCTCTGGCATTTAATTTTGGCTTCATTAAAATTCATATTCATTAATTTTCTTGAGTTTTAGTTTTAGGTAAAAGTAAAGAAATGTATCATGATTTTTTTTCATTTTCTTTAAGATTGTTTAAGTTAGTTAATTCTATTATTTTATATATTTATTTTAAGATGACTTATTCTTTTATAATTTACATTTAAAAACCTTATCAAAATATTATCTACAAAAAACAACAACAATTCAACAGAAAATTGTCAAGGCAAGATAAAATCATAGAACATGTTATGACTGATGCATGTCGTGCAAATGAACTTGATGCTTTAGACAGACTTGAACATGTCCAGGTTCACATACAAATGTTCAGCAAACGACGTGGCGACATACTCATTGTCCTTACTTCTCCAGCTAAAACGAGGTCAGTTTTTTTCTTCTTCTGTTAATCCTCAAATATCAGCAGATTTTGTAAGAGTTTCTGATTGGGTAATTCATCACATTTCTCCGACCAACATCATCATGGAGGTTGAGCTCACTAGTCACAGGAACTTCTTACTGAAATCACTGAAGTGACGTGTGAACTTTGCCATATTTTTCTCCTTGGGTTTTGGAAATTTAATTTAAATGCATTTTCAGAGAGGGAAAAAAATGAGTTTCAGAGTTTCAGTTTGATAGTAAGTTTTTGGGTCGTCAATAAATTGTATTGTATGGACCTTTTTGGGTTGTCAATAAATTGTATTGTATGGACCTTTTTGGGTTGTCAATAAATTGTATTGTATGGACCTTTTTGGGTTGTCAATAAATTGTATTGTATGGACCTTTTTGGGTTGTCAATAAATTGTATTGTATGGACCTTTCCTTCCCTCATCAAATAGATCATGAAGATAAATTAAGTATTAAAGAATTAAAAGTGTTTTATAGAAAAGACATTTAAAAAAAATTTACCACATGATTATTAATGCATATCCTGTATGTCTTGTAAAGAGAAAAACTTTTAAAAATAAAAATATCCATCTCTTAAAGATCCATTTTATTGGCCCCACGACCAAAAGACAATTTTAGAGGTGAATGGGAATTTTCATTCATGACAGTTCACAACTGGGATGAGAATCCCAATGGCATATGGACATTAGAAATTGAACACACTGAATCTACACTACCAAGGTGAGAAAACATAGCAGTACAAAGATTACATACAAAATACAATCAGTTACTGTTACAATAATGCAATGAAACCAGGTGAGGTTATTCTTTAAACTTCTGTGAGATTGCAATTGAATCAGTCGATGGAAAAATGTTTCCTTTGAAGTCTTGAGTTACATTCATTCCTTGTTTCATCCATAGTTATTCTTTATATTAACTCAGTGTCAACTCTTGTAACATTCTAATACATTGTCTGCAGGGATTATTAAATTACGAGCAAAAAAGCCCGTCAAACGACGTTCCGCCACCGTTCAGTGGCATGTTGTAACTCCCCTCCAACAGCCGTCTCGACCGACATTACATGTGCATCGCGTCAAAAATACTATCCATTATAGTTAAAATAAATAACTCGTAAAAACAAAGCTTTTTGCTACAAATCCCAACGCGCATAACTCAAAATAAAGTCTTGGAAGAAATACTGCACCAAAAATAACTCGTTTTGAACGTCTGCATAAATGGCGTGTAAACGTGTTCAATATGATTGGCTGTAGGAGTCATATGTGTTTGAGGGACCAATCGCTATAGATGAACGGACAGAAACTTGCCTTTTATTATATAGGATTACTAAATTAATGTATAATATATTGTGAGCATTTATACCAAAATTATTTTGTTTTTCATTCCTACTTTAACTATTATTTATCACGATCTTGACACAGTTGCAATTAGCTATTCAGCCACATTTTCTAATAAATTCATCTTCAACTTCAAGAGCATTTTAATGTTAAGGCTCATATCATTATCTAAAACAGAACCAGAAAGTATCATGTACCAATCGTGTAGTCCTGATGATAGTTTTAAAATATTTTTATTGATACTGAATCATTTTGTTAACTCAGATCTAGTTATTTGTAACATTTGTTAATTTTCTGTCATTTTTTTCCTTTTCTGTTTCTGTATGATCAAATTCCATGCTGAATATCAGCAATTCAAAGCAACTCCCAAGTTTTGAGTCAAGGAACAGAATAGTGCGACCAGTGAACCATGACCTCAAGACCTCTGACCCCACAGGTTATGATGACATTGCTGACATGGAGGGAATCTTGAAATCATGGAAACTCATTTTGCATGGAACAAAGGGATCGCTGCAAAACAGTAGTATAGCCACAATGGAACTAAAGGCGGTGTATCCCTCATTAGACCAGGTGAAGACGATCAAAAAGAAAGAAATTGAGAGGTCTCAAAAGGTTCAAATAAAGAGGGCAGAAGCCAGCGGCACGGGAAAAATGCAAGACAACGTTGGAATGACAGATCAAAGGGTCAGTTGGGGAGAGAAGTCCTCTGTTAATGTAGACACTGAAGAGATACACAAAAGGAAACTGGTTATGTCAGCTAGTAGTGAGGAAAGATTACAAAAAACTAACGTCGAACAGATTAAAACAGTCAAAGATGAGATCATAAAATTATTGGATGAAATCTTGGCCCAGTGATCAGCAACAGCAATGTGTACTTGATCTTCTCACTGTCGTATTGACATGACATTGTTGACCTATGACACTGTTGACATCCTTCTAATGTTGAGACTCAAATAACAGCAGCAATACACACTGGATGATTTCTTCCAATGTTGAATCTCAAAGTATCAATATCAACAAGTCAACACGAGTTGCTGCTAGATCCCTCAACTCCCACTGGCTGGATCTATTCTTTTAAGTTTTAGAACATTGATGGAACACAACACTAAAGTAGATGGCCTCAGAGAACATTGATGGAACACAACACTAAAGTAGATGGCCTCAGAGAACATTGATGGAACACAACACTAAAGTAGATGGCCCCAGAGAACATTGATGGAACACAACACTAAAGTAGATGGCCTCAGAGAACATTGATGGAACACAACACTAAAGTAGATGGCCTCAGATGTAAGTACTTGTGGAAGGATGAGCTAGAGATTCCAATGTAAAGATAGGACATCGAGATGAAGAAAATAGCTGTGAAAATAAATCAATTTGGCCAAAAATCAAATAGAATTCTTTTTTGGGGGTAGGGGGAATATTCAGTAAAATCTATAACTCTTTAAAAAAAAGTTAATAAATGTTTTTTTAATTTAAAAAATGCAAGCGTTTGTTAATTCTGCCAAATTGTAACGTTTTTGCATCACTATACACTTAATCCACTAAATTGTAAGAAAATATGTGTTGCCTGTTTCACAAAATGTGGTGACAATCTTAACCTAAATATTTACTCTTCCATACAATTAAAGCATGTCACATGATCTGTGCTTGCTTCAGTTTGGTTGACAGCAAAGAACAAATAGTAAAATGAAGTACATTATTTTTGTACAAGTCATTTTTATATGATAAAGTATTTGTGTAGACATTCACAAGAAACGCCATGCAGCAAAACAAACAAACAAACAAAAACATACAAAAACAGTCGTCATAACCAATATTCCCTCTAAGATTCATTGGTCTGAGTGCAAAGTAAAAAAACTTGTGTGCAAAGTTGCTCAGCATTCTTTTTTGTGTGCAAAATCTTACACCCCACATACTCATTATTATATTATCCTTACAAAATTTAATGCGCGGTAATTCTTAACTGCTGCGCAGGTTGGTCAGATATCTGCGCAACCGCACAGCTTAAAGGGAACATTGGTCATCACATACTTGTGTAGCACTATTCCGTGTGACCAAGAAATAAGTGAAATAAATTCTAACTCTATATCTTTCAGTTAACATTTATTAAGTACAATAACATATCAGTATATTTATCATCAACAAATGCCCAGTTTGAAATGCAACATGTTTTTTCTTTTTAAAAAATATATACAACAGCACAAAATAAAGAGAGCTTTCTTAAAGTTACATCTATACAAAAACCAATTTGTAGTCACAGCATATGAAGCATTACAAAGTAATATTTATCTCACATTATATCAGTATGATTTAATTTCAATAGATTTTCTTACAATAAAGGATATATCAACAATGGAACCTTGAATCCCAAAACAAAAAATTGACTGGCTTCCTTGCAATAAAATGATTGTGACTGTCACAAGATTTTCAACATGGCATTGACAGACACAGGCCTTTAACAAAATTATCATTTGTTTAGCACAGTGAATATTTGTGAGCTAATTGAAGGGTTCTAAATAGGTAATGTGGAGGAGAAAAATGCATTTTTCAACAAATAGGTGGCCATAACTGGAACTTAATATTCTGCTGATTGTAGAAATAAATAATGAGATCATATATTTTAAATGTCTTGTACTTGTATGTTATTTATTATTAGAAGTGGAATCACAATGAATCAACTTTATGAGTCTTCCATTTTCGCAGTACATAACATTGAATGAATTTCATTTTGATATTGCTGTAGTGGAAAGGTTGGAGTTATTAAATATTAAAATGTCTCTAATATGAGGGAAAACAGTGAGAATTAAACATATTATTTAATCCTGATTGCAATATTCTTATTGTGATTTTTAAAAAAATAGATTAGGGAAGGCCCAGGATTAGGGATTTTTATTTTATGTTAAAAATAAAGTGTGTGTGCTGCACTCACATTTTGATAGATCTGTGTGAGTTCACTACCATGTTTCTTAGACATACTGCACTGCATTCAAATATGCCAAGTAAAAACAACTTATGGTTTGAATATATCACAAATTTCTTAAAATCCAAATGATGGATTTACACTGATGATTAGCAGCAAATGTATTTTCATTTATTATTCTAATTAGCAAGCATATATTTAGTCATATAAAATAATTTTTTAAGGATGTGTTAGAGAATTGTTTTCTTTTTTGTAGCAAAGAACCACACAAAAAAAAACACACCTTAGACAAATGTAGATATGTAGCAAGAACACAGAATGTATGAAACAAAGTAATTTTCTATGATAAAACTTAATTAAAATGACTACAACAAAATCTGAAGAAGAACAAAAAGATCTAAGCTGCCATTATTATATATTATACCTCTTCTAAATTGTATTTTACAATATAACTTGAAATATTAACTATAAAGGATATTTGAAATTTAACCATCAGTAGAGGTGTTCAGCTTCATTCACCCTTCCAAAGTGCATCAAATCCTTATATTATTATATATGAGTTGATAAAGAAAAGAAAAAAGCCATTTTGAAAATTTGGCTACAGACCCTTTCTTTGTCTTAATCTGGCATTATTTTAAATTGGAAATTCAAATTTTAATAACAAAATAAGATTATAATACACACTGAGATAAACTAAAAGTGAAGGAAAACAATCTTTTTAAAAGTGTTTTGTACAATTTTATCACATCATTAATTTGTGGTTGCCCATTTAGACAATGTATTTTATTTGAAATAGTCCAAATATATAAATGAGGCGGAGGGTAAAAGCAAAAGTCCCCCTTAAGGTAATTCCTTATTACCGTGTCTATTTTCACTTGAATAATCAAGGAGAGGGTCACACAAAAAAAGTTAAATAAATCATTAAAGAAAGGAGAGAAGTCATTTGGAATATAACTATAACAAAAAGCAATCCACATAAATAAATGCCATCACATTTTCAGTGATCTTTAAAAGTAACAATTTCAAAATAAAAGAGATTGCTTTCTGTCAACCATATAGTACAGATATTGTTCAACATCAATCTTTTCTTCTGTCTCATCAATACAAAAACTTGTTCAATATTTTTCATTAAAAAGAGGTATCATATATTTATTTGTTTTAAACCATTGCTATATTACATTTTTAACCTCATGAAAAGTGAGCTGGAATGAAGGGAGGGGAAGAAAGACAGAAAGAGAAGAAAGGGAGAGGGAAAAAAAAGTGAGCTGATCATTTTCATAACTATCCTTTGTGTATTACTGCTGATTTATTCAGGAATTTTTTTTACAATACATTCAGACAGTAGGAATAATAAAAGAATTTCCTTGGTAAACTTTATTTTATGTTTTATTTGTACCTTTCTATTCTTCGACTCTTCTCCAGTCTCTGTTTAACTATTTTGGAACATCTTAATGAACACCTTTGACTTTAGTTAAATAGCTGTTTTAATATATATATATATATTATTTTTTTTTAAAGCTTTCTGAAATGTATTTAAGTTTAAGTCTCTGGCTTCAATTTTTCCTAAAGATAACATCAACACCAGTTCAGTTATGTTTAGTATTAAAAATCTCATCTATCAAAAACAAAGAACAAAACTTACATATCGACCCAATCTCCAGGATTGGTAACATCTGTTAAGCAGTCAAAAAATGAACGTTCTTTATCATCCGCCTCTTTGAACTGTTTATTGGGATTGACTGAAAGGTTACCTGTAGGATCAGGTTGCTTAATAGTTTCTACCACATTTTTACTTTCCACCCCCACCAAATTTGTCAAACTGACCTGAACATTCTTAGCACTACTTCTGAGGGCACGGCCAACTCTAGATGCACCCACTGCTGATTTCTGAAGTCTGGTAGAACGGGTTGAGTTTCTTTTAGTCACAAGACTGCTGCAGAGTACAGCATTTGCATTTGAGAGAGCAGTTGATGCAGAATCTGGTCTGCAAGTTTCTTGGGCTGTCTTGTTATTTGTTTTTTTCTGGAAGGTTTTTAAAATATTGCACAACTTAGCCGTGTTCAAAGTGGGCAACTTCTTGAGTACTACTTGAGGCGATGTGTTGGGGAATGCTGCATGACTAGGCACCACCTCTAACCTGCTCACACCAGCAGAATGCACCATATCTTTTTGATTTTGATTGGTGTTTGATTCTACAAGGCTAGTTGTCATGGAGGGATGGCTTTCTGGGCAAACACTGACAGTTTCTTTTGACTCTACAGGTGGTGACTTTGACTCTCCAGGTGGTGACTTTGACTCTGTCTCCGGAGTTTTGCTGCCGTTCTGTTTTGCCTTGGTAGAGAAGAGTGGATTTAATTTCATCTTCAGCTTCAGAATGTCTATAGTTAAAGGTTTGACTGAAGGCTTCAATGACAGGCTTGGTTTGGCAGTGTCACTTGCATTAACCGACTGACTCGGCTTGGAGCCAGTGTTAGTATCACTTGCCACACTACTCTCTTGTGACTCATCAAACAAATGTACACTGGAGAAAATCCCTTCAGATATCTTACTTGTACTCTGTTTGGATTCCACATTAGAATGCTCTTTCAAGACTTCAAGTCCAGCCATCTTGAGGGAGGAACTGTTCGTAGATAAACACTTTGATCTAGTGGCTCTTAAATCAAATCTTGGACTGGCTCTACGTGGTGAAAAACCTCTTTTAGATTTTTGATTGGAATGTGATAGTTGGCCTTGACATTTCACTGGTGACCGAGGAGGAGTGACCCGACTGTTTGAAGATCGCAGGTAGAACTGCATATCTTCTTGTAACTGCACTTCCGAGTTATCTGAATTTCTTATAAATTTTCCTTCAGATCCATTCACTGGTTTCTTTTCCGCTCTCTTATTAGACACAAAATTGGCTTTGGCCTTTCCAATGGCTTCAATTGCTTCTCTCCTCAGTTTAACCCTAAGCTTGGGAATAGGTAGTTTTGACTTGGGGGAATTTGTTAAAGGCATCTCAGGTGCTGAGGTGGCCGCCACAGTGCAGTTATTTTCTTGAGACTTGTCTGCGTTTTCAGATTTGGACAAAACAAAAGTCTCCTTTTTATCTTCAGTGGGAGAGTTCCCACCGGAGGCAGCTTCTCCAAAGACATTTTTCATTTCTTTAGAAAGTTTGATTGATTTTATCAGTGATGCCGTTTGAAATTTTAACTGAACTTTAAAATTATTTTGGGCCTCAGATTGTTTAAGTTGTGCATCCATGGTTTTATTGTCAACCGAGGACACAGTGTCTTGATGACTGGTGCTCTCAATGGGTTCAGGTATGTTGACCCACCTCAGAGCGGATTCAAAGCTTTGAGAAGGATCAGACGTTTTGGCAATATCTTTCTTGGGTTCTGAAGACAAAGACTTCTTGACACCCGGGGAATCTCCAAATAAGAACCTGCCTTCATTTTTTAATCCTGATTGTTTTTGTAAAACATCAGCCATCTCAGCCTCGATGAGGTCCCCATCTTTCAGTTGCTCCATGATAGAAATCTGGTCCTTGAGTTCCAAGTTAAAATCATCTAATGTGTCAGGGGATGTGGCATTGGTGTCTAGTCCCAGTAGCCTCTCCACCTCAATCTGTGGTATGACCCCAATGTCATCCCCTTCAAAATCTTCAGCCTGCCCTAAAAGTGCATCTTCTTCTGCTGCCATCTTCTGCCTTTCACATGAGCTCATTTTCAGCATTTCTTCATCATAACTGCTGCACAGCACAATATCTTTCTTCTCAAACACACTACCTTTATCAAGAGGATCTTTGCCACAAATATAATCTTTATAACCTTCTTCTACATTTGTTTCTTGGAGCACACAGTCTGTCCTATCTCCGTGACCAACATTTTCTCCAGCTTCTGGCCCCTGTAATGGTTTCTTGTTAGCTGGAACAGACATGTTTTCTTCATTATTATCGGAATTATTTTCCACCAAAACTTGTGATGTCAAATCTGACTTACCACTATCCATATCTTGGACTTGTTCACTTCCTGTCACTAGACCTAGACCCATGCTTGTTGCTTCACTGCCAGTAGATGTCTTCTCAGTTAACAGATGACCAGCATCTGTGGGCTCTAGCAAATTCTTCAGCTCATCTTCTTCCAGATCTTCATTTATACTATTATCATAAATCTCACTTAAAGCTGTTTCAATTCCTGAGTTATCATTTGCATTACCTCCATCTGTTTTTCCTAATTCCTCTTTTGTTTTCTCAACACATTCTTTTTTACTCCTCTCTTCCATTTCTTTTCTTTCCTTTTCTTCTTTTTCTTTTCTACTTTCCTCTTCAAGCTGTTGAGCTTTCTTCTGTAATGATTCTAACATTGAAGTGTAATAATCAACTATGTCTTTTTTCGGACGAATAACGGGTTGCTTCCGTGTAACTCTAGACCTTTTTTTCTTCCTTTTTATTATTTTTCTTGCAACTTTTTGCGAAGCAGATATGATATCACTGCTTTCTTTGACTTTGTTGTCTCTAATATTCTTGGACTTGGTTCCTTTTACAAAATAAATGCCATCTCTTAATTCATAGCTCTGCTTCATGTCTTCCAATCGATGTAAAGCAACTGTGCATGTAGGTATATTGGACAGGGCTGTTTTGGCTATCAACACATGTCCTCCTGATAACTTAGTATCATCTAGTGATGGTATGAATTCATTCTTCATGTCACATGGAGCTGGCTGTCTCAACTCCAAGTTACTTGAGGTGACTTGTGAATCAGGAGATAGAGATTTGAAGACAGTTTCAGAAGCTGTAGCTTCAAGTGTACCATTACCTCCAGTCTTTGACACAGTTTCTACGCCTCTAGAAACACGCTTGCTATTGAATGTGTGGCCAGCATCCAGCTTCTTCTTCTTACCAGAGGTCCTCTTTCTAGCCACCTGGGACCTTTTCTCTTTCACGACCAGTGAGGTTTTCTTTTTGGCCACCTGTGCAGTTTTCTTTTTGGCCATCTGTGAGGTTCTTTTTTTAGCCACCTGTGAGGTTTTCCTCTTGGACACCTGTAGAAAATCTTCACTTGAGCTTCCTCTGACTTCAACTTGGGATTCAGAACCTGTTGCGAGGTTTGCAGAGCTGACATTCTTTTTGATCTCAATGCCGAATATTTCACTGAGACTTGGTGTCTTGGACAACTCAGCCGTGCTTATTGGCCCTGGAAGAATTGGAGCTGCTGGGGCAAGGCTTGTGTCAGATTCTGCCTTCTGAGGTGTGGCTTTCTTTTTGGAAGGGTCATGCAATAATCTTGGGCCTTTTATTTTAGAACCAGGAGTGGAGGAGAATTTCTTAGTCAGGTAGCTGGTGACGGACTCTGCGGTCTCTGTTGGTATGAACTCATCAAGAGCTGATGGTATGGCTGGTAACACTGCTTTCTTTTCAGCAGATTTCTTACCTTTCACGAAAGATTTAATCTTTTTCCCTCGCTTAGAATAATTCTGTCTAACAATCTTAGATCTTTGATGGGTAAACCCAGGTTGATCAGACGATGACTTTTGTTGACTTGGGTATAACAGGGCTGAAGTGCTCAGACCCTCGGACAGTAGACCCCAAGGTGACATAGGTGGGGAATCACTCAAGTTTGTGGACACTAACCTACTGTATGGAGCAGCAAAGTCTTTCCAGGACAGTTTCCTTAACTTTGGTTGTATGGGTTGGAACTTGACATCATCTTCAAAGATGTCAGCACCTACGTCAATTTCAAAATCACTTGGGGTGGACCTATTGGAATCAATGGTCAGGTCAGGAACTGGTGGACATGGAAGTGAGGTCTGCTGTGCATTATTCATACAATTTTCATCCCCTGTGTTATTCTCACCATGAGGTAGAATAGGAATGTTTGAGCTTGATGTCTGGGGAAAATACCCAAGACATTGAGGAAGGGCATAATTTGAGGATGCATGTGTAGGGTGCACAACTGAAAACGTACTAGTCTGTGGAAAAATCAGTTTACCATTTTGAGCTTCACATGAACTAGATGCTGGCAGAGTGGTGAGCGGTTGAACTTTTGAAAAACTCTCTACTTCCACTGAAGGCAAACATTGATGTCCAGAAGGTGATTCACAATGAGACAGTGTTTTTGTTTGCCCTGATGAAATGACAGGTAAAGGCATTGCTTCTGTTGACACATCCTCATTGCTCTTATTTACTGAGCCTTGTCTTGTGGCAGATGAAACAGCATTTGGAGACAAAGTCTCAGGATCCTGTTGAGCAACATGTGGTTGAGATGATGAATGTGGGTGAAATGATTCATTCAACGATGGACCAGAGTGAGGTAGTAAGGTTGACACAGGAGGAGTTGACTCTACTAACATTGACTGAGCACCAGGGTTATGAATATTGTCAATGGTGGGACTGGAGAAAGTATGTGGAGAATGTAGAAGCTGTGTACTTTCATCACAAGCTACAGTTGGGGGTTCAATAGACAGTGTTTCTATATTTTTAGTTGAACACAGAGTTGAACTTTTGCTTTTATCTTTTGATCTAATTTTGATTTTTGATCTTACTCTAGGTACTGCATCTGTGCCTAACCACGGGGGAAGGCTCGGTGTATGTTGTGTCAATCGTTGCCGTAGAGATTCTACAAGACTGGTGATTTTACTCTGTATGGGGTTCTGTTTATCAGGAGAAAGACATTGGCCATGTGACATTGCATCCATCTGGCCAAAGTTCATCAACAACTGGGTCTTCAATGTCGCTGTAAGATGAAACTTCACTGGATTCTGATATCGAGGGGGATGGCGGTGGAGATTCATCTGCTGTTAGTGTGGATTCAGTTACCACTGGAGACACTGTCTCATTAATTATCTTCCTTGTAGGTGTAGTCATGCCTTCATGTTGGTCTCCTCCAACACCATCTGTGACCAGCACTGACACGGAGACACATCTATTATTGAGGGAGCTGACACTATCATCCACCACTGATTCCTTATTCCTAGCACACTTCACAGTTTCAGTATTCGGCTTGTCACTGATGTCAGTGCTTGACTTGTCTTTGAAATTATTGTCTGATTGTGAAGAAATGGAAGGCAAGCCAGGAGAAACAGCTGCAGTGCTTTCAGTCAAAGTCGGGCAGCTAACCAATTGATTTGTTGATGGTTGAGGTTCTAACAAGTTTGTTGGGCCCAAAGAGTTGACCATATCAATAGTTGATGGCATGCCTGAAGGGTCTTGTCTCTTAATGACCAGGGTGGGAAGTGAGTCAAAATATTCATCAATGGGTTCATCTTTGACTCGATGAACACACGGTACGAGCACAGACACAGGACTTGAAGGTGCAGGATCAAAAGTGGACACATCTCCGTAGTCTGGGTTGGACACCTCTCTTTTAATGACAGCAGAGTTTTGGTTTGGTGCACAAGAAGAGTTTGCTTCTTCCACCTCACTCCTAATGCCCCTGTCTTCACTTGGAGAAAACGTATTAGGTGACAAAACAGCTTTTGTTATTTCCTGTTCATTGGTGCTACTAGATATAGATTCTGAATTAGAGTTAGAGTATGGCAATACTTGATGTGTGGTGCTTACTGTGCCTTTTAGGACACTATGAATGACAGCCCTATTTCTTTTCAGTATAAGGGGGTGACTTGATCGTGAAAAACCATTTCCTGAGTTCAAAATTTCCCGTCTATTTGTTTTCAGGCTATGCGGATGGCTTGGTTTTAAAAAACCATCACCTGAGTCCGAAATTTCTGATTGGGGTTCAGTCTGAACATGTGCCATTCCATCATTGTCAATATTTTGTGTGGCACTGCAAGCCATTTGTGATGCAAACTCTTCTTCAGCATTGTCATCCACCTCAGCTATATCAATTTCTATGCCACTGTTGTTATTTTCTTGGGATTTAGAAATGGCTTCCTCAGTGGTAACCAATTGAAAAGCTGTCACAGAATGTGATTTGGTTGTTTCATCAAGCATTGAAGCAAAGTATGCCTCTTCATTGGGATCAACATCAGCGTTATCAATTTCAATGTCCAATGTCTTTTCAACAGTCCACCTCTCCACAACTGGCGTGGATGGTTTTATGGCATGCCGCTGAAATCCTTCAAGAAGAAAGCTGCACTTTTTGTAATTCTTTTCTGTGATTTTACTTGAGTGGTGATAGTTCTCTTTTCTGAGAAAGGAGGCTTTTTGCCCTTCACGTGCATGAAACAAAAGATGCCTGGCACACGATTTCTCTTCTTTCTCGTAGTCCACCACTGCCTTGCTGATGTACTCCATGTCCTCCACATCAAATTGTGTCCTTGTGCCACCGATGTTGAAAAATGGGACCAAGAAACAACTGCCAGTGTGAATATTCGAATAAGTGTTAAACTTAACAAAAACCCGGTGACCTGCTAAGATGTTGGAACAAATAACCTTTTTCTGCTTTGTTATACTGCTGTCTTCCTTAAGTTTAGGATAATCCTTACTTGACAATCTGGCCTGTTTAACAGAAACAGACTCACCTTCCGACATATGTCTTTTTTTATTTCCCTCCAATAACCTTTTGTCTCCCGAATCTTTACTGAAGGCTGATGTTGTGCTGCAGGTATCATCAGTTTTAGGAGTTAGATTTGAACTCTTCTCTTCCTCTCTCTTTTTCTTCTTAGGGTGCTCCAGGTTTGATCGCCACAAGGACTTGTCTAAAAAGGCCAGACTTGTTCTAACAGGACGAAGATTTCTGCTCAAGTTGCCAACACCTGACTGTGCTTTGAAAACCTCCTGCATGGCTTGTTTTTGAAAGCGCTGAAACATTTCTTCAGCTGTTTCGACTCTTTCATTTCCAAAAGGTTCTGCAGGGGTTACAGCAGGTGAACTGGATGTAATCTCACTGTCTTTAATGGTCCTCAGTTTGTCTTTGTTCAAATGTTCATTCTCTGAAACAAAAGTAACTGAGGCTGATTCAGCCACTTTACCAATTTGAGGATCCAATGAATTTTGTGATTTCTTTTCAAAGGCATCAAAACGAATCTTCAGCTTGATTCCATTGGAACTTGTAACAACAGAAGAAGATGTTGTCCTTCTGGATTGTGGAGCTGATTTAAAAACAGTTATCCTTTTCTTAGACTGGCTCAGCAATATACTTCTGCCACCAGTCAGGCATCTGTTGACCGCCATGGGCTTTGCTACTTTTGTTGGTGATAAATTATTAGATTCCTGCAAACATTCTTTGGAAGCAGATGATGAAAGTAAATTGTTAGCCATGATTGAATCAGTGTGCTTCACAGCAGAATACAGTTTATCTGGCTTCAATGCACCTGCAGACGGAAATGAATGGCTGGCTGAAACCTCTGAAATATTTCTAGATGTTAAAGTGAGGCCAAGGCTTGTTGGTGTCTGTGGTGTTGGCTTTAGTGTTGGCGCCATTGGTAGTACTAGTGTTGTTCTAGTTCCAGCATCAGCATTCACCTCTGTCGTTAAATTTGACTGCAGCTCAGGGGAACTGGTCGTTTTGGTATAATTGTGAACTGAAGTGACCTCTTCATCAATAGGTTTAGACTTACCCCAGTTAGAGCCACTGCCTTGAGTTCTGGACTCCTCATTCAGAGTGTAGGTTTTAGCTTGATTCACCCAATCTTCAATGTAGGATTTTGGTAATCTTTCTTGGGGTGGATGGGGGGTGGGGGTATTACTGCCAAAGCTTTCATCCTCATAACTTGGTGTGCCACTATCTTCAGCTTTCACAATTCTGAGATCATGGTCCAGTTGGCTGGTTTCCTTTTCAGGTGCTAGTTTATTTGACGGAGACACCATTTGACTGTTTTTGGTCAGACCCGGTTTCTGGAAATTGTCTTTTAGTAGACTGTAGACTAAATTTTTATTTCCAACGCATGACTGGCGTTGAAAAGAAGAAATGAATGCACACTGTGGTTGGGTGGCATGGGGGATTGATGCAGCAACAGAGGCAGGAGGTGCTGAGCTTTGCAACAAGCTTGTTGAGTTCGATGATGCAGTATGATAATGCATTGTAAAATTTTTAGATATTATTGAAGTTGAGACATTAGGACTTAGAAGCGACTTTGCATAAATGGATTCTTTAGGAGGTTCTTTTAACACAGTTATTTGTGGACTTTTTATATTATTGTTGGACACAGCAGTCTTCTGGGCGTGGTATTCTGGTAAAAGTGCTGAATTATTCCCAATTATTCCCGATTTATGTTGTTTCAATAGATTGTTAAGTATTTTGAACTGTGAAGGATCTTTCAAAACTATGACTGCTGGCCCCTCTACCGTATACGAGCCTTTGGTTTTTTCAGTGTCTGAAACCAAGGCAGGGTTTACTTTCACAGATGTATTTGATAAATGTACAGCTCCTGGCTGGTGTGCATACAATGGACTTGACTGCTCTGTGGTTGAAGTGACACATATGCCTTCTAACTTCTTTAGTGAGTTAGGTTCAGGTTCAGTTTGTAAATACTTGAAGTTTTGCGACCTCAGGGAAGCTAAGGACGATGTGGCAAATGTTTTTTCCATGGGTGAAACAGATTTATTGCTAGTAATACAAGAGCCAATATTTTGAGTTGTAACTGAACACAAAGGATATGCAGTTCCTGAGGTCTCATCCTTTCCTTGAACTTCAGAGAGGGACACAAGTACACGAGGAGCTATTGGCCTGTTGACTGATTGAAGACCAATCAATTTTTTCTCTTGGGACTGTTTTTGAGCATTTAATAAGATGTGAGAGCTTGCAGACACATGGCACATTCCACGTGATGTCCCCTGAGAGCTAGGCTGTGTCCTTGTGTGGACCAGTGATGATGTGCTTGTTACTGTATTCAATGGTAGGGCCGGGCTGGCAGAGCTAGGCTGTGTCCTTGTGTGGACCAGTGATGATGTGCCTGTTACTGTATTCAATGGTAGGGCCGGGCTGGCAGAGTTTATACATGAATTGATCATGGGTGAAGGTAAAAAATGTGTTGGTTCACTCAAACAATTGCTTCCAAGCATTTTACTCTGCCAATCAGAACCACCTGATCCATTTACATTAATAGCATTAGTTTTCTCAGGAAGAACATAAATGTCAACAAACTTTGGCCCTTCTTTCTTTTTTCGAGCCTTTTGACTATCTAAGGCTCTTTTTCTTTTATTATTTGTTCCAACTTTTACACCCACACCCCCAATTTCAAGGTCAAGATTTCTAGAGTCTGGTGCACTGGGAGCACAAGTTTTATAACACATAATACACGAACATCCTGCACTATCAACAGATTCCTCATGTTTTATGTTATCGGTATATGCTGTTGGTAAATTACTTTCGGGCACACCTCCAGTACCATGATGTCGTGAGGAAGTTCCCTCAGTTAGATCAGTTCTAAGGTAAGGCCCAGATAGCCTTGGAGCACAGCTAGCTGACTGAGATGACAAAGTTGATGATGAAAAAGATAGAGAATCTGATGGTTTTAAGGCACTCAACGAAGGTGGGGAGGAAATGGTTAAACTACTTGTTAGGATAGTTTGTCCTGATGAACAGTTACTTTGGATGTTAATATTGGTGTCCGAGACTGATGGCCCCACTACACTGCTATTTTTATTGCTGTAACAGAAAGGGTAGGGGCCATGTGGCCCATTGTGTGATTTTGAAAGAAAAATGGCCTCAGACCAAATACCACCTGATTCTACACCTAATTTAATTGTTTCCAACCCCATATCACAAGAACTGACATTGTTGGAAACTGAACTCTTTTTTTTTGTGAGTCCGTTTTGGTTACAAATGGGAACACTTTGTGAATTCAAGCCCCATGAATTGGAATCAAAATTTGATTTGGATTTATTACTTTCATCATCATTAATTTGTAAGTTTTTGCTTGTTCTATCGGGCTCCCATGCTTGAGAACTTGGCAAACAAGAGACTGAAGCCATAGTGTTAATTAGCTGCATGGAATCTCTTGGTCCACAACCATTATTGTTGGAGCTTGAAGCTGGAATACTGGAAGACTCTGGTTCAACCCATGTAGAAGACAACTGTGAGCGGGAATATTTTTCTGTCTCAGAATTCTTCATATCAATTTGGTTCTTTAGTACAGTGGATGTGGGAAATGTATAAATTAGGTGCTCAGGGTCATCCCTTTTGCTTTGAACATGGGAAGCACCTAAAACAGAAGGATACGTTAACCTGGAAGTTGTGGGTTCTTCTCTCATTGCTTTATTCACATAGGATGAGACATCTGTTTGCTTATCTGCTGAGCTAAAAGAAATATCCTCAGGATCGCACAAGAGTCCCTCCTCCTCTCCATTGTCTTCTAGGGAAATAATAAAGTGGCCATCTTCATCATCATCATCCTCCTCATTATCATTTGATTGTTCATAAGAGCCAGAGTGAATCCCTGGGTTCTGCTCCTTTCTTACTGTCATCATGACTGGGCAGTTAATTTTTCTTGTGTTTACAAAGGTATTTACTTTGTATCTGCAATTAAAATAAAATCACAAAGTCAGCATAACTATACTATTAATTGAAATTATTGATTACAAGCAAAAATGTTGTTTTAGAAAAGTGTATTTTCTATAAAACAAATATCAAATAAGTTTGGCACAGAAAATTTTAAAAAGGAAATGAAGGTGTCATTGTTTAAGGTAGAGATATATATGTACCATTTTTTAAATTTGTTTGTACTGTTCAATATTTTCTTTAAATAAATTTAAAAGAGAATCTTTCTGTAAAGCTAGCTTTAAAAAATATAGTGCAATTTAAGTATATTGAGCAAAAGATCGCAAACATAATCCTCATGAGAAGATTAGTATAATAATAAGTATTAATAAGGTTGGATATTTAAACAAATATATATATACATGTATATATTTAATATTTATTGTATAATACAAATAAAAGTTTTTAAACATATATTTGAAAATTTCATTTGTATATCTGCTTGTACTAAGAACCTAAAATTGTACTTGCAGTATGCAGAAACCACAGTTGACCTTCTAATTGTTTTATAAATCTCAAAGAGCAGCTATGATTGGTTTGTAAGTTGTATGCAATTTGCGCGGGGGGTATATGTCATATAAGCTCTGGCCCAAGCCTAGATCATAAGCCAGAGGGTATCAAAATGATTTAATGTGCAACTTCCACTTTGGAATTATTTAAATCAAAGAAATTCTATTCTAACACAAGACTGATTTTTGATGCCTCCGTGGACATGCTGGGAATAGTAGTACTGGCATGAAACGACTTTAAATTGAAAACAACTAGTAATTAACAAATTTATAATTTATTAAACATCCCGTAAAAACAAAGTTCTTGACTATAAATCCCTTATACACGAGACATTAAAAGTATTGATTAATATTTGACTATGTTCAATATAAGACGCACCGCGTGACAGACTACCATAAACATTTACAGATCTGGAATATTATCTTATCTTATCTTATCTATACAGACGCTCTATGCAGAAGATAGTTGCGTCCACAGACCATGACAGATGATCTGTTGGCAAGTGATGCAGCAATCACAGGCCACGGCTTTGTGGGTTCCACGCATTACCCAGCCGCCTAACTACATGTAGTGTTAGGTACCCATTCGGAGCGGGGTGACTCAGGGACGCCCTAGGCCCCGGGAACAAACCCTTGCCTTCACACGGATTCGAACCCGTGACCATCGGTACGACAGCCAAGTGCGCTGCCACTCGACCACCGCGTCCCTATAAAGTATGTTCAATATAATACGCACAGCGTGACAGGAAAATATTTAAAAAGTATATTCAATACAAAACGTACCATGTGACAGACTAGCATAAACATTTACATGCTACACAGAGATAATCTAACCAAAAATTAATTAATTTAAAAACGGTACATTCGATTGATATGAAATTTTGATAGAGTGCATTGTTAGGTGACAAAAATATATGTGCAAAATTTCAGCTTAATATGATCACGGGAAGTGGGTCATTTTTTACATTTGTTATTCAGCGGGAGGGACCACGACAGACAGACAGGACAGTGAAGTTAGTATAAGGGATTTAAAAATGTGTGTACACAAGGTTGAATCAATAATTAAAATTTTTGTCTGTGGTGTTGTTTCCTTTTTAAGAAAACTTTCATTTAGTAGGATATAAACAACCTTGGATGACTATTGATTATCATGATTGTTTGAATTGGCTTAAAAAATCCTGTTGGTAAAAAATCCTGTTGGTAGAGATTTTTTTCTTCCTAGTATTTTATTGCTTATTTCTTGGCCCTGGACTTTGTCCAAAGTGCCCAGCTTCTCTCTCTTCTTTAAGATGTTTCTGGAAGTGGCAGTTGGGTCATGTCACTGAGTTCATCTACTATCCTTTTAACTTAAAATTTGTTTAAGGGCTACTTCAAAGCAAACTTTTGAATTATAAAACCATGCATTTTAATATAAAAAAAACAACAGAAAGATTAAACAAAACAAGAGAGAAAACAAAAAAAGGATCAGTTGCAGTTGCGGCAGTCTGACCCAAGCCTGGATAAGCCAGAGTTGATTTTATGCCCTTGGAGTATCACTGTATTATATATGATTTACAACAAATTGTGATATTATTAAAGATTAGGATTAAGAGGTAATATTTACTTTGCTCTCTAATTACTTCTAGTTATGCCTAATCTAAATTTAATTAAGTAATTATCCCTGATCCTGATTAATAAAGGTGGATACATATAAGGTTCAAACTAAGCTGAACACTTAACACGGAAACTACTAGATTAATTAGCCTAATTAGGACAATTGGGGAGTCTATTACTTACTATTACTAGGATTTAAAACAAACAATTATGAGAACAAATTTTGATATCAGTGATATCAGATATCAAATTAGGTATCAAATTCGATCAAATTATATTTACCCAATACTGATTTAATAATTTAAATCTTAATCTTTTTTCTTAGTTTAATTTAAATTAATTTAAATTATATGATATTAATATAATTTAACTTATAATTTAATTTATTTTAAAATGTAATGTTAGCACTTGGATATATTCCTTTGACCTTTACTTGATCAATATATAATATATTCAATATGTGACAACTTGATTGATATAATATACATCAAAAGAAATTTCCCAAAGGCCAAAGTCAGAGCTACTACTAACTTTCTTAGACTACTATACTACTAATATATAATATACTACTACTATTATACTATAGACTATTACTATTACTATTAGTATATAGTCTATTAACTATTAGTCAAAAGCAATTCTACTGTCCATTATTATTATCATTGTCATTAATTTAAGGTAGTGATGACTAATACTAATGATAATAATGTAATAATGTATTATGTCAGTTTGAAGGAATTTGACATTGGCCATTAAACTTACTTACCAATTCAATAACACATTAGTCAATTAGCTATTTTTAGTTTAGGCACATATGTTCAAGTCCTGATTAATTTTAGCCTACTTAAAAATTAAAAGCTTTAACTTTTTTATCATTGACTTTGACACATTCCAAAACTTGATTAATAGTTCGTGAATATTAAATAAACAATTATACTAACACATACATACAACATTGCTGGGCTTACTGTACTATAGTATTAATAATTCTAATACTAATTAAATTAATCAATCAACTAATCAGTCTAAGAGTCTAAGTCACTTTTACTTTTTACTATACTAATTATTAGTTTTACTTGACTTGACATACTGAATGTGTTAAAGTTAAAAGGGTCATAAATTCAATTAATGAATGCAATTCTTTACTCTTTAAAAGGAAATACACCTGCTATCCAATGGAATTTTGCGAAACTTTAAAATTGAGCAAACGCAATTTTAAAATATCCAATAAGAATATGTACCATACTAAAGAACAAAAATGGCGTTTGGCTTTTAATAAAATTGCTATTCGGCGGCCAATGTACGCCGGAAGTTTTTACTGAAATTTAATAGCTCGCATGCGCAACAGAAAATGCTAGTAAAATCGCACTTCCTGATATTCTGAATCCCTGTGAGAGTCGAAATCATTATGCTCTTTGAACTCTGAGATGTTTTGTCTTTTTTCGTTGTTATCTTGATTATTATTTATAATTAAAGATTTTCTTATCATCACAGTTTAGGTTAGTTGACACGAATTTTAAAAGAGATGGATGGTATTCAGTTTGTTCATCACGTCAAGTACCGATTTTATCTTGCCTTACATTTCAGTTTCAGCGAAGACTTGGGTCGTGTCGGAAATCTCAGATTCATGGCATGCACATTCATTTGACATTTAATATATTATGATTTAGTTAAGAATTGAGTTTGATATTTCTGATGTCCGAGATTCATTTAGGTTAATGATTATATCCATAAGTCCTATTATCTAGTTTAAGTTAAGTATAATTTATAATTATAATACTATTAGTAAAAAATACTATTACTGTTTTAGTATTTAGTATATACTCAATGAATTCTTGAACAGTATACTGATAGACGTAATGTTATAATAATACTTAGTAATAGTAGTATAAGTACTATAAGTATATGAATTATAACTAAGTGCCCTAAGCCTGGGCTAATTACTAGGTTAACTTAGTCACTTAGTCTACTTTGGTTTTTAGAATTAGAGTAATTAGAATTATTAATATTACATGTAATAAGTAATAGTCTAGATATTTAATGACTTGATAATAATATTTTTACTACATCAGTTTCCTAACTTAAACTTATGTAAATTATGTAGAATGATTCTAATAATGTATTATTGTAAATCAATGTTAACACTTTAGTTGTTGAGAACCTTCTTCGACCATGAAGGGGCATCTACCGATCATGCGTCGGCGTCTGCGATTCCTCCAAGGGCATAGGCCACCTACGAGAGACCTCCATGCATCTCTATCCTGGGCCACTTCTCCAGGATCTTCATTCATGCCAATTCTCTTGATGCTGCCTCCAATTCTCAGCGCCAAGAGTTTTCTTGACGGGCCTCTTTTCCTCTTACCCTTGGGTTCCATTTCAGGGCTTGCTTTGTTGTGTTAGGACAGGTATCCTTAGTTTATGACCATTCACCCTCCACCCTCTGGAGAATCTCTTCCTCAATGGCTTCTGTTTTGTCCCGCTGCCATAGTTCCCGGGTGCTGGATTTTGTCCTGGCCAGTGAATCTGAGAATCCTTGTTAAACATTTTATGAAGGTCTGGATTCTGGTCAAGTTACGGCCGTGTTCTCCATGCCTCGGCTCCATATAGCAGCACAGGTTTTAACCCAATAGCGTTAAAAATCCTTACTTTTTTTAACTGCTGCCTAAGTTTTAGAGTACCCAATACATTCTTGAGTGGCTGGAAGGCTGCTCTTTTGCTTTTCCGATCCTTAAAAAATTTTGAGACGTCCGCATCTGTACCACCTTGCTTATCAACCACGCTGCCAAGGTAAACAAATACTGTCCACCTCCTCAAGGCTTCTCCTTCTCAAGCATAATGGGTGATGTACTGTGCATTAACCTGAGGATTTACTCTTCCTTTGTGAATGTTTGAGACCCAACTAGCAGAATGGCTGCGACAATGTTTGTTTTCCCTGCATCTGTTGTTAGGTATGTGCAAAAGGGCAAGATTCATCGCAAAGTCAAGATCATCCCAGTTGATCCCACAAGGTCCATTGATGCATTCCTTTTCTGCTGTGATAATGTTTTTCATCACCAGTCAATGGCTTAACAAAGAGGAAGGGTACAGCAAGAACCTTTCCTCACACCAGTCCTTCACCTGAAACGCATCTGTCCACCTGCTGGCATGATAACTCGTCAGTTTTATCCCTTCGTACAATGTTTCTTGATACATATCCGTGAATCTTCTTGGCAAGCCCCGTACTGCCTTACAAATCTACACAAGGTTTGCCTGTCAACACTGGTCGAAGATTATTCAATATCCAACAAAGTTGACATAGAGCGGCTGAGTTTCCGACTCAAGTGACTGCTCAAGAATATCTCAGATGTCGCTACTTGTCCGTGCAGGATATGTTGGTTCGAGCGAAAGCCAGCTTGTTCGTCCTGCAATAAGAGGTCTACCTCAGCGTTTTTTCATCCTGTTAAGAATAAACGTTGAAAACCTTTCCTGGGATGACAAGCAGGGTTTCCCTCTGTAGTTTAACTTTTAGTTGGATCACAATATTTGTGTAACATATACTTATTACCAGTAATGTCATACATATATTCGCATATGGCTCATTCAAAATCTAAACAAAGTAGGCCTATTCAAAATAAGCAGATTCAGAAATATCATTTTATTTAGGCCATGTTGCTATTGCCATAATATATAATCATATCTTGATGAAAATATTGTTTTGCACAATTAAATTTTAATTCGAATTTTACAAAACTATATTTTAAAGTTATTTTACTACTACTACCATGCCTTTTTTTTTCGTTTGTGGTTTGTTTTTGTTTTGTTATGACAGACAAGTAATAAGTAATGATTATAGTACACTAGTACTACTACTACTGCAAGTTTTAAGTGTAAAATATTAGCTTAAGCTTTATTGTTTAATTTTAGTCAAGATCTCTAACTATAGCCAGAGTAGTCACAAATAGAAATTTCATTACAATAGTAATTGCATTACAATACCTATTACAATAGTAAAAAATGATATTGATAAAGATTACATTCTAAATAACATTTTATTACAATTTGTATAATAACTTCTCTAAATTAGTTCATGAATCATATTTTAAAAAATATTTAAATATTATTAGTTCTCTTTACTTTAGTCTACTAGTACTAGTCATAATTGTTACTATAACCATACCATTTTTATACAACCTATAGGCCCCATTATTTTTATTGTCAGCACCCCGCAATTGAAATAAATTATGATGCCCGCAATTGAAATAAATTATGATAGGTTAACTGTTCTAGCAATAACAAGCAATGAATATAAGTATTTTAAATTTTATTTGTTTTACTCATTATACATTACAGACAGAAGATTATTGGGTAATACATTCTTTATTACAAAATTACATACATATTGTAAGGAGAACATACTGACCATGCTGGCCTGTTGGGAAAGCGAAGCAGTTTACAGGGGGGATTGTGTGGCACAATACCCAACATCCTTTATTTTCCCAACTCATGTTGGCCATGAGAGCAAGGTGGACTCATGGACGCCCTTTAAACCACAAGAACAAATGCCTGCCTTCACAACGACGACAATGTCTTGAACCTGCGACTCTTGGTACACCAGCAGAGTGCACATACCACTGGAAAACCATGCCACACCCCCATTAAATTATTGTATTTATTAGTTATTATAATATTATTGATATGCAGAATCATTTAGTTATAGTTGGAATACCTATAGACTATGGTACTACAACATAAAATAAAACGACATTGGTTAAAATTTAATCTACTCTTGGCCTATACTTAAATTTAAATGTGCAGCCATATGGCACAGAATTTTATTTTAAATTTAAACATTATTACATATTATTGTTATTTAAAAAGTATAACCTTAGTTAGGTTAAGTAAAACTCCACACCCAAATAGTGACCTGGTAGCCTATTTGAAGTTTATTTGTATAATAGCATACAAAATTACAAATACAATGCAACATTGTACATTGCAAAATTACAAATACAAAAATTTTCTGGCAAACAATTATAGAGAAATGTACCGGTACGACACTGGTAGCATGATTCATGGTTAAAGTTATTGAACATTGTTTTACATAAAACTTTATGATTGATGAAGTATTAAGACTTGGTAAATGAATAGGTAATGGTACTGGTATTTACTGATTTACTGGTATGTTAATTTTTTACCTCTTTATTTTGCCAGGTTAGGTTTAAATTCTAAATAAAATAATGTAAAACTAAAGTTCCAGTTACACTAGTTACTGTTACAGGATTTCAGGATAATACTGTTTGCAGTAGAAGTAGAACGTAACAGGTCAAATAAATTTAATTTAAAAAAAGTGATTGTATGTTCTGGTACCTGCACTTAGTTGAAGGCAGTGATTCATGATAAATTTGAAAGGATTATTTAAATTATTCATTATCATTAATAGAAATAGGTTTGTTAACACTATGGTTCTGCTCCAATAAATTATATTTGTACTGGTACTTGTAACCAATGCTCCCTCTAAGTCTCGTTGGTTCGCCTGCACAGCATCCATTTTTGTGCAATATTTTACAAAATGATTCCACATTTCTTTGAGATGACATACCCCATTATATATAATCCTGTTGTGTAATGTGATCCCGTTCGTAAATTAAATCCCTTTTCCTATAAAATACATATACTTTAATGGGATCACATAATTTTATCCCATTGTATAAAGTGATCCCGTTTTTTTTATAGAATCCCTTGCCCTCATGATTCCATACTTCATTTGAGATTTCATGCCCAATTATGATCCTGTTGTTATAAGTATAACAATAACAGATAAGCCTAGCAGTCATTGATGTCACATTATTCATGCGAATCCTCTTTACTATAGTCCATTGGAAAAGTGTTTCCAATTGCTTGTATACATTCCAATAGGATTCCCTTTCTGATTAGCGGTACTATCCACTGTTGATATGCTGTATACTTTCTTGGCGCTATTTTATCTAATGAGAGATATGATTCAGTATGGTAGTAATTATTGTAGCCATTATGCCTAGGGAGGAATACTATAATATACAGAATATTTGTAAACTGAAAATACAAATACTCTATATGTATAAGTTTCAAAATTGTTATAAAGAGAAACAAAAGTAGTTGAATTATTTTTTAACTGTTTATTATATTTAAACTTTGATAATAAACACACAATCTTATTATGTTTCTGAAAAACTTCAATGTGCATATGAGAACGAAATAATTAAATGTGTAGATGAGATATAAATACATGAAATTATTGTTTAATTTTAATATATTTACACATAATACAATTGGAAAGCTTATTACATACATACACACTACTTGAACTTGATAATTCTCGATTGACTTGAAATTTCAACTTATATTTTAAGTATTACGCAAGAAACATACTTTGATGGGATCACATAGCTAAATATTATCCCGTTGCATAAAGGGATCCCATTTTTGTTAGAATCCATTTCCCCAATTTAATGCCATATTTTTTGCGATTACATACTCCATAAGGATGGCATTGTGTAATGGTATACAATTCATGAAGTAAATCCCTTTCCCCTATAAAATACCATACTTTAATAAGATCACATAGATCAGTACTATCCGTTGCATAATGGGATCACGCTTTTGGTAGAATCACTTTCCCTTGATCCCGTTGCATAATGAAATCCCATGCTTTGTCTAATTCCTGAATAAACCCTAAATAAAGTGACACACTGCCCTTATCTCCTTTTGCGAAGTCGTGCCTCACGTTGTTCTGGCGTCGACACTGTATGGTACTCTTTCTTTTTCAAAGTAGTAACTCTCGCTGTTCTGGTGTCTCTGATGCTCTTGATGTTCTCTTTTTTTCTTGCTCCACCTGCAGTAAGGCATCTCATGCAATTTCGGAAACCTGTTTTTTTTTAAATGAACCAATCTTTAAATCTTATTGTATAAATAATGTATCTGATACTGATATCGGAAGAAATATAAAAAAAATGCATTTTTTAAAATTTATATGTTAAAAGTTAGAGAAAACAATAATGGAACTTACGATTACATGTAATAAAATCTTGGCTTTTCCGGGTGATCCTGCCTGGTTCACGCTGAAGTGGCATCTCGTGCAATTTTGAAAACCTGTTGTTTTTTTTTAAAATGCACCAATCTTTAAATCTTATTAAGTACCCTCCCGCGATGGTAACAGGCGAAACAAATATAAAATTATCACTCACTAGGGGGCCAGGGGCCAAAATGTAGTTTTTTTCCTTATATGACCTATATAAAACAGACTCATCAAGAAATTTTGAAATCCTCCAACTTCCCGTGTAGGACGGAGCATGAAACTTAGGAAAGTTGTTGAGTAACCCCTGGCAATGGTAACAGGCGAAAATAATAGTTAAGTTAAATTATCAGCTCGATAGGATCACAGTTTTTACTTTTGTTTTTCCACGGGACCACAACAGACAGACATACAAGACGGTGAAGTTAATATGTTTAGTATATCCATCATGATCCAGATTAAAATAAATATGTGTTTTGAATTGGTGTTTAGCGGGTTTTAAACGCTAACTGAAATCCTAATTTACCGCTGCAAAGCGCTGGTATTCTGCTAGTTATTAATGTTTATATCATATATTAATCAAAATGATTATGAAAACACTATGGAAATAGCAAAGAGTATACAATTACAACATGATGCCTATTATTATTATAATTTGTAAAAAAATCTTAGCTTAACTTACCTTTAAAATTGTATATCTTGCTCTCAATGCTTTAATTTATAGTGATCGATAGTCATAGACTTAGACATAGGGTTTTTTTATTTATAATTTATTCAAAGTTGAAATAAATAGTATATAATACAATCAAATCCATATTACTATTACAGTTGCGTTCGCAGATGAAATAAATAGTAAATATTACCCTAAAACATATTAAACGATTTTAAGTGGTTACATTTCAGTTCTAGAAAATAAAATTAATTTTGTTTCTATTTGTATAAGTATTGAATAAAATAAGAACAATAATTATAATAATGATTATCAAAATTTGCATTCGATTTATTCGCATTTAAATTTTTTTTAAAGGCCTGAGGCCCAAAACATAACTGATGTAAAGTTTAAAAACCCCTCTATATTTTGACCTAGATAATGATGCATATATGTGCCAAGTTTGGTTGAGATCCATCCATCCATGTAAAAACGTATGCGTTACAATCAAAAACCGATCTACCGCAAAAAAAAACGTTTGATTTATATATATATATATGATTAAATAAAATTTTGCATTATTATTTTGTAATTCTAATAGAAATGCACTAATTTTTTTTTATTATATATAAATAATGTATTTTTAAAAATGTATATGTTATTAAAAGTTAGCTAAACTAAAACAATAATGGAACTTACGATCTGTCTGGCTGATCCTTCAGTCTTTGTTCACACTGTGCTAATCTTTGTAATTTGCGAAGTAATTTGGCCTTTTTAGCCTTAGGGTGAATTTGCCCAATGGATTTTCGTTTCTTGGGTGGCATTATTTTATGATTCAATTGATGATTATGGCGGATATCACTATCTAAAATGACTAACTAAAAGTTAGGTCGTAGTGGTCGTTGTTTAAAATCAACCAATATAGACCTTCGATCCAAGGACTAAGTCTGAGTGATTTCTGGCCCCATATATAATACATGCATGTTGTGAAACGGTTTCAACTGAGTTTTAGAAAAGAATAGAAAATAAAATCAAATTAAAAGCTCAATAGTATTAGTATGTTTCTTTTTGAAGAAAATTATGGAATGGCATAGAACCTTATAATTATAAACTTCCGGTTCATTAAATTGTAATTTTAAAAAATCCAAAGTATTCGATATTTGAAATTGAAGTAAATAGAAATTTAAATAATAATAATACACGAAAAAAAATAACTTTAGGTCATAATAAAATGATGTCACGCCTTTTTTATTTTTAAAATTCATATTTCAATGATTTTAAATGGTTGCAATTCAGTTCTAGAAAATAAAACAAAATTAAAAACTAAATATGTTGTTTCTATTTGTAGAAATATCGAATAAATTAAAAATGATAACTCTGGGTTCAATGAAATAATAATTATCAAAATTTGTATTCGCTTTATTGAAACTTTATTCGCAATTTTAATTTAAAAATTTTTTTTAAGGGCCAGGCGAGGGGCCCTAAATGTAACTGATGTAAAGTTCAAAACCCCTCTATATTTTGACCTGGAAAATGATGCATATATGTGCCAAGTTCGGTCGAGATCCATCAGTCCATGTAAAAACGTATGCGTCACAATTAAAAACGGACCCACGACAAACAAACAAATTTTGATTTATATATATATATGTATATATATGTGTATGTATATATATGTGTGTGTGTGTGTGTTAAATCATTAAACCTTGAAACACTAGAGGATAGAAGAACCGAGAGCTAAGTAGTAATAATACATAAAGCAATTAATTCTAATTTAGAAATACAACACGAAGATAACTTAATAATTATACAACCATCAGATAGACATAAGGATAAAAACACCTTTCTTATTCCGTATGCAAGAACAAACATACAAATTTTCGTTCTTCCCGTCCGGAATTCGGGCGTGGAATGGGTTGCCTGAAGAAACCAGGAAAACCAACACTTTATCAACCTTTAAATCTCTAATAAAATGCAGGACTAAACACAAACCATAGATAAGCGTAGGACGCAATAATCTTCTGTATAGAAGGAGCGTCTGTAAACAGATATGATAAGAGAACGTACAACAGTACAACTTGTAAATTATAGGTTGTAAACTAGCCTTGTCTCTACAGGAGGTGCATATTCATAATATATACAATTTATATAATTCTAAGGTAGTTAGCTATTTAAGGCCTATATTTTATAAAACCGGCAATGCTAATTTATTAAAAGTACAAGACTAAATTATTAAGCAAATGGAAAAGTCATTACTTTAAAGTGAAAAGGGAGATAAAGGCTAATATTTAGAGGAATAAGGAGTTTGTCCCCTTTGTTTTAATAAAATCTGCCGCTAAACTAAACTTGTTCCAATCAGTCAAGAGTACCTTGACTACAAGAGGTAGTGACGGATTGAAAATGGAGTTTGAAAATGAAAAAGTACCAGGACTGTGACCTTCCCCTGTTTAATTTTTAACAAATATTTATTTATTTTAAAATAATAAAAAGATGGTAAATTATTAATCAATTACAAGTTGAGGCGAAGCTTAGTCTTACTCAGGATGAGAGACTCCTCACACCCTTTCCTTCTTTCTTCCAGATGAAGTCATAAAGCAGTACAAAGTAGGAATTTAATTTCCTGACCTGCCACGCTGGACAGGGCGATTAGATTTCACGTGGAGTACTGTAGTACTGTACTTGGAGTACAAGAGGGCCTGTACTGTAGTACTGTACTTGGAGTAAATGAGGGCCTGTACTCTAGTACTGTACTTGGAGTAAATGAGGGCCTGTACTTAGTACTGTACTTGGAGTAAATGAGGGCCTGTACTGTAGTACTTTACTTGGAGTAAATGAGGGCCTGTACTGTAGGCCGTATGAGTGTGATCTCCGTCGTAAAGGGGGGGGGGCTCGACGGACGAGTAGGGTCACGGACCTGACCGCGACCCGAAACCGACAACTCCTGGCAAGCAATGTCGATGTGTTAGGTGCTAGTCACATATGATTACAGTCGCTGTACGGATCTTAGGCAAAGCATCTAGATGCAATGCCGATGATGACAACCAAAGTACCCGTTGAGGGTCGGGTTACTCCGAAGCGACCGTTTCGTCCCACTCAGTTTACTGGCAACGCCATTGAGCGGTGCCGGTTTAGGGCCAGGAGCGCCAGTACGGATTAGCAAAAGGAACCGCGAAGAACGCAGCGGACGCCAGCTCTGAGGAAACCTTGCAGTGGGGGTCACAGTCACACCCTAGGTAGGTCATTGATGATCCCCCGCCTAGCGGCGGTCCTAACCATTGAGACTCGTGTGCTTTGCTGCGGTAATGCCTAAGTGGTACCGGGTCGTAGTATGGAATTCCACCCCTCCTTGTGAGGTCAACTTAGTGGGAGGCTGCCCAGGTGGCCGCTTCAGAAGCGACCGCTCAGGGGGGGGTCTCAGCTGTCACGTTCCCTTCGGGGCCAGATAGCTGAGAGGGTCTTCCGGAAAGACCCACGAAGAGCTCTAGGCTCGGGGCTACTGATTTTCTTCCACATGTAGGTTATTGAGTGCGATGTAGCTCATTGCTTCGTACTTGAATTTGCAATTACATGATCTAGCTCACTGCTTCGGACTTGAATTTACATTTTACAGGTTTTGAATTTTGACGCAATAGATAAAACAAACAAAACGCCAAAACTTTATCATTTATAAATTCTGAATTTTTAAAAAGGGAAAAATGTACCTCTAAATACTAAATGGTTCGTATGACTGGCTAATAATAATTCTAATTTACTATAATGTAATGTAACTACAATGAGACACAGAGGTGAGGTATCACTAAGCATGCCAGATTTTCGCTTCACAAGAATTGATTTCCTTTGGCGTACAGTAAGTTCTAGAATGCGAGTGTCCATGGGCGTCGATAGGAATTTTTCCGGGGGGGGGGCAAAAAATCCCACTTTTTTAATATTTTAACTGGCAATGCCATACAGGTACAATTTTCAATTAAATTCAAGTTCAGTATAAAATAAGGGTTGAAAAAAGCCTTAGAAATTAATAAGACTTACAAATTAGTGCTGTAATAGTTAAAATACAACATTTATTAATGCATTTAATAAATTAATTATTTTTTCTCAAATGTAGGGGGGGGGCAAATGCCCCCTTGCCCCCCTTCCCTACGCCCATGCGAGTGTCAAGACTTCTATGCGTCTGCTCTGACCAAACTCCACCATTTTCGGATATTGACCCATAACAATACGCTTTATAATAATAATAATATAAAACAACGAAATAGTATCACTCAGGGCATACGCCCCTCCACCACAACATTCCCATTCCAGAAATATTCGAGCACCAGTTTTTATATTCTTTTCAGTTTACGTCCTTGTAAACTTATTAATTTTTTTCATAAATCTAGATTAAATAAATTTAAAATGAAATTACTTCCATTACCGTATCAGCAGTCGTTTAGTCAAAGTTAAAATCATTAATACTACTTCTTTCTAAACCAGTGTGATGTGTATACACAACTTTGCATCAACAGTCAACAGTCATGCTTGGTGCTGGACATCACTTAACAGCAACATTACTACACTACTAGTAACTGCACGATTACTGGCGGTGCAGTTGGTTGATTAGCGGTGGGGGAGGGGGGATTGAGGTGGGAACATGGGTACATATGTCCCCCAGACACCAAGATACAGGGGCGCCAAAATTAGGCAATGAGAATATTAAGACGGGCGTTGTGGTAATTTGTTACCTGGTATTACAGGTATATTAATTTTGCACCCTCGAGTATTTGTGCACCTTGTACAACTTCCCCGCACACCACACGTTCGCTCTGTTGAAAGGTAGGGGAGACTATCTCTAAAATATACTTTTTAAAAAAAATTTCGTTTAATGAGTGGCTTACAACCATGCTCATCTACCGTTCAATTTTTGAAAATACGTTTTGACAGTAATGCGAATCACAAACCTTGCGCAGAAAAACACATATAACCGACAAATTAAAAAAAAACAAATATGTAACCGACATATTTAAAAAAACAAATATGTAACCGACATATTAAAAAAAACAAATATGTAACCGACATATTAAAAAAACACGTACGTAATCGACATATTAAAAAACACATATGTAACCGACGTATTAAAAAGACACACATGTAACCGACGCATTAAAAACACATATGTACCCGACATTAAAAAAAAACCCTCATATTATGTAAGGGCCATTCACATATATAACGCCGAAGGGGGAGTGGGGTGGATGAAAATGCGTTATTTTTGTTATATTGGGGTTCACACTAGTGTTACATAATGTTATATGAAGGGGGAGGTAAAAAAATTGACATTTTTGCGTTATATAATATATGAACGGTCCCTAACCGACATATTAAAAAACACATATGTAACCCATATATATATAAAAAGAAACAAAAATTTAATATGCACATGTTAATGTACAATGTATTGTAAGTGAGGTAGAGAAATATTCTAATTGAGGTTACGAAATGCTTATCTCCGTTCTATATCATGAGGGCCCACGATGAAGGGCCTGATCATTATGGTTCATATGAATGTTTAAGTTTGTCATTACAAGTGTGAAGATAATACTTTGTGGAGCTGGGCATCAAGGATATCAGTGACTTGAGATTGGAGGCGGTGGAGCTGGGCATCAAGGAGATCAGCGACTTGAGATTGGAGGTGGTGGAGCTGGGCACAAAGGATATCAGTGACTTGAGATTGGAGGCGGTGGAGCTGGGCATCAAGGATATCAGTGACTTGAGATTGGAGGTGGTGGAGCTGGGCATCAAGGATATCAGTGACTGGAGATTGGAGGCGGTGGAGCTGGGCATCAAGGATATCAGTGAGTGGAGTTTGGAGGCGGTAGGCAACCAATGGGTCAAATGTTGCCTCAACAGGGGCTGGCGTACCGAGGGTCACGGGTTCGGATCTCAGTGAAGCCAGGGATTTGTTCCCGGGGCCAATGGTGTCCCTGAGTCCACCAAGCTCCGAATGACACTAGTTAGTGTCCTCATTGCCGTGTCCTGTGAACGCTGCATCACTTGCAAACAGCCCGGCACGGTATGTGGACGCAATAATCTTCTGTAAAGATGGAGCTTCTATAGTATAAACGTAGGACGCAATCATCTTCTGTATAGAAAGAGGGTCTGTAACAGATAATATATTCCTTTCACCTGTCGTAACCTCGACGTTCACTCGTTGTCTAGGCGGGAGAGGGGGTGAGTTTTCGCCTTATGCTGGAGCAGAAGACCAGCCAATTATTTAGTGGTCACCGTTGATAGCCTAGCCAGTGGTCACCGTTGATAGTCTAGCCAGTGGTCACCGTTGTTATCCTAGCCAGTGGTCACCGTTGATAGCCTAGCCAGTGGTCACCGTTGATAGTCTAGCCAGTGGTCACCGTTGTTATCCTAGCCAGTGGTCACCGTTGATAGCCTAGCCAGTGGTCACCGTTGATAGTCTAGCCAGTGGTCACCGTTGTTATCCTAGCCAGTGGTCACCGTTGATAGCCTAGCCAGTGGTCACCGTTGATAGTCTAGCCAGTGGTCACCGTTGATAGTCTAGCCAGTGGTCACCGTTGTTATCCTAGCCAGTGGTCACCGTTGATAGCCTAGCCAGTGGTCACCGTTGATAGTCTAGCCAGTGGTCACCGTTGTTATCCTAGCCAGTGGTCACCGTTGTTATCCTAGCCAGTGGTCACCATTCTTCGGTGGCATGATGCCAACACTAAAGTATGGGGGAGGGGGGCAGTCGATTTAGCCGTGAAACAAATCAACTGCTAATGCAGGGGGGGGGTACAAAACAAAAAACAAACAAACTTGCAGGTTAACAGTATTAACAGGAAAAGAACTTAATACATACATTAATTACCAAGTTTTTATTAACTTGCTTTCGTGTCTGTCTGTCCGCAATTTTTCAAATTTGCCAACGTAAAATTAAACAACTTCTGATGGTTCTAGAGAGCTCAAATTTTTACCACAAATAGATCTTGGATGACAATACATTGTAGCAAAATTTCAGATCGATCGAATGTACTGTAATTAAATTAATGCATATTTAAAATACTCTCTATATCATCATTTGTATCCGACTGCCGTTGTTAGATTTCACGTGCCGAGTTCACCCCGTGACCTAATTGCCGTGGTATTAACATTGGGCGGGTGCTGATGAGGTGTTTGGTAAAATAAATAGAGGTAAAAACCACGTTTATATTAGTAGACTAAAAAGAAGAAAATAAGTTAAAACTTATACGTTCAAGTACTGTGATTTAATATGACTAAAAACGTGGGACTGGCGCTTATGAGCTTTTACATATGCAGTTCACTCATTCTCTCACGTATAGATCTCTCTTTTGCCTTCTAAATTATAAATCTTTAATTTCTATACCAAACACCCGCCCAACGTTAAAGTTTTAACTTATTTTCTTCTTTTTAGTCCACTTATAAAAACATGGGTTTTAAAAATGCTTTTTTTAACCTTTATTTATATTGGTGGTATTAGGAAATGTTAACACGAGAAATTTGTAAGAAAGACAATTGTTAAAATCTTATTAAAACTGAATGATGGCTGTGTTATTTTTGATTTTTCTGTAATTTTATAATTTAAAAAAAACCGATTAAAAAAACCCCCAAAAACAACAAGTTTTTGACTATAAATCCTTTATATACGTGACATAACTAAAAGAATGATCATTGTAATACGCAGCGCACGACAATCCAAAAATCCAAAATTTTAGTTATGTCTCGTAAAACATGTTTAATATAATGCGCACCGATCGGGATTATACTTTAAAAGAAGTATCGTCAATATAATACGCACCGAATCACGCAACAGGAAAGTGTTAAAAAGGTCGTTCAATATAATACTCACCGCGACACTCATCTCAAAGATTAACATGATCCATATAGATAAATAGAGATAAACTAAAAATTCAATAATTTTAATTACAGTAAATTCGATCGATCTGAAATTTTGATACATCCTTTTTATCATCGGCATGAGTCTGTATGCAAAATTTCAGCTCGCTAGCTTACGAGGAGGTGGGTTATCATCAAGTAACCATAATCACAATCCTCCACCCTTATGCAAATGCTGCGCCCGTGGGAATTTTAAACATTTTCCTTTGATTAAATATATATACATGTATATATTAGGGCTGTTAACGATTAATTTTAATTTATTCGTTAACTTTTGAAAAATTAACGATTAATTAATCGTTAATTTCGATTAAAAATATGACGTCATAAGTAACACTTATTAAACGTTTTTGTTGAAAATCCAAATAGCACTGGAATGTCTCCTATATATGTCATATTTTAACCAACTACGCAAAAAGACTAGTGTGTTGACATTATTTGTGATGTCATAAGTGATGAGCGGGTCTTATTGACAATATAACCAGCAGAGCTGAACAATCATTCACCTAGCTTTAGATTGTCTTAGCTGAAGTTTCCGATACTGAAGTGGATGTTTGGTTTGCAGGTGATATGTAAGCTAAATGTTAGAACCATGGTAGCAATGTTCCCTTTAAGCATCGCGGCATCGCTGATATTTGACCAACGCCACGCAGGAGTTTACAATCACCGTGCAGCAAATTTTGTAAAACATTGCACAAAAATGGACGCTGTGCAAGTTAAACACGAGTTTAAATAACTTTGCACACGGACCAACGAAGCTTAGACTTAGACTTAGAGGGAACATTGCATGGTAGGCAAACGATTTCACTCAATGGACACAATAACCGTTATCAACATTTTGAACATTCACGTCAGTCAATAGTTTAAAACCAAAATGTTCGTGTAATCGTCTGGAAATTAGTTTATATTTATCTGCCGAAATATTTTACTTTTTGACTTTCAGTGGTGGGTCGATTAATCGTTAAAAAAATTTTATCGATAAAATTTTGTTAACGATTAATCGAAAAATTACACACAATGACATTAGAAAGGTTCTTAAACAGGTTTCATTCCATATATATAAGATACTGGGGGCGGGGCCCAAAATTTCGTATTTTCCTTATATGAGCTCTATTTTAAAAAAAATTATCATATTTCCCTTGTAGGTAGAAGCATGGAACTTTCGGTGGTTTGTTAGTATCATTTGGCGATGGTAACAGGTAAAAGATTAGATAAATTATCACTTACTGGGGGCCTGAGGCCCTAATGCAGTTTTTTCACTTATATTTAAAACTGGCTCAACACTAATTCTTCAACTTCCCGTGAAGGTAGAAGGATGAAACTTTGGGAACTTGCTGAATACACTGTTATGACGATAATTGGCGAAAAATAATTTAACAATTTTCACTTATGGGTGGCCGGGCGCCCAAATCCGTTTTTTTCCTTATATGGGCTATATAAAACCGAATCAACACTAATTCCTCATCTTTCTTTGTAGGTAGAAACAAGAACTTTGGAAATTTGTTGAGTACCCTCCCGCGATGGTAGCAGTCGAAAAAAATATCACTAACTGGGGGGCCGGGGGCCCAAATGTTATACATATAAGACGCATTTGTTTTCTGTTTGTCTGTTCCCTAATAACTCAAGATTCAAGATCCAGACAACCAAATAACGTGAAATTTGGTACACATACACAAAATTACATGGGAAAAGTTCTTAAACAGGTTTCGTTCCATATATATAAGATACTAGGGACCGGAGGCCCAAAATGTATTTTTTTACTTATATGTGCTTTATAAAATTTAATTTAAAAAAAATCATATTTCCCGTGTAGGTAGAAGCATGAATCTTTCGGTGGTTGTTAAGTATCATTTGGCGATGGTAACAGGTAAAAAAATATATAAATTATCACTCAGTTTTTGGGATTGCTGGTATAGACTTGCAGACACCATGCTTTTCTCATGTCTCATGGACAGTTGTATGTGGCCTGCTCCAGAGTTGGCAAAGAGGAAAATCTTTTTGTTCACACCCCAAATGGAACTGCCAAAAATGTTGTCTATCACATTGCTTTAAGTTAAATGTACCATTTTATTGCATGCAAATAAACATTTTTGTACGCTTCTAGAGAAAACCTTATTTTAAAGCCGGGTACTTGCCCCTAGTATATATATAAATTCATTGTATTCATATGGTATGGTATGGCAACCGTCCGTCCTCATGGGACGATGGCGTGTACTCCTACTCCTCTGCCCCCCTGCCCTTTCTCCTGGCCCTTCTCTCTTCACTCAAAGCTATGAGGGATGCTTCCGCGACATGAATGCCCTCACGCACTTTTGCCCGCCAGGAGGTGCGCTCCTCGGCAATGGTCTCCCACGTTTTATGGTCTATCTGTGCCAATGACATGTCATTTTTGCAGACGCCCTTGAAGCGCAAGCAGGGGCGACCTCTTTTTCGTATACCGGTTGCCAGCTCACCGTAAAACAAGGCTCTAGGAATGCGCTCCGAGCTCATCCTGCGGACATGACCTAACCACCGCAGACGCCTCTCACCCAGAATTGAGTGCATACTCAGCATATGGCTTCTTCTGAGTACCTCGACATTGGTGATCTTGTCCTGCCACTTGATGCGTAGAATCCTACGCAAGCATCGTAAGTGGAAGCTGTTGAGCTGCTTTGTTTGCTTGGCGTAGGTCGTCTAGCACTCACTGTCAAAGAGGAGTGTGCTGAGCACGCAGGCCTGGTACAGTGATTTTCGTCCTATCTGTGAGCTGCGCATTGTTCCACACTCTTTGATTCAGCCTAGCCATTAATGATGCGGCCTTACCGATTCTGGTTCCTATTTCCTTACCCAGGGAGAGTGTGCTTGTGATGTTACTGCCAAGCTGAAATCTATTTATTTTGAAAAATGCATTTTTCCGACCTTTTTGAAAAGCCCAACTAACTTGTCCTTGTTTGATAAATACGAAATATTAAACTTTCTGAAATGTACACAAAGTATTTTATAATAGGGGTTGTTTTTTTAAATTTTATAATTAACCATCATCAAATCCTCTTTTTACACTGTTCCCTTTTCCAAAATTAAAGTATGAGCTAAAACAAGGACGTCATATAATATTTTTTTACAGCGCATCTTTAATTTGCACATCTTTTGATGCATTGGTGCAGTAATTTTGTGCGCTGCTTTCTAAAATTAGTAGCGTCACGGATAGACACTACAGACGTGACAGAGATTGCAAATTATGTATATTGATGATATTCCCCGGCTGTAAATCAGAGAACATAATAGCGAAAAGAAAATGCAACTATTTCGTTTCTCCTAAATTTACTCAATATCATTTTTAGTTTGACTGGTCTATAGCAACGATAAGAGCGCATGCGCATAACTAGTTTACAAATGGCGACTTGAAAGCTTTTCTATAACATAGACTTATTTGAAATGTTTGTTTTGTCTTTTCTATAAACACATTTTGCAATTTATAGTGGTAATAAAATATTATTTTCTCCTTCTGATTTTGAGAATCATATTTAATAATTTCATTGAGTTGATAAACGTTCATCAATTAATAAACTAACATTAAAGAATAACTGGTTTTACGGTTTGGCGTCTAGTCTTAATAATTTCGAATTCGAAGTGTCTGCTGCTACGACTAGTCGTAGCACTAGTCACTAGTAACGTCCCAATGAATTTTCTGCTGCTACGACTTGTCGTAACAATACAAAATAATTTTATTGCTAGGCTAGTAGTGCTAGGACCTAGGACTAGTCGTAGCAGCAGTTTCCTGCCAATAATACTACTAAATATTAGTTCTCATAATCGAATTTCATGATTACTAGGTAAGCCGATTAATGAATTTTAAAGGTAAAAAACTCGATTGCTGTCCATTTTACGAAAAAAAAGTTATAGTTAGGCCTATAATTCTAAAAAAGCTTAATTTGACATTAGCTTCACTAGTTTGATGTTAAGATCAATACGTGGTTACTAATCCCGATGGCTGCAAATTTTTAAAAATTTAATTAAAAATGTTTTTTTTTAAAAAAACAATGAGTGTGCTGGTAATTGTAATTTTTGTACTTCTTATCCTGAAAAGCTGATACGTTGATTAAATATATTTAAATAAATTTAGATTTTGGAATTAATACACACATAACACTTAAATAAGCCCAGATCTATTAATATCATATTATATATGCATATAAAATATTATGAAGAGTTTGTTCAAATATTATAGCGAATTAGTTTTTTTCGAAGTTTTTACTGCTAAGAAGTACTAAGACTAGTCGTAACACTTGCCACTAAACTGCTGCTACAACTAGTCATAGTGCTAACCAGTAAAATGCTATGACTATTCGTAGCCTACAGTGCTAGTGCCGTCCCAAAAAAAAATTAAATAAATAGTTGTAATTTAAAAAATTTCAATCCCAGTACGGTGGTCTATTTCTTCTTCTTATTTTTAATTTTTTTTTATATAAAATATTTCTTTTAACCATAATTAGGGTGTTGGCAAACCTGGTAATTTTAATTTTTGTACTGTTTATTCTGTAAAGCAGATACATTGATTAAATGTATTTAAATAGATTTAGATTTTAGAATTAATACACACTGAAGACATGGCGGCTGGATAGCAAAGTCAATAGTGCGCTCGCCTCACAAGCTGAGGGGCGTGGGATCTAGACCACGTTAATGACACAATAAAAATGTTGATGAATGACTATGGCTAAAAAAAGTCCTCCGCTGACCTAGAGAGGAGATGGGCGCCGCCAAGGTCTACCACACCCCGAGAAAGCTCTAATGGAAACATTAGAACCCCCCTAAAACCACGAGGTTATGAGACACAAAAAAAAAGACCAGATCTATTAATATCGTATTATATATGCGTATAAAATATTATGAAAAGTTTGTTAAGATATTATAGCGACTTAGTTTTTTTGAAGTGTCTACTGCTAAGACTGTTGTTACACTAACCAGTAAACTGCTGCTACGACTAGTTATAGCAATAAAATTATTTCGTATTGTTACGACAAGTCGTAACAACAGACAATTCCTCGGGAAGTATCTAGTGCTATGACTAGTTGTAGCACTAGAAACATCCTCTTAATTTTCTTCTACTTCTACGTAAAATTAAAACAACAAAAAAAACGTTTACTTTTATAAATTTTATTTTTCGGCCTAGTCATACTCATATTTAGATTAGATTGGCTGTTTATCGCTATTGCGACCATGATGGCAGCTTGGGTTGATGACGTCACTTTGACGCTACAGGTAGATCTGCCAGTTGAATTTTTAAAAAATTTCAGCTGACTGATAAAATTTAGTGGCGGATATCTGTATTAGCCGGATTTCTCCGTAAATTGACATTTGTTGCGCATTTTCGGCTGATTACTAAATATTCGGATGAGATTGGGCTGAAGCCTTGCCAATATTTAAGTAATAAAACTTCATCAATAAAACACTTCTACAATACTTCAGAAAAAGTTTTTTAAATTTTATTTTTATTTTTAACAATAGAAATTTTTTTATTTTTTATATTAATGCTGTCCTACTTATACAGTGCATGAATGCTTTCCATTCATTCAGTTTCTGTCACTCAATACCTGATAGGCACTTAGAATATCAGTTTATAATTGTCATGAATAAAACAAACGTGAGTTAGTTTATCAGCTGTTAGGCTAATGCGGCGCATATTTTCTGGCGGATTTTTAGAGGACGAAAATTCGGCTGCGTTTTCGGCGTGCGTCGTTGGCTGAGGGGTCTAGCTATAGGTATAATCAGATGACTATGACCATGGCTGACCCAGAATAATTGACTGAATATTGTTTAAATTATCCTGAATTTAATAACACACTTTGTCCCTTCCTGCTCAAACAACTACAGAACTACTTTTTTTTTAAAACCCTGTTGCAGGGAAAAGGGATGGTGGCCAATGATGAAAACTAGTTTTTCATGTTTGGCATTTTCACATAAAAAATAAGTAACAAAGGAAATGTTTAGCTATCAAAGTTGGAAAATTATCAAAATTGAGATATTAAATGAATAGCCAAAACATTCAAATATGAATACAAAGTTAAATAGTAATAATTATTCTAAATGTAAAAAATCAACAGTTTTTAATGGTTGAAACAAATCTTAAATTTAAGAAAAATCATTCCAAATAACTGCAAAAGCTATTTCTATAGCTCTACCTAACCTGAAAAATTACATTAAGGGGCCATCCATATATTACGTTTGCACAAAATTCGTATTTTTGTATCCCCCCTCCCCCCATTGCATCCCGTACATTTTCGGGACCCCCCATGCGTACGTACAAATTTGCTCACCCCCCCCCTTTTTTTTTGTAAAAATTATTAAATTTTAAGCCGGAGTCAGAAGATATTGGTTTTACTCTTTGAACTTGAAGTCGTCCATAAATGACGTCACACGCCTAAAAAGGGGCTGGGTAGGGGGTCATGCATTTGGGACCATGGGGAAGGGGGTGTTTAAGAAATGTGACATCACATCAAAATGCGCACTAAAATATGTGAAAATGCAACTTTTTTTGTGCAGGGGGTGGGGGGGGGGCTCTAAGCTTTGGGGCCATCCATTAATGATGTTCCGTGATTATGGCCGATTTCCCCCCCCCCACATCACGCATCGTCACTAAAAGTTAGACACCCCCCTCTTTTCCAATATTACGTCACAAAAATGCCCCTTCCCTCCAAAAAAGCTTTTTTAGCATGTTTCAAATCACTTTTTTGTCATTTAAAATTAAGTATGTATTTAGTGTAAGGCTGCACTTTAATATCGTAACACGCGCCCAAGTAAAACGTCATTAAATAAATTGTAAACAAACAAATATTTAAGTACAACTTTTATTTTAAGTTACGCGTTTTGATGTGAAGTGACTTTTCTTAAACTTCCCCTCGCCTTTGTCACAAATGGTCGACCCCCTCCCCCCTCTAGATGCGTAACGTCATTTACGGATGGGTGATGGGGCCGTCCATAAATGACGTCACGCGATTTTGGCAGATTTTTCACTCCCCCTCCCCCCTCGTCACAAAAACCTAGACAATCCCCTCCAATATGAGGTTGTGTGTTTATAACGGCTAAGGCACCGGTGGGCGAAATAGAAACTTCATATAATTTCAAGTAATGGAAATATAAATCCGACGGATATATTTTAATAATGTTTTAACGTTTGGTCTGAATCAAATGTTAATTACTTCCAAGTAATTAAAAGTTCAAAATTTCGTTTGCAATAAATTATAAAACATATTATTGCATATCAGTCTTGACTCAGTCGGTCTAGAATGTCGTTTGCAGCCAGAGCGGTTTACGTTACTATGCTTAGTATTATGCAAATTAAATTTGTGCGTACGTATACATTCAGTCAAGACCCCCTCCCCCTGTACGCATGCATACACAAAATGCCGTAAATTTAAGACCCCCCTCCCCCCTCCTTGCGTACGTAATTTTTTGTATGGCCCCTAATAGGGCTGTTAATATTGTTGAAAAATACTGCCCGGGTACCCGTCCAAATTTCGAACGGGTACCCGGGTTACCCGATCGAAACATTGCATAATTTTCCCTGTCATGACCGATATACAATGCTACCTAGCCACCTTCCATGCACATCATTTCACACAGTAGCTACACGACTACATAAATGACATCAGGTGATTTTGGCCGATTTTTTACGCCCCCCCCCCACATCACAGGTTGTCAGAAAAACTTAGAGCCCCCTCCAATATGACGTCACAAAGCTTTGCGGGCGCCCTCCGCCCCCATAAAAGCTGTACTGCCTTTTTTAAAATGAGCATGTTTCAATTAACTTTATTGTCATTTAATTTTTTATTTAATGTGAAGTTGAACTCTAAAAATAGCTACTCACTTAAATCCATATAAAACGTCATTAAATAATTTGTAAGCAATCAAATATTTCAGTGGTACTTTTATTTAAAGTTGTGCGTATTGATGATACGTCATATTTATTCTTAAACACATCCCTCCCCTTGTCACAAATGTGTGACCCCCTCCTCCCCTAGGTGCGTAATGTCATTTATGGACGGACCCTTATCCATATTACACTGTTAGTAACTAATTTATTGACTTTTAAAACTTACACATTTTGGTGTATTTTTAAAATCAGTTTTTGGGCAACTCACACGCTGTAATGAGCACACGAAACACAATCGAATGGAGGGAGGAGGAGGTGGGTAGATAAACAACATAGACAATCGTAAACCCAATGTTTGGTTAATATAGACATTGAAGCCACATTTTCACGGGTACCCGGGCGGAATTTTACTACCCGGGTAATCTCAAGGGGCAACGGGTACCCGGGTCCTGGGTACCCATTGACAGGCCTAGCCCCTAAACCAAACCCTAAACCTTAACCTAATCCCATCCTTAAACTTTGACACTGAACCTTAACCTAAGCCTTAACCTAACCCTAAAGTTAATATTAAACCTAACTCTTAACCAAGCCCAATACTAATCCTAAACCTGAACCTAAACTTATCCCTAAACCTAACCATAAACTTAACCCTGAATATAACTCTGAACCTAATCCCTAAGTCCAACCCTAAAATTAACCTAGACCCAACCTTAAACCTAGCCCTAAACCTAACTCGAAACCTTTACCTATTTGAGTCAATTATGAACCCTGGAAAAAAAAGTCATAATTCTCTTACCCATAAAGCTAGTAAGTTCATTCTGATCTGAATTCAAGTTTACACAAGTGCACACTAAAGCACACTTCTTTTATCGTTACACTCAAGTACACTCAAAATAAATCTTTGAAAAAGGTAAATCTGATTAAAATTTAATTTAAATGAGAGGGGAACGTTTTCAAATCCTTCTGCTGTTGTACAGGAGCAGAGCAACAAATATAAAAAAAAGATCTGGTTGTGTCACATTTAATATGTTCCTACGCAGCAAAATAGGGCCCCATTTATTGGATAATTTGCTATATTCTTCATCAAAATTATAGGTTTAACAAAAAATTTTGTGATAAATATGTATACATGTATTTGAATTTTGTTTTTATTAAACCTAATGATTTTTATAAATTACAATTCTTTTTTATGTATTTTATTTGGCCTATCGGTATAAAAAGCTTATAAAATAAACAAAAAAGTTAATTCCATAGGGCAAAATAAAAAGTCTGCTAAACTACCTATTATATGATGCCATAGGGACCCAAAATCCTTCAACGGACCAATTTATCATTTAATACAGTGGGATTGGAGTTTATTTTAATACTTTGTGAGTTGAGAAGATATAACACTTGACTTTATGATAATACAATAAGCTAATAAGTTTCCAATTAATAATTAAAAAATGAATATTTATTTTGTTAAACTATCTTTATATAAAAATATGTATATACATGTAGTACTTTTAGTGTCATTCAAATAGCTCCATCTTATTTTCATTCAAATAGCCCCATATAATTGTTCCTCAGAAAAGCCATACTTGGCTGTAACATGAAGCTACAAGTTACTAGTGATTTTGTCTGAGTTGCTGAGTTATTGTGTTTTAAAAATACATATTAAAGAAGAGCTGCTATCTTTCAATCAATGCTGTATTTTTTTAACATAATAATAAATAAAACAAGAAGCATCTGAAATGGCAGCTAGTGGAGGAGGGAAAAAGAAGACTGTCAAGTATCAAACACGTCTGGACATAACAGAAGATGATTCCAAAATTCTGGGACGGTCTACAGCTCTTCGAAGAGATAAAAATGTCAATGAAGAAAAGTTTCATACTTTGCTAATGAAGACACAGAATAGTGCATGGACACCATTAGTAAACAAGTCATCCAATGAGCAGGTAGGTCAAAGATAATTGAGTTTATTATCAACAATATTTTAAAAGATACACAAGTGACATGAGGTAGATAATTACAATTACAAATGTACTTAATAATTGTAAATTATCTTTAATTTACCCTTAAGCAAAAGTACTAATTTTAAAAAAAACATTTTTTATTTCAGATTTTTAAAGAGAGAAGGGATTTGGTTTCACACTGGGTAAGAAATATAAATAAGTTATTTCATTGATGAGGAATTATTATTAAAAAAAGAAAAGATTTAGAACATTGTATTTCCACAGCTGCAAATCTTGTTTGAAATTTAAAAAAGAATATTGAAGCAAATTTTCGTGTTAAATAAGTTTAGGGAAATATCAAGTATTGTAAGCCCTATTTGTCATTTCTTATTACTGCAAATGTTTTACTTTCAATTGCTCACCAATCTATGCTATACTGTATTTTGAAGGTAAAGAGAAAGTTATTAATTTTTTTAAAATTAAAAAAAAAGCTATTAATTCCTAGTTGTGATCTAGTTTGGGGCTGTCCATAAAGTACGTCACACTATTTTTGACCCCCTCTGCCCCCTGCCACAAATCTCGGGACCCGCCCCCCCCAAAGTATGTCACACTTTCATGTAACACCTAATTAAAATATTTAATTTAATACTTAAAATACAATTCTTTATTAAACTGTATTACAAAATTTCCACTTTAAAGTAGGGATGTACTGGATTCAAAATTTTCAAATCCGGCCGCAGACGGATTTCAAAGGATTTATGAAGTGAAATCCCACTTGAGCAGGAGTCAGATTTGTTAAAATGGCCGCATTACGGATTTTCCGGAGCCATTATGAATATATATAAATTAGCTCTTTACCGGCCAGCCAGATTTATGAAGTGAAATCCTGCCGGAGCCGAAATCCAGTACAACCTTACTTAAAAGAACTATCAGATAATTAAAATGACTTAAATAGTAGAACAGTTAATTGTCAACAGTTGTTACAGTTAATCAATGAAACAGTAACTCAATCTAGATCGAATTTGAAAATAAAAATTGCAAAAATTAGACTTGACAAATTTGTAATACACATCATTTATCTGCTACCTTTTCATTTTAAATGGGTGAGGTCAAGTTTTAGATAATCTTCTGATTATGCAATCTATTGACACAAGATAAGAAGTAGATTAGCGAAAATTGACCTCACCCAGTGATTAAATAATAAAAAGGTAACAAAACAATTTGACTTTAAAAAAAGACTAGATTGACAAATTATGAGACCAACTCTTGTGCTATATTGAATCTGTTTATTATGGTCCTGTGACTTATGTTTAATTCAAAAATATTCACTGTACATCATCTTACAACGGTGAAGTGAAATGTTCATCCCTAGTTACGACTGACATCAATCTTTAACCATCATCGTTTCCTGGAAGGATAATTGCAGACAGATCAACTCGTCCTCATCTAGCCACTCAACAGCATCTGTATGTGCATTTTCTCTTCTGGCAATAACTGCCATGGGTCCTCTTTGCCTTCTAGAAGCGATTCTCAAAGGACGGATGCATTTTATCTGAGTTGATTCTTGAACAGTTTGGGTGGGCACATTCTCCTGAGCCCGAGCTCTGTGTTGTCCAGTATGTTTCTTCAACATTGTTTGTGAGGCAAAATATAAGTGACATACTTTGCAAATTCGATCAAGTAAGCTAGTCTGCAAAGATGGACAGTAAAGATCATATGGTTGTACTTTGAAAACTCCTGTTTATCTCGGCATAATGTCATCAAATTTTAGAGTTTGTGCCACAAACAAGGAAAGAAATTTATGAGAATCTGCATTTGCTCTTTCTGAAGCTCTAAGTCCATCAGTTGTTTGGTTGATTGGGATTAGAGGAGGAAAGAATCTCTAAGGTAAAACGTTGAAATATGAACTTCGTACTTCGTCACAACATTTTATGTCATGATATTTCACAAGTTGAGTGAAATATTGGCTGGTCATAACATGATAGTCAAACCATTCCTGATCATTATATTAGTCCTGCTGGATCCAATTCAGATTTATGAACAACATATTCAGGAGATACGCATTTCATGCTATTTTGACATAAATCTAATTCAAATGTTTCACAAAATTTTTGAAAATTATTTTTAAAGCTATTTAGATTCTACTAAAAATTATAAAAAAATAAATTAGAAAAAAATATTTAAAAAATAAATGTGTGACATCACACATGGCCTGACCCCCCCTCCCCCTTGGAGCATGACATACTTTATGGACTTTGATTAAAGGCGGCTGGTCATTGTGCCACACAATTTCCTCATAGCCATGGCCTGTGAATGCTGCATCCCTTGCCAACAGGCCAGCATGGTCTGTCCATTCTTAAAAGAACATAGGACACAATAATCATCCAAAATGATTTTTTAAAATATTTAAAGCATTATATAAAAAAAACTACACATTATATATTCATTTTATTTAAATTTAATCAAGTGGGGTATGTTTGTTGTGTTAGGAGTGGTCTCAGTCTATATTTCTTTAGGGAATCTGACATTTCGAGAGAAAGAAAATAGTAATTTATAGCTTAGACTTGTGCTAAATAATGATACACTAAGTTGGGACTAACTAATAATATTCTCTTCTCTAAATATTTTTGTCCTAGCAGTTCACATAAAAGAAAACTCAGTGGGAAATGTAATTTTCTTGAGTTAAAAAATGTCAATCTTCATTTGTAATAAGAAATATACAATCATCTATAAAAAAATATGTATTTTATTTTTTCTTGTTGCTATACAGTTTGACTTGTGGACAGACTCACAAAGAAAACGTTTCCTAGATGTCATCTTTAAGCAGTGTAGCAGATCTCAGTATAGGTATTCATAAAAAGGCATATGTCATAATGTTGGATGTTAAATTCCAGCATAAATGTAGAAGACAAATGTTTGTTACCCGTGTTTTGATAATTCTAAAAATCTTACAAATTTAAGTTTTGGTAAATTTGATGAAATGTTTCTCACTCTTTAAATGTATGTTTTGATAAATTAAAATTTGCAACAAAGCTTTTAATCCTATTATGACTTTATTCTAGTTTCGTGCAAAGGTGGTTTAGTGACAACATGGCTCTACAGCACTTAGATTTTACTGTTGTTCTGCCTCGCTTCCTCTCCTGCTACATCTTCTCCTTCTTGGAACCTAAGAGTCTATGTAGGTGTGCTCAAGTATCCTGGCACTGGAAATTTCTATCAGAACAAGTACGAACTATAAAAATATAACATCTATAGCCAGTGGCGTAGCTAGGGGGGGGGGCGGTCCGCCCCGGGCGGCACTCATTTAGGGGCGGCATTTGTGGGCATTTAAAAAGTACAACCAATACCAACAACAGCCGTTTTTCTTTTGAAGGGGGAAAACCAAGGTGAAACAAAAATATTCGTAATTTCGAGTCTTAATTAACGGATTCGCACAACATTTGTTTGATTACATAGTGGATATTATAGCTAATGCAAAACAGTTCAAAAATTTTTAATCGCTCAAAAAACGTATCGATTTTGTTTGGAAAACTAAGAGGTATAAGTCACAGGTGACGCTTTTATAAGAAAACTACCCAAAAACACGGCCGGGCCGAATAGTGTGTGCTATTAATATCGCCACGACAGTTTTTAGTGGAATTTCGACTTCGCAGAATGATGCGCGAACAAGTACTTACATGGCATGGTGGTTCAAATATTGTGTTTTTAACTTGCAAATAGTAATTTATATTGCCGTTTCAGTTTTCAGTAAATTATTGTAAGGTAAGTTGTTTTTTTTTAAATTGCATTAAAGTAGCACACATAATTTGTGTTTTTCATTAACATACGGTTATTCATTAAGCATGTTACGCCTATCCAATTAAAGTAATAGTAATAGTAATGTGTAAATAATTTGAATTCATCTATTTATGGAAATTTATTAAGATTTATGACAAGAATGTGTAAATATTCAAAATTGATCAGATGCTGCAGTTTATTCAATTCTATGCAATCTTTTTCTCTTCTATGTTATCTCAATTTATGGGAACCGTCATTTTTTAAATTAGTGCAAAACCATTGCATGGAACAAAGAGATGTGCTAATACAAAATGCTGTTATATCAGCCAAACAATTTGTGAAGAGATAGAGATATCAACTGAACGCCTAGCAAGGAGGAGAAAAATATGAGTAGGGGAAATTGAGAAGACGTGGTTCTATCTTTAAAACAAGAAGTACAACCAGAAATGTTTTTATCCATGGATGGAATTATAAAAGAAAAGAAAATAACGCTTTGATGAGTTGCATTTCCTTGCAAGAAAATATTCGTATAGAATACCATGTAACCTACTAAATGAAGCATTTGAACATCAAATAAATTACTTTATTGACATTGACAGTTCAATATGGAAAGAAAAAGGATCCAGGTCTTTATGGCTGTACCTACACTACAAGAAGAGGCATTGTTAGAAAAACGGAGGAAAGGGCACCTTTGATCTATTAAAATTTATTCAACAGTATAGATTGAAAAATTCTGTACCCAACATTGTAATTTTGCTATGAATTTTTTCAACTATTGCTATCAGTGTCGCTAGTTGTGAAAGGAGCTTCTCCAAACTGAAGTTCATAAAAAATTATCTTCGTTCCACAATGAGCGATTAAAGACAACAAAATCTTGCAATACTGTCCATCAATGTTCCCGCGCAGATGTCTAACCGATGCTGCGCAGCAGTTTAGAATTACCGCGCACCAAATTTGGTAAAATATTGCACATAAAATGGATGCTGTGCAACTTTGCACATGCGTATTTCCACTTTGCACACGCACCAACGAACTTTAGAGGGAACATTGCTGTCCATAGAACAATATATTACAAATAATTTAAGTTTTGATAGCGTAATACACGATTTTTCTATTATGAAAGTTATGAAAGTAAATGTATAAATATTTTAACATACTAATGTACAGAGGCGTAACTGGGTTTTTGACGCCCTTGGCTAATTTAATTTTGATGCCTTTTATTTAAATAAAAATGTTAAAATTAGAGATTTAGCGGCGCCCTTTTGAACTGGTGCAGGCCGGCGCCCTTGGCAACTGCCCCAATGTCAAGTCGTTGTTACGCCACTGCTAATGTATACAATTTCTTTGTTTGTAAAAAAAAATCATTTATTTATAAATACAACATAAAAGAATAGTAATAGTAATGGGTAATTATTATTTTTTTTTGGGGGGGGGGTGTAAATTTGGAATATGTTTTGTTTCATGGGGGGCGGGGGGGACCTGCGAGCTCAGTAACTTTCTTGTGGCCTTAAAAAAAAGTATCTTGTATTTTTATAAATGTGTATTTATAGGTATATAATCTTATGCGGCCTCTTTTATTACTGCTTACATAAATATGGCATGCAATGGTAAACATGTTCCCCACCTTTACTTCGTTTCAATTACAATTATTTATTCATGTACATTAATTTTTAAAAACCATAATATAATCGACTAAGTGGCCGTCCATAAATGAAGCACGCTATTTTGGCTGATTTTTCACACCCCCCCCCCATCGTCACACGTCGTCACAAAAACTTAGACTCCTTCTTCAATAAGACGTCACAAAGCTGTATTTTCTGTTTGAAAATGAACATGTTTCAAATTAAATTTTTGCGATTTAAGTATATTTTTAGTGCACGGCTGCATTTTAATAGCGTAATACGCGTTTTACGTAAACGTCATTAAATAAAGTGTCAGTAATCAAATATTTAAGTGGAGGTGACGTCACATTTCTTAAACACCTCCCCCCTTCGTGACACATCGTCACAAACCTGTGACTCCCCCCCCCCAGGTGCGTGACGTCATTTATGGACGGTCCCTAAAAAGGGCGGCAAATTGGAGACCGCCCCGGGCGGCAAGAGTTCTAGCTACGCCACTGTCTATAGCAAAGCTTTTTTTCTATACCACTGTAGAATATGACACTCACTTTGGGGGAAATTTTCAAAGGCTTTTTATGGTCATAATTCATTGTTAATTTGTAAATGCCAACTGGGGAAGTACCTAACCTACATTTCAAAATTTAAGTTGCTTAAATTAGTCACTCGACACGTGTTGATGGTTTAAAATTCTTTGTTTCTTATTTCAGTTTAAGTTTAAAATGTAGGTAAATTATTCAGTGGCATTGACAATAAAATACGGCTTCACTTCATTACCAAATACAAAAATAAAAAGGAATTTTAAATTTTATCCTATTTTTTTAAAGGCAGTAATCAAATGGAGAGAACATATGCACTATGGTAAAACTATAACAATTGTTTTCAAAGGAAGTTGTCTGGCTTCCTAAATGTGTTAGACTAGGTTGGTTTTTGCCTTACACACCCGCTGATAATGAATATGGTGCCTGGAAAAGACATTACGTGGCCTGCATTCAAACACTGGACCACCACATAACAAGAGGAAGATCTGTAAATAATTTATTTATTTTTAGATGAAGTATGAAATTACTTGGTTTAACTCACCAACATTATTTATAGTTTTTCAACAACATGTTATTTTTCATGTTATGAAATAAATATTTATTTACAAGTTATGTGGGGAAAAAATATTAGAAAAAATGTAATGATTGGTTAAATTTAAATTAAAGGAGATATTCTTTATTTTACTACTGATATTTAATCTAAAAATGATTTTTCCTTTAAAACAAAGACTTATTTTTGAATTCAGGCTAGCTTAGACCGTAACATGGTCAGTAGACATGTACGTCCTAAATCCCCAGTCAAATCAGGCAGACTTTCCAGAGCAGACAGCCGTAAGTATCAAATACGTATCCTCAACTCAACATTAGATATCATTTGTAATGTAACATTTGACAAAACTATAAAGTATAAACATTTTGTTTCAAAGTGGCTCTCTCAAGACATGAGACAATTTTTTATTCTAAATAATGTAATAAAATGCTGTAACAGCATATATTTTACTGTATTCATAAAAAAATATTCAATGTTATCTTAAAGTTGTAAAAATAATTGTTGAGATAATATCCATGAATCATGTTGAAAGTTACTCTGAATTCCAAGTTTGTAAATCTTTTGCAAGAAACACGACTGAAATACACCAACTGTTTTATAAATGTATTCCAGGTCGACTAATGGACATCAGGCAACCATGGCAAGGACCAGATTTCAAGCCTAAAGATTTGATCAAAGCAAGCCAAGCAATGCTTAATGAACAAAATCCAAATGATCCTGTTCGACCGTCGTAAGTCAGTTGTTAATTTTAAATATCTCAATGACCTTTGAAAGGCAAAAACCAGTTCTTTAGTCAATGAATGAATGAATGCTAATGTTAATGTTAATGTTAATGGCTAAACAGTTGACTTTGGATAGCACAATGAATCACTCTTTGCACACATTTTATTTCCTTTTTTAAAAAGTGATTAAAATTTTATAAAAAAATTTATTTAAGAAGGCATAAATGATGAGACAAAATTAACTTTGGAAATTAATTAATTAAATTTCAAATTTCTTTTTAGTTCTGATCTAGTACTGCATAATAAGTTTGGAATAAGACGAAGTACTCCAAATAACACACTGGCTAGCAAATCTCTGGATTTTGAAATTGGCATGGACTCTACCAGTCGCAGAGAAAAACATAGAATGCTTTTGGTAATTTTTTGTTATTTTCAAATGTCATTCAGAATTGGACTGCGATAAAGCTTTAAAAAAAATGACAAGATACAGAAAAAAGTTTTGTGATTAAAACAATAAATTAAAGATTTATTAATGGACATAGGCAAAAGTAAACATTGCGGCCTAAGCCTTTATCAGAACATATAAATAAATAAAAGCATTTAAATTAAATTAATGTAATTAAATATATTTTATTTTCACATGCATGTCAAAGAAATTTAATGCTTAATCCTTTTTTAAAAAAAAACATACATAAAACGTGATGAAACTGGGGAGTAGAATTTTGTCAAAGAAGTAAAATTTTAAAACAAATTTGTGTTAAAGATTTTATCATTTGTCCATGACTTTTGCTTTTGATGATCAGGCAGGTGAAGACTATCATCTTCCTAAAGTCAACAAGTCAACATTGAAAGATCATTTGACAGCCGTAAACCTTGAGGAGAAAAGACTGCAGGATTTAGTGAACACTGAGTGGATGCCGCCCACAGCATCGGTCATGAAAAGGTCAGGGCCACAGAATAGTCGTAGAGGATTTTTGGAATATCTCATTAAATGCCAGTGGGAATTATAATGGGGTCTTCAGGGCCTCTCAGCCAAAATGAGATTCTGTCCTAATTGAACCCATTCAGTACCAATGGGATCAGAGCCCCCCCTTTTATATCAGTTGTCTGGCAGGGCCGAGTCAGTGATGTGCCTGATACTAATAAGGGATACAGGGAACTGTCCAGAAACCCACATTTTAACTATAATTTAGAGCCACATGCAGCAAGTGACGCACGTCTGATACTAACAAAGAGCACAGCTAATCCCTTAAAAGATCATGAATATATCTAGTTATTATCAAAATCAAACAATCAAAGAGTTTTTTCTTGTTTATATTCTTAAAAAAACCCTGGAGATGGAAATTGTTTTAGATAAAAAGATTCATTGCTGATCAACGTTCCTTTTAAGCTTCATGGCTGTGCAGATATCTGGCCGACGCCAAGCAGCAGTTTAGAATTACAGCGCAGCAAATTTGGTAAAATATTAGACAACAGTGAATGCTGTGCATCTTTGCAGACACATTTTTCTTACTTTGGATACAGACCAAGGAACTTTAGAGGGAACATTGGTGCTGATTGAACATTGGTGCTGATTGAACATTGGTGCTGATTGAACATTTGTGCTGATTGAACATTGGTGCTGATTGAACATTGGTGCTGATTGAACATTGGTGCTGATTGAACATTGGTGCTGATTGAACATTGGTGCTGATTGAACATTGGTGCTGATTGAACATTGGTGCTGATTGAACATTGGTGCTGATTGAACATTGGTGCTGATTGAACATTGGTGCTGATTGAACATTGGTGCTGATTGAACATTGATTATTTTGAAACCATTTAATTAATTGATATAAGGCCAACTGATATAAGGCCAACTGATATAAGGCCAACTGATATAAGGCCAACTGATATAAGGCCAACTGATATAAGGCCAACTGATATAAGGCCAACTGATATAAGGCCAACTGATATAAGGCCAACTGATATAAGGCCAACTGATATAAGGCCAACTGATATAAGGCCAACTGATATAAGGCCAACTGATATAAGGCCATATGAACAATTTAGGACAAAAAGTCAAGTTTAAGCAATAAATTAACTAAATGGATGCTACACAACACTTGATGTCTTATTTAAACTGAATTATTTTCTTGTCCAGTTTTAGACCCACTGCTCTCCAGAGTCGATCTCCGCAGATTGGTGGAAATTTTACCAGCGCAAATCCTCGTGTCATAATAATCTCATCCCGAGTTCCAGCGGCAGAGGTACGATCTCAAGTTGAATATGTACTGGGAAAACTTAACTCCCAACTGCCCTGCATTTATCTCCCCTTAGACACTCAGAAACTCACCATAACTTAGCTATAATAGCTCAGAAACTCACCATAACTTAGCTACAATAGCTCAGAAACTCACCATAACTTAGCTACAATAGCTCAGAAACTCACCATAACTTAGCTATAATAGCTCAGAAACTCACCATAGCTTAGCTATAATAGCTCAGAAACTCACGGTAACTTCACTAAAATATGAGTACATTGTGCTGTTTCAGCTACTACTTGACGCCGTTCTGTTTGGTGTGCTGCCAGTTGTGTATGAGTATGAGGGTACAACAGCTCAGTCCATCGTACAACAAGTTGAGATTGTTTTAGAAGGACGGAATGCCCAGTGAGTACAGTTCGTGTTACCATTGTTTTTAGTTTCTGGAATATCACTTGGGAAACCTATTTCTTAATGAACTATCACGAGTAGCCTGCTAGTTGTAAACTAATAAATCCATTTTTCTGTTTTACAGGTGGAAAGTTGATTTATTGTTGCTGCTATTCAGTTAATAAAACAAACAACTGTTAATTGCGCTCTTGAAAAGTTTTATTTACTATTTACCAGGAGCATCGGTCTATTCTGTCACTGCGACGAACCCAGTGAGTTGAAGTTGGCCCACGGCTGCACTGTCTCGCTTGTCTCATTGGCTGACGAAGAGAACACAGAGGCACGGGACTTTTTTGAGGCGCTGGTCAATCACATTCTTCCTGTAGAGATGGGTGGTCAGTTTGACATATTTGTACCCCTGGCCTCATCTGGTGAGTCTGCTGCACACTGTCATTTAAACACAAGTTGACCTAAACACTGCCTGCTGGGGGTCACTTTTGAGATGATAATAATAAACAAAGATTTAATGGCAGCATTGAGTTTTGAAGCCAGAAAACCATACAGCCTTCAAACTATTACTAAAAAAATTATGAAATAAATTAAAAAAACAGTGGAACTTTGAATGACTTCAACCTAAATATTCTTCTATTTATCTATATTTAAAACAATCTTCACTCCAATGAAAACATAAATGGTTGTTGTTATGTGTTTAGTTTTGTCAGAGGAAGGTATGGAGATGATGGTTCAACTCAGTGTACTAACATTGTTGTTGTTGTTGTGTGTTTACTTTTGACAGAGGAAGGTATGGAGATGATGGTTCAACTCAGTGTACTAACATTGTTGTTGTTGTTGTGTGTTTACTTTTGACAGAGGAAGGTATGGAGATGATGGTTCAACTCAGTGTACTAACATTGTTGTTGTTGTTGTGTGTTTACTTTTGACAGAGGAAGGTATGGAGATGATGGTTCAACTCAGTGTACTAACATTGTTGTTGTTGTTATGTGTTTACTTTTGACAGAGGAAGGTATGGAGATGATGGTTCAACTCAGTGTACTAACATTGTTGTTGTTGTTATGTGTTTACTTTTGACAGAGGAAGGTATGGAGATGATGGTTCAACTCAGTGTACTAACAAGTATGCAGTTCTCATCACCAACAGGTCTGATTGGAGCTTACAACCACAGTAAGATATGACTCATGAACTTTCTATTTATGATATGGTGGTCTGCTTTACATAACAAATTTTATTGTCTATTTTATGTATTGTTAAATCCCAAAATGGTTTTGATAACATGCACACTCTAAGGAACTAAACAAAATGGTTTGAACATAACATCCATCTGTCAATAGCCATATCATTTCAAAAATCCTTTTAAAATAAATCTAAAAGAAATACTTTTAAAAAAATGATCCTTATAAAGCTCTGTGTTCTATATTTTGTTGTAACCTTACTCTCCTACAGTCAACACAGAGTGGTTGATTCTCTATGACGACACCAAGCCCCCACCTGGCGTGTACTTCTGCCAGAGTAAACTCAATGTGTGGGCCAACGTGGCAGACCAGGCCTTGGAGGCCGTCAGGGAAACCCGAGCGATGATGGATCCTTACTTCGATAGAGTTCAACGCAACATTTCAGCACAGATAACAGGTTCATATGCTGGTTGTGTGTTGTGCTAGTTAGCCGAGGAGAAACACCAGATCCCTAGATGTGTAAACATGCTGGCCATAGTTAGTTGTTTTTTAAACTTTTTTTCTTTACCAGTTGTTTTTTATACTTAACTGAGTTTCCATTGCAGGTCAGCTAGTGTTTGATGTGCTGGGACAGACAGACATCCACGGTGTGGCCAACATAACAGATGCCTTACGGGACGGCTTGAAAGCTTTAGGAGAATCAGCATCGGTGAGTCATTACAAACATACCACTGTGACAGTCTTTACAAACATACCACTGTGACAGTCTTTACAAACATACCACTGTGACAAGATGTACAAACATACCATTGTGACAGTCTGTATAAACATATCACTGTGGCAGGCCATACAATCATACCATTGTGACAGGCTGTACAAGCATACCATTGTGACAGGCTGTACAAGCATACCATTGTGACAGGCCATAGAAACACACCTGTGACAGGCCATACAAACATACCTGTGACAGACCATACAAACATACCATTGTGACAGGCATACAAACATACCTGTGACAGTCTGTATAAACATATCACTGTGGCAGGCCATACAAGCATACCATGTGACATGACTGTACAAACATACCTGTGACAGGCTGTACAAACATACCATGTGACAGGCCATACAAACATACCTGTGACAGGCCATACAAACATACCTGTGACAGGCAGTACAAACATACCTGTGACAGGCAGTACAAACATACCTGTGACAGGCCATACAAACATACCTGTTACAGGCGTACAAACATACCTGTGACAGGCCATACAAACATACCTGTGACAGGCCTGTACAAACATACCTGTGACAGGCTGTACAAACATACCTGTGACAGACTGTACAAACATACCTGTGACAGGCCAAACAAACATACCTGTGACGACAGGCCGTACAAACATACCTGTGACAGGCTGTACAAACATACCTGTGACAGGCCGTACAAACATACCTGTTGACTGTACAGGCCGTACAAACATACCTGTTACAGGCCGTACAAACATACCATGTGACAGGCTGTACAAACATACCAGTGACAGGCCGTACAAACATATCTGTGACAGGCGTACAAACATACCTGTGACAGGCTGTACAAACATACCTGTGACAGGCTGTACAAACATACCTGTGACAGGCTGTACAAATATACCTGTGACAGGCTGTACAAACATACCTGTATGACGTACAGGCTGTACAAACATACCTGTGTGACTGTACAGGCTGTACAAACATACCTGTGTGACTGTACAGGCTGTACAAACAGAGAGAGAGAGAGTGAGTGAGTAGTAGTATAAGAAGTAAAAGAGAACTTGACAGTCAGCTGTAAGAGTACCTCAGCTGTATCAAACTTGTTTGGTGAACTTACCTTTGTCTGCAGATCTGTTAGGCTATGGAGGCTATGGTGGTCTATTTTACTGTGTAATTATTTGTGTGTGTTTTGAGGTTCTGTGAAAAGTTTTGGGTCAGATTATTTGGTTGATTTCATATCTTGTATGAAGTATTGTATGAAGTCTTGTAAGACCACATATTAAAGTTTGCCGTTTTGTCTGTCCTAGTCACAGCCACTCAAGTTTCTTGGCAGATATTTGTTAGAGAGAGCAGGAGTGGACACAGACAATTTGGCTCTAACAACGGTACATTTTTTTCTAACCTAATTCAGTTGTGTGTTATTTGGCATTGGCTTTCCAAGGGCAAAATTAAAGTATTTACATGGTGGTAATATGAAAGGTGAGGGGGGGGGCCTGAAAGTGACAAAAAAATAATTAAGAAATAGTTTGCTGCCTTTAAGCTCTATTTGAAGGATTTTTTGAATAATGGTTTTAAAATTATTTTCTTCATTTAATACATAAAATTAAAAATTTAATCTAAACTTGATTATGTTTCATATTTTTAATTTAGGTTTTTTACAATAATCCCTGGTATAAAATAAATAGAAAAATAAAACTTTTTGTCGTCCCAGCTCTAATTTTATCTTGAACTTTCAGAGTACGTTCATATTTACAAATTGATGTCACATACCTACGCTGACTTCACTCACAATGTTTCTTGTTGTTGACCTACTTGTGTGTTGTTGTTGACCTACTCGTGTGCTGTTGTTTCCTTTAATTCGTGTTGAAAAACTTATTAGTTAACTATTTAGTTATGTCCATTTTGTTTTGACTGCTGCAGAAATCTGTGGCAAGTCTGACACAGCAACTGAAGATGTCTTTGGAGGAGTCTGAGAGAGAGGGAGACATTTTAACTGACAGGGCTGAGGGAGGAAAAGAGATAGTGAGGGAGGAGAATGGTGAGGGGGAGGCGGAGGAAAATGAAGAGGATGGAGAGGGTGGTGACAGGAGGAAGGATGAAGGTGAAGGTCAGACACAGACACTGAATGTTGTGTTTTAGCTGTAGACTTTTTACCCCATCACATACAATATATGTACACACCAAAATATTGTTGAGTCATATGGAAAAAAAAATTTGAGTGGGAGATTACTACCTAGAAACTTATTAAAAAATTGAAAAAGAAAGAAAACAAAATATTTTTATTAACATTGAAATAGTTTTATAATGTTAAGAAAGAAGAATGTTAAGTATTGAAAAACTATAGACCAGATATTGTATTGTAGATGAACAATAATTCAGATAAGACTGGCCTCTTCAAAATAAATATGACAAAAATAGAAGGTAGTTGTAAATTTTAAAATTGGCGATTACTTTTAAAATATAATTGATTTCCTGACACAACTTTTCATGTAACATTTCCTAGCTCACAAATCAATGTTTTCTGACTCTAAACCAGAAGAGAACTTAAAAGACTCGTTACAAGAGAAGGACGGCAAGAAGTTAAGCAAGAGCCAGTCCCTGGACTTACCCACGGTCAACTTGAGTGTCAGATTTGGTACCATGAGAGCTAGCAGGAGTCAGAGACTGGTACATGACCCCATGTGACATCAGTATTTAATGAAGTTCATTATTTCCACTAGCCACCTCTATGACATCAGTATTTAACTCTTTCCCTGCCATGGGGGTTTCAGGGGGTTTTACTCGTTCGTGCCAGACCACTTTTTAAGTTTTATAATTTTTTAAGGTGATATTAACTATAGTAGAATTTTAAATAAATGTCTAATGCAACATAGATGTATCTTATATCAAAATGAAGGAAATTGAATAGAATTTAAAGTTATGTAGAAGCAAATACAATATTATCCAACAAAAAATAATTTTAATTATAATTTTTGGTGATTAATTTTTGTGTGTTAAATTTTCTTGGGAAAAAATCTGAACTTACCAGACAAAAAAAAGTCTGTATAGCTTTAATCCTTTTCTCCTTTAACTATCACAATATAATTTCCATTTATGAAATAAATGCTTTTTAAAATTTGAAAATATCCCATGTAGTTTTGAAGTTATGACAATTTTTATATAGATAATGTCCATGGCAAAATTGTTATCCTTTATATTTCATTATATAGAAACCCAACTGTCACCACTGCTCTTTTTCAATCTAATGGCGTATCATTAGGATGAAAATCTTATATAAAAACTAATGTTTTATTATTGTTTTCCAATGTTTCTGCATCAATAATTCACATTTAAATTTAATAAGACAGCAATAAATACTATAATAAATCACTATGTTTGTTGAGTAGGTGTGGCCAATAAACCACAATGTTCATTGAGTAGGCGTGGCCATATCTTTGTTTACAAAATAAATCAAAACAAGTTGCTAATTTTAACACTACTGAATGTAAACACATGTTATTTCTAAATAGAAAGAGTGTAGAAAAGAGTTACCTTTCGTTTCTAAACTTAAAAAGTCTAATGGGACACTCTAAGCAACTAAATAAACTCCAAAACTCAATTCGCCAATATATCGGCGATTGGCACAAACGAAACCAGGCGAGATCGCCGATATATCTGCAAATATCGGCGATTGGCAGGGAAAGAGTTAATGTAGTTCATTGTTTCCACTAGCCACCTCTATCCCTCAAAGTTGAAAGAGTCTATTGGTGATAGTTACCAGCATTACCACTCAATGATAAAAATAAGCAATTACTTTTTTTGTTATTTCCCATTAAACCACTCTATGATGAAATAATTTATTTACTTAACACTTGTATCATTGAAGAGAAAACCAGTTTAGTGTGACCACATAAGACCATTACTCATCATCACCAACCAAGGTTTGAGTCTTGGAGATGACAGTTTGAGATTTGAGAACTAGCCCAAAATGCCCTTAAAATCTTGGCTTACTCAGATATATATTTATTTAACTGAAATTCCCTTGCAGATCTTCTTTCTCAAAAATAAATATTCAAATATTACAAACAAGGGAAAAAAAAGAAAAGTTCAATGACACCATACTTATCCTTTACCTGATTAGAGCCAGACAAAATTTAAATAAACAACAACAAAGTTTGATTGAATATTCTACCTGGCCCTGACTCACAGACTTCCCTGCAGGGACAGGTACAAAAATAAACCAAACTTTGTGTTCTTTTTTTTATTTGTCTGGCTCTAATCAGGGCAAGAGAAATTTAAAAAAAAATAACCAAAAAATAAAACTCAAATTTTGATTTATTTTGTCCCTGGCCCTCACTCACAGACATCCCAGCAGTACTCTGACCACCCAGAGAAAAGGACGCCAATCGCTTTTGAGATACTGACCAGTGAGACAGAATACATGAGGACCCTCAAGTCTGTACAAGATGTTTACGTAAAGACTCTAAAATCAGCCATCGCTTCCAATAGGTATTCAATGTGTGTTTTACATTCAATGTGTGTTTTACATTCAATGTGTGTTTTACATTCAATGTGTGTTTTACATTCAATGTGTGTTTTACATTCAATGTGTGTTTTACATTCAATGTGTGTTTTACATTCAATGTGTGTTTTACATTCAATGTGTGTTTTATATTCAATGTGTGTTTTACATTCAATGTGTGTTTTACATTCAATGTGTGTTTTACATTCAATGTGTGTTTTACATGCAATGTGTGTTTTACATTCAATGTGTGTTTTACATTCAATGTGTGTTTTACATTCAATGTGTGTTTTACATTCAATGTGTGTTTTACATTCAATGTGTGTTTTACATTCAATGTGTGTTTTACATTCAATGTGTGTTTTACATTCAATGTGTGTTTTACATTCAATGTGTGTTTTACATTCAATGTGTGTTTTACATTCAATGTGTGTTTTACATTCAATGTGTGTTTTACATTCAATGTGTGTTTTACATTCAATGTGTGTTTTACATTCAATGTGTGTTTTACATTCAATGTGTGTTTTACATTCAATGTGTGTTTTACATTCAATGTGTGTTTTACATTCAATGTGTGTTTTACATTCAATGTGTGTTTTACATTCAATGTGTGTTTTACATTCAATGTGTGTTTTACATGCAATGTTTGTAAATGCAAACATTCTATGGAAATTTACTAACTAACATTTCCTCTTTTTTTTCATTATTTGCTTGTTAGAATTGACACACCCCTGTGTTTTATGACATACTTTGACCAAGTCCAAGTAAATGTGAATAACATCACATGTATTTCAAACTTTACTTTGAATATTCTCTTATGCTTAAAATATGTATGATTATTAATGTTTTAAACTATCATTTTTACTAGAACATACGAAGGAAGAGTTGATTTAATGGAATTATTAATTTTGGTTGTAAGTTAAAATGATGTCTTCATACCCACAGGGCCATCATTAGTGCACAGAATGTACAAATTATTTTCACAGACCTCATGAACATCTACAAAATTAGCAGGTACATTGGAATGATGTGCATAGACGTGTGAAAGTTGTTGGTCTATTGCTAAAGTTTTTAAAAGTAAAAGTGCATAATTGTAGAAATGTGATTTCAAATGATTTTGAGTAATTTTGTGCTTTAAATTTTAAAAAAATTAATACATCATTTTAGTTTATTGTTTCAATGCTTAAATGAAATATGGAGTATACAATAGTATACATGATCTACTTTGTGGTATATAACTCTTCAATTTTAATTGCTAATATAACAAGACGTGCTCAATGTCACAGTTGATACTTTAGATATTTTAAACAAATTGTGAAAAAACTTAAGTTTAAGTTTGAAAAAACAACACAACAGAAGATAATCAAAAAGCTATTTTTAGTTTAATGCCTTCAGTTAAATAATAATAAATTGATACTATCCCAGCAAGGAGCCGGGCTCACAGCGCTTTACATGGAGATAATAACATACATATAATAATTAAATAAACATTCTTATCGTAATAACCACATAAATTACAGTACGTTAGACATAAGCTACGTTAATCATTAAAAAGAAATGTTGTTTCTTTAATTTTGAAAATAAATTTTGAAGAGATGCGTCTTAAGTGCAGTCTTGAAGGACTTAAAACCAAACAAGACACGACAAATAGTTTGAAATAAAAAATTATTTTTGAATATTTCTGATTGGTTCTCCTGGTCTGTGCCTAGAATTAAAAAAAACAATTATAATTAAAATTTAAGAGATTCAAAATCAAATTGTGTTTATGGTGTGTACCATCAAGTGAATTCAATTTAGATCTAAGTATTCTTAATTTTTGGATTTAGATCTAATTGTGCTGAATATTGTGCTGAATATTTTAAATATCTACATTGTCCTTTTATATTTTATGTTGTTAGCCTTGAGTGAAAACTTTAACTCAAATTGTCTAAATTAGTTTGCTATATTTCTCCTGATTTGGTCATGAAATGTTGTCCATGTCCTCAGAGAGTTAGAGGAAGATTTACGCAACAGACTGGCCGACTGGGACCACCAGCACACGTGTCTAGGAGATGTGTTTGTCAGGTTCTGTACTAAACTTAAAGCTTACACAAACTTCACCAACAACTACGAGGTCATCCTGCGGGCCATCGAGAGATGCAAGGAGCAGACGCCAGCATTCAGAGCTTTTTTACAGAGGCACGAGAGAGTCCCTGAGACACGGATGCTTATGTAGGTCAATTGTGGGTCTTGTGTCAGTCAACTATTGTGTCTGGTGCTTGAGACGATATCATTTATGTCAGTCAAGTCTTTGGTCTAGTTCCTGAGACTGGATTCTTAAGAAGGTCAATTATTTGGTCTAGCAACTGAAATATGTACACATATGTAGGTCATTTATTGGGTCTGGTTCCAGAGATGTAGATGGTACCTTAAAGAGGTCATTTCGTCAAGTTCCTACAACACAACAATTGAATTATTATTAAGATAAATTATGTCAAGTTCCTACAACACAACAATTGAATTATTATTAAGATAAATTATGTCAAGTTCCTACAACACAACAATTGAATTATTATTAAGATAAATTATGTCAAGTTCCTACAACACAACAATTGAATTATTATTAAGATAAATTATGTCAAGTTCCTACAACACAACAATTGAATTATTATTAAGATAAATTATGTCAAGTTCCTACAACACAACAATTGAATTATTATTAAGATAAATTATGTCAAGTTCCTACAACACAACAATTGAATTATTATTAAGATAAATTATGTCAAGTTCCTACAACACAACAATTGAATTATTATTAAGATAAATTATGTCAAGTTCCTACAACACAACAATTGAATTATTATTAAGATAAATTATGTCAAGTTCCTACAACACAACAATTGAATTATTATTAAGATAAATTATTTAAAAATCTAATTATTACCATAAAATAGATTACATTATTTAGTTTAGCTGTCACTATTTAATTATTTTGTTTAAATGCCATTACTTAAGGTTTCATTACTTGCCTACTCTCTAGTATTTGAAGACTTTAAACATGAGATTGCCATTAAAATAAAAAATCATAATTTTCTAAAAGGCTGCAAGAGATTTTCCTGCTCCCGGTCCGGCGTATCTCAGAGTATGTCCAACTTTTGACCTGGTTTGAGCTGCACACTCCACACACTCATGCTGACCGACAGGATCTTGGCAATGCCATCAACACACTAACTGAACTGGACAGGGGAATAAGAGAGGTGAAGTAGACGTCTTGTAACAGAATTTTTTATACATTTGTAATTTCAACATAAGTTGTTAATAATTTAAGTTAACAGCACAACAGTAGGAGTTTTCTTGAAGTTTTGTATAATTGAAGATTTATAACAAATTTACTAACACAAATTTGATAACAGTGCAAGGTCCGAATGGAAAGGGAGAGAATTCTTGTGTCTTTAACTAGGAAGATTATCAACTGCCCTGTAAGTAGTTGGTTATTTTATAATTGTTATCACACCATCAAAACATTGGCCAGAATCATATACCACCAAAACATTGGCCACAATCATATACAACCAAAACATTGGCCACAATCATATACCTCAAAAAACATTGGCCACAATCATATACCACAAAAAACATTGGCCACAATCATATACCACAAAAAACATTGGCCACAATCATATACCACAAAAAACATTGGCCACAATCATATACCACCAAAACATTGGCCACAATCATATACCACCAAAACATTGGTCATAATCATATACCACCAAAACATTGGTCATAATCATATACCACCAAAACATTGGTCATAATCATATACCACCAAAACATTGGTCAAAATCATATACCACCAAAACATTGGCCACAATCATATACCACCAAAACATTGGCCACAATCATATACCACCAAAACATTGGTCATAATCATATACCACCAAAACATTGGTCATAATCATCTACCACCAAAACATTGGTCATAATCATATACCACCAAAACATTGGTCATAATCATATACCACCAAAACATTGGCCACAATCATATACCACCAAAACATTGGCCACAATCATATACCACCAAAACATTGGTCATAATCATTTACCACCAAAACATTGGCCACAATCATATACCACCAAAACATTGGTCATAATCATATACCACCAAAACATTGGTCATAATCATATACCACCAAAACATTGGTCATAGTCATATACCACCAAAACATTGGCCACAATCATATACCACCAAAACATTGGTCATAATCATATACCACCAAAACATTGGCCACAATCATATACCACCAAAACATTGGCCACAATCATATACCACCAAAACATTGGTCATAATCATATACCACCAAAACATTGGTCATAATCATATACCACCAAAACATTGGTCATAATCATATACCACCGAAACATTGGTCATAATCATATACCACCAAAACATTGGTCATAATCATATACCACCAAAACATTGGCCACAATCATATACCACCAAAACATTGGCCACAATCATATACCACCAAAAGATTGGCCATAATCATTACCACCAAAACATTGGCCACAATCATATACCACCAAAACATTGGCCACAATCATATACCACCAAAACATTGGCCACAATCATATACCACCAAAAGATTGGCCACAATCATATACCACCAAACAAAGGCCACAATCATTTCATGGTTCAATATAATTTGGTGTCAGGTACAACTTAAAACTTTCTAGACACAGAGAGAGTGGTGTTGATATAATTATGAACTTTGTTCACACAGAGAGAGTGGTGTTGATATAATTATGAACTTTGTTCACATAGAGAGAGTGGTGTTGATATAATTATGAACTTTGTTCACACAGGGAGAGTGGTGTTGATATAATTATGAACTTTGTTCACACAGAGAGAGTGGTGTTGATATAATTATGAACTTTGTTCACACAGAGAGAGTGGTGTTGATATAATTATGAACTTTGTTCACACGGAGAGAGTGGTGTTGATATAATTATGAACTTTGTTCACACAGGGAGAGTGGTGTTGATATAATTATGAACTTTGTTCACACGGAGAGAGTGGTGTTGATATAATTATGAACTTTGTTCACACAGAGAGAGTGGTGTTGTGTTGATCTATTTATGAACTTTGTTCACACAGGCTCTGCTTGAGGCCAACAGGTATTTGGTGAACAATTTAGATGTTGCTCACCTGAGGCCACCTACTGATTCTGCTGTACCTGAGTTCAGGTAACTTTTACAATATTTGATAAATTCAGGTAATATTTATGAATATATGTATATATACTCTTTTCAGATTTTACCTTTTATGTGTACAATAGCCTCACCATCAGGATTGCTGTATTACCTTTTATGTGTACAATAGCCTCACCATCAGGATTGCTGTATTACCTTTTATGTGTACAATAGCCTCACCATCAGGATTGCTGTCAAATAAAGAAAACTCTCTAACCCATGCTTGGCGATTATAATTTTCATAATTACCATAAATACAAATCATCTTATTGATATTCTTAGAATGGCTCAGAAAAAATCATTATTGCATTACCTCAGCGGTTCTCAACCTGTGGGTCGCGACCCCCGCGGGGGTCGAATGACGATTTGGCAGGGGTCGCCAAAGACCATAGGAAAAATATGTTTTTTGTGTGTTTAAATGTGTAAAAATGTGTAAACCTTGCCATGTACATATTTTGTCTATTACTCTATACTAGTCTATAGTCTATTCAGTAACTTTAGTAAGTTTAGTTGTTGTAACTTAATTATTTTTAGCTTTTTATAATGTTTATTTCAACACTATTTTATGAATCCCTCAACAACCGGTAATTATATCAACAGAGAGTAGGGCGCGTCTGGATGCTCAGGATTGTGCGTGGTATTGAAAGCTATCATTATACATTTTTCATTTTAAATTTAACGTTTTTAAACCAACCGATGGAAATGGAACATGCAGAGAAGAACATTATGATTAAGAAAAGAAAATATAGTGACGATTTCTTACAATATGATTTTACTTCAATAGTTACAGCAGGAATTGAGAAACCGCAATGCGTTATTTGTAATGAAGTTCTTTCAGCCGAATATATGAAGCCAAACTGAAACGTCATTTTGATAGCAAACATCCAAGTTTTGCGGGGAAGGATACCGAGTATTTTAGAAGTAAAGCTGATGGCGTCAGGAAAGCCAGATTTGACACTGGCGGCAAGTACCACCAACAAAACGTAGCAGCCGTTGAAGCTTCATATTTGGTGGCGCTCAGAATCGTAAGAGCTATGAAACCTCACACCATTGCCAAAGACTTATTGTTGCCAGCGGCCAAAGATATTGTTCGAGTTATGATCGGACCCGAATTTGTTAAGAAATTGAGTGCAATTTCCTTATCTAATGACACTGTCCGAAGAAGAATAGATGATATGTCTGCTGATATTATTGATCAGGTAATCCAGGAAATAAAATCTGCTCCACTTCCAATATTTAGCATCCAGCTTGACGAATCCACGGACGTTGCAAACTGTTCACAACTACTGGTTTACGCGAGATATATAAATGAAGGCGACTTTAAAGATGAGTTTCTTTTTTGCAAACCTCTTGAAATGGCAACAACTGCACGGGATGTATTTGATACAGTTGGTTCATTTCTGAAAGATCATAAGATCTCTTGGGAAAAGGTTTGTGGTGTTTGCACTGATTGTGCTCCAGCTATGCTAGGATGTCGGTCTGGATTTCAACGTTTGGTACTAAATGAATCACCAAAAGCCATTGGAACTCACTGTATGATTCATCGACAAGTGCTAGCAACGAAGACGTTGCCACAAGAGTTTCAGGAAGTAATGAAAAGCGTCGCAAGTTCCGTCAATTTTGTAAAAGTGAGTGCGCTGAACAGTCGTCTTTTTTCGAAACTTTGTAATGAGATGGATGCGTCCAATGATGTTCTGCTATTTCACACTGAAGTGAGATGGTTGTCGAGAGGGAAAGTTTTGAAACGCGTTTTTGATCTTCGTGACGAACTAAAAATGTTCTTTAATCAGAAGTCTAAACCACAGTTCGAAGCACTTTTCAGCGACAAAAATGAGCTTCAGAAAATTGCTTACCTGGTAGATATATTTGCCATTTTGAATGAGTTAAATTTATCACTGCAAGAACCAAATGCAACATGCCTAGATTTGTCTGAAAAGATCCGATCATTCGAAATGAAACTTCAGCTTTGGCAAAAAAAATTGGATTACAATAAAATGGACGAAATTTCATCGTACTTTCCAAATCTACCAAACACTCCGTTTGCACTTGCCAGAAGTCCATTCACAGTCAAAGTTGACGATATTCCTGAGACAGCACAAGAGGAGTTCATCGACTCATTAACAGTGATGCAGCGCGAAATGATTTCTCTTCAATGTCAGTTACAAAATTCTTGATCAAGTGTTTGCAGTCATATCCTGTTCTGTCCAAAACTGTGTTGCTCCTTCTTCTTCCTTTTCCAACAACTTATCTTTGCGAAACAGGGTTTTCCAGCTTGCTGGTTATCAAGTCTAAATACAGAAGTAGACTTGTTGTGGAAGATGATCTTCGTTGTGCTCTCGCAAAGACTGTCCCGAGAATTTCTGATCTTGTGAGAAAGAAGCAACCTCAACCTTCACATTAATTGACTTTGGCTTTCTTACGTATTTGTAATTAGAAAAAAATATGAATACCTTGTATGTAATGTATGACATGTATGTAATTGTAATCATTGTTACATATTGTGTTTTTTTATTACTAACTACGTTACTACGAGAACGGTGTCTGTGCTTTAATTACGTAAAATTTGTAAAAATGAGTATACAATGTCATTCTGCATATGAGATATAATTAAATATATTATAACAGTAGCAAAATTACAGCTATGAGGTAGATACCAAAAAAATTTGACGGCGGGGGTCGCCACAGCACGAGTAATTTATTAAAAGGGTCGCGACACAGGAAAGGTTGAGAACCGCTGCATTACCTGATCTTATACTTCTATAATTTCATAGCTTAAGTCAAACATTCAAAGATTCTTCAACTTGACAAGAGATTCAACTGAAAGAAAATTAAACTTAAATTTCATGGAATCCCTCTGAACAAACACATTTCATCTAAGATTACATGTTCTTACCTGACTATAACATAGAATCACAACTGAAAGGCATATTAACAATGTGAATATTATGTTTGTTGACAGAGCATTCCAAGAGATAGCGATGCTTGGTCTGTACCTGTTCAACGATGCGTTGCTCATCACCAGGAGGACTTCCAAACATTTCCCTTTCAGTAGAGCCGTTGAGTTTATTTACAAATATGAGACCAGCATGAGCCTCATACGCATGAAAGTAGTGGACATACCTGATTCTAAATGTAAGTAGTGGACATAACTGATTCTAAATGTAAGTAGTGGACATACCTGATTCTAAATGTAAGTAGTGGACATGACATAACTGATTCTAAATGTAAGTAGTGGACATACCTGATTCTAAATGTAAGTAGTGGACATACCTGATTCTAAATGTAAGTAGTGGACATACCTGATTCTAAATGTAAGTAGTGGACATACCTGATTCTAAATGTAAGTAGTGGACATAACTGATTCTAAATGTAAGTAGTGGACATACCTGATTCTAAATGTAAGTAGTGGACATGACTGATTCTAAATGTAAGTAGTGGACATAACTGATTCTAAATGTAAGTAGTGGACATAACTGATTCTAAATGTAAGTAGTGGACATATCTGATTCTAAATGTAAGTAGTGGACATGACATATCTGATTCTAAATGTAAGTAGTGGACATGACATACTGATTCTAAATGTAAGTAGTGGACATATCTGATTCTAAATGTAAGTAGTGGACATGACATACTGATTCTAAATGTAAGTAGTGGACATAACTGATTCTAAATGTAAGTAGTGGACATAACTGATTCTAAATGTAAGTAGTGGACATGACATATCTGATTCTAAATGTAAGTAGTGGACATGACATACTGATTCTAAATGTAAGTAGTGGACATACCTGATTCTAAATGTAAGTAGTGGACATATACTGATTCTAAATGTAAGTAGTGGACATAACTGATTCTAAATGTAAGTAGTGGACATAACTGATTCTAAATGTAAGTAGTGGACATGACATAACTGATTCTAAATGTAAGTAGTGGACATGACATATCTGATTCTAAATGTAAGTAGTGGACATGACATAACTGATTCTAAATGTAAGTAGTGGACATATCTGATTCTAAATGTAAGTAGTGGACATACCTGATTGTAAATGTAAGTAGTGGACGTACCTGATTCTAAAGTTAAGTAGTGGACATAACTGATTCTAAATGTAAGTAGTGGACATATCTGATTCTAAATGTAAGTAGTGGACATGACATAACTGATTCTAAATGTAAGTAGTGGACATATCTGATTCTAAATGTAAGTAGTGGACATGACATAACTGATTCTAAATGTAAGTAGTGGACATAACTGATTCTAAATGTAAGTAGTGGACATGACATAACTGATTCTAAATGTAAGTAGTGGACATGACATAACTGATTCTAAATGTAAGTAGTGGACATACCTGATTCTAAATGTAAGTAGTGGACATATCTGATTCTAAATGTAAGTAGTGGACATATCTGATTCTAAATGTAAGTAGTGGACATGACATATCTTATTCTAAATGTAAGTAGTGGACATGACATAACTGATTCTAAATGTAAGCATTGGACATATCTGATTCTAAATGTAAGTAGTGGACATATCTGATTCTAAATGTAAGTAGTGGACATATCTGATTCTAAATGTAAGTAGTGGACATATCTGATTCTAAATGTAAGTAGTGGACATGACATATCTTATTCTAAATGTAAGTAGTGGACATGACATAACTGATTCTAAATGTAACCATTGGACATATCTGATTCTAAATGTAAGTAGTGGACATATCTGATTCTAAATGTAAGTAGTGGACATATCTGATTCTAAATGTAAGTAGTGGACATGACATATCTTATTCTAAATGTAAGTAGTGGACATATCTGATTCTAAATGTAAGTAGTGGACATAACTGATTCTAAATGTAAGTAGTGGACATGACATAACTGATTCTAAATGTAAGTAGTGGACATGACATAACTGATTCTAAATGTAAGTAGTGGACATGACATAACTGATTCTAAATGTAAGTAGTGGACATGACATAACTGATTCTAAATGTAAGTAGTGGACATATCTGATTCTAAATGTAAGTAGTGGACATGACATATCTTATTCTAAATGTAAGTAGTGGACATATCTGATTCTAAATGTAAGTTGTGGACATAACTGATTCTAAATGTAAGTAGTGGACATGACTGATTCTAAATGTAAGTAGTGGACATGACATAACTGATTCTAAATGTAAGTAGTGGACATGACTGATTCTAAATGTAAGTAGTGGACATTCCTGATTCTAAATGTCACAAGTGGACATGACATACCTGATTCTAATTATAAGTTGGGTACAGGACATATCTAATTCTAAATTATATCAGAAGTGGACATGACATACCTGATTCTAATTATAAGTTGGGTACAGGACATATCTAATTCTAAATTATATCAGAAGTGTACATGACATACCTAATTCTAAATGTCACAAGTGGACATGACATACCTGATTATAAATGTCACATGTGGACATGACATACCTGATTCTAAATGTCACAAGTGGACATGACATACCTGATTCTAAATGTCACAAGTGGACATGACATACCTGATTCTAAATGTCACAAGTGGGCATGACATACCTGATTCTAAATGTCACAAGTGGACATGACAACCCGACTCTAAATGTCACAAGTGGACATGACATACCTAATTCTAATCCATAACATTAAGGATAATTCCTGTCATTGAATTGTTGGATATTATAAACTAAGTCTTTTGTAATTGTAAATGTTTCTATATTTTTAATAGTTATAGCAATTTGATAGAAGTGTAACTGATAGATTTAATGAAATACTATTAATGAATAATGCAATTAATTAATATATATTTATTACGTGTGAAGTAAAAAAAAATAACAATAAGAAATTGATGATAAATCAAACTGTTGTTTTGATAAGTGTTAAATAGCTGAATTTACTTCTATGAGGTTCAGCCAAGTTTCGTGGTGAGTAAATCTCGGATAAATGTTAAGACTTATATATTTTCCTTTCCTTAAATTTGTTTTTTTAGATTTTGGTTTCTTTAAAAAAAATTATATGAACATGTTGAAAGTCTCATTCATAAATATTTTTTCTTTGGGTGAAAGTTATTGTTCTTGGTGTCACAGTTATTGTTCTTGGTATCACAGTTATTGTTCTTGGTATCACAGTTATTGTTCTTGGTATCACAGTTATTGTTCTTGGTGTCACAGTTATTGTTCTTGGTATCACAGTTATTGTTCTTGGTGTCACAGTTATTGTTCTTGGTATCACAGTTATTGTTCTTGGTATCACAGTTATTGTTCTTGGTATCACAGTTATTGTTCTTGGTATCACAGTTATTGTTCTTGGTGTCACAGTTATTGTTCTTGGTATCACAGTTATTGTTCTTGGTATCACAGTTATTGTTCTTGGTATCACAGTTATTGTTCTTGGTATCACAGTTATTGTTCTTGGTGTCACAGTTATTGTTCTTGGTATCACAGTTATTGTTCTTGGTATCACAGTTATTGTTCTTGGTATCACAGTTATTGTTCTTGGTGTCACAGTTATTGTTCTTGGTGTCACAGGTATTGTTCTTGTTGTCACAGTTATTGTTCTTGGTGTCACAGTTATTGTTCTTGGTGTCACAGTTATTGTTCTTGGTATCACAGTTATTGTTCTTGGTATCACAGTTATTGTTCTTGGTATCACAGTTATTGTTCTTGGTATCACAGTTATTGTTCTTGGTGTCACAGTTATTGTTCTTGGTGTCACAGGTATTGTTCTTGTTGTCACAGTTATTGTTCTTGGTGTCACAGTTATTGTTCTTGGTGTCACAGTTATTGTTCTTGGTGTCACAGTTATTGTTCTTGGTGTCACAGTTATTGTTCTTGGTGTCACAGTTATTGTTCTTGGTATCACAGTTATTGTTCTTGGTGTCACAGTTATTGTTCTTGGTATCACAGTTATTGTTCTTGGTGTCACAGTTATTGTTCTTGGTGTCACAGTTATTGTTCTTGGTGTCACAGTTATTGTTCTTGGTGTCACAGTTGTTGTTCTTGGTGTCACAGTTATTGTTCTTGGTGTCACAGTTATTGTTCTTGGTATCACAGTTATTGTTCTTGGTATCACAGTTATTGTTCTTGGTATCACAGCTATTGTTCTTGATATTGTTTATTATGAACAACTAGAAGTGCTTTCTTTGAGTTATTTAAACATTAAACAAAATAGATCAATTATAAATATTTATTTGTTTTGTTAAATAAAAAATTGAAATGAACACTTTATTTATTTCATGTTAGATAATGTAACATGTCATGAAATAAAATGTTATTTTTCTTTTTATCTAATATAACATGTAATAGGTAAATGGTGATCTATCTTTTGTTTATGATTGGGGGCGGGGGTGGGGGGATTGGTGGTGGCTTGAGTTTTTGTATGGGTTCATTTGGAAAGGTTCTCTATTGAATGTGTATGTAAATGTGATCAGAACATACAACAACTTTTGCTGAAGACTGGTTGAAATGACATGTATGAGATTTGGAAACAATTACCTTCTCAGTGGCATCCAATTGGTCAAGGGGATATTATTCACACCCTTAATTTCATTGAAACAGATATGAAAATGTATTAGATTTGAATACATCATTCCTCAATATCAAACTAGCGGGCACTAAAGCCATGACGTTTACCATGTCTAGTGAAGACCCCCCTCCTCTCCCCCAATGATAGAAAAAATTTCTTTTATGTGTAGAGATCATTAGTTTAATAGCCAGAATTTGCCTGAAGATTACTTGACAGGTACTAAAATTAGCTGCGTTGAGTCAGTTTACAATTAAGATAACTTCTTTGATGTACCCCAAAATTTCATGCCATTTGTTGAAATAAAAGTTTGAAAATTGTTATTTAGAAAGATTTTGTATATTTGTTGCAGACGTAAAGAATGCCTTCAGAGTTGAGACTCCCAAACAGTCACTGACATGTGCTGCTGAAACCCCAGCTCAGAAGTTCAACTGGGTCAGCATACTTGACAGGACTATACGTGGTGCTGTGGAGAGGAAGTAGAGTTTGGGTTAGCATACTTGACAGGACTATACGTGGTGCTGTGGAGAGGAAGTAGAGTTAGGGTCAGCATACTTGACAGGACTATACGTGGTGCTGTGGAGAGGAAGTAGAGTTTGGGTTAGCATACTTGACAGGACTATACGTGGTGCTGTGGAGAGGAAATAGAGTTTGGGTGAGCATACTTGACAGGACTATACGTGGTGCTGTGGAGAGGAAGTAGAGTTTGGATCAGCATACTTGACAGGACTATACGCGGTGCTGTGGAGAGGAAGTAGAGTTTGGATCAGCATACTTGACAGGACTATACGTGGTGCTGTGGAGAGGAAGTAGAGTTTGGATCAGCATACTTGACAGGACTATACGTGGTGCTATGGAGAGGAAGTAGAGTTAGGGTTAGCATACTTGACAGGACAATACGTGGTGCTGTGGAGAGGAAGTAGAGTTTTTGTGTAGATATATTTAAATGAGTTAATATTTTATGTGGAATCTAGTTAGCAATCAAACCTTTTTTTTTCACAAATGTCTGACGCTAGCTAGATGTTTGTTACACTGACAAAGTGAAGATAGAGATGTTGATAATGTTTGCTCAGTTCAGGCGGTGTGTTGTAGGGCTACATGATCAAGGAGTAGAAATAGAGGAATGAAAGAAACAGTGCACAAGACACTTGATGTTTATTTAGTATAAAAGTTGGTAGTTATTCCTTTCTAACAAACTAACTTTTGTTGTGCCTTACATGGTTCCTCTGCCTGTAAATGTAACTCAAACTTTTCACTGTAAAAAAACAAAAACATCCATGAAGTGGTGACGATGATGCTAACACTATCCATGCTAGACTAACATACTCGTTGCGCTCTGATGTAAAAAAAAACTCTTTGTTGTCACTCGGTGCTCTTTACTAATGTTATACAATAAAAAATGTTTGACATTGATTGTTGGGAAGGACAACTTTGGCTAAAAAATTGTAAATGGTTCTTGATGTTAAATATCTTGGCTGGTGGGAAATAAATTCTTGTTAAAGTCATACCTGGTCTTAAAGCTGGATATCTTACAACATTTGGGAATTGTTTCACTTGTGAGGTGTCATAGTGAGACATCATGGTGAGACATCATGGTGAGACATCATGGTGAGACATCATGGTGAGACATCATGGTGAGACATCATGGTGAGACATCATGGTGAGACAACATGGTGAGACATCATGGTGAGACATCATGGTGAGACAACATGGTGAGACATCATGGTGAGACATCACGGTGAGACATCATGGTGAGACATCATGGTGAGACATCATGGTGAGACATCATGGTGAGACATCATGGTGAGACTTCATGGTGAGAAATCATGGTGAGACATCATGGTGAGACATGGTGAGGCAACATGGTAAGACATCATGGTGAGACATCATGGTGAGACAACATGGTGAGACATCATGGTGAGACATCATGGTGAGACATCATGGTGAGACATCATGGTGAGACAACATGGTGAGACATCATGGTGAGACATCATGGTGAGAGAACATGGTGAGACATCATGGTGAGAGAACATGGTGAGACAACATGGTGAGACATCATGGTGAGACATCATGGTGATATATTATGTTGAGACATGGTGAGACATCATGGTGAGACATCATAGTGAGACATTATAGTAAAACTTAAACCCTTCAAAACATTGATGGTTGACTTGCATAAAAAGATATGCCATGAAATTTTGTCAGTAGAGAGATTTAAAATTTTCTTTTTGTTTCAATATAAGAAAATTCAAGCAGAATTTTCTATCCCTTTCTTTTGCTTTGCTCAGGTATGTATGTACTAGTTCATTTGATGGAATATTTTCATTTATTTTTTTCAAACCTTGAACTAAATTAAACTGATGAGAAACAAATTTTGTAACAAGATAACAATTGAAAAAAAAGCAAGGACATGAAAAAAATTTCAGTGTGATAAATTCAATTAAAAATTTAATTAGTGTTTATCATGTTAGAGAACGAGGCTACGCCTAATAGGCATGTATAGCATCAAGCTCCTCTCTAATTGTGTATCTCCATGTAAAGCGCTGTTAATCCGGCTCCTTGCTGGGAAACAGCGCTATAAAAAATTACTAATTTATTATTATTATTATTATAAATATCTATGAATAATTTGTTTGTTTTACTTAATACTTCCACAAAGCAACAGTTTCATTAGGATTAAAATCCCAATAAGAATCAAACACTCGCCGAATATTGTGACAGCAGAATCAGATTGGGTCTACACATACCATTAACTGAATGTCATTGAAGTTGTGTAATCCAAGTTCTTAGTTTTAATAAAAATCTATTTTTATCACATGTCAGTGCTGTGTGGTCAGAGCACTCTCCTGGAGAAATGTTTATGTAATTAATGATGTCATTGTATGAAATTTTATTCATTTAATCTGCATATTAAATAAAGGTGGATAGTTTGGCCATGCATATTTGTAAACTCGACATACAATTTTGACATGACATCGCATGACATCACACCACATCACACATCACACATCGCATGACATCACGTGACATGTGACATCTTTACATATATGCCCAAGTTCATCTGAAATTTATAATTTTTCTAATTTCTAAATTTATTATTAATTTATTTGATGCATTTTTTGTTGTCCTCAAAATGGATAAAAAGAATTATTACATTATAGAAGACAGATATAAATGTGTATTTACTGTTGATGTTTTAATGTTTTAATGATTTATTGTTTTTAATGCGGACTAAAAAAAATAATTACATATCATGTATAATATTTTTTTTTAATGGACAAATTCTCCTTAGACTCTGTCTTTTGTAGCTGACACCCAAAAGCTTCCAAGCACATCCTGTGTCATCTGATTTTATTTATTTTATTGCCACCATGCATGATGACAAACAAGGCCTTATTACTATAGTGTTACCTGATTCCACCTTAAACTCTGTAAGCTTTAGTATTGGCTTCATTATTTAGCTCAATAGCGTTACCAGGATGTAATTCATAATTCTAAAAATGGAATTCTCCAAGTGAGTTAAAGTTTTACCTTCCTGTGTGATATAAAGACAATATTTCTCTGCAGCTGACCATGCGCTAACATGATGAATGAAAGTTTCCACCTTGAGGAATTTGGTCTCATCCTATAGACATTTTGTTTCTTTAATAATTCTGTGATATTTTTTGTGTTGCCTTACAAATTCAATAACATTTACACCTCACTTTTTGAGGCACATATTTATTGAATCTCTTCATATCAATATTTACTTTATTTATACAAATGCAGACTATTCACTGGAATTGTAGCTATTCAATAACTAATAATAACTTTTTATCATAAAGTAGTCAAATTTACATGCTTATGTCTTTTGAAATATTTTATGAGTTTGTTGACCTGATCATTTTAAATAAAATAATGTCACAAATATTTGTTTTTAATCCATAACCTTTTACCAAAGTTTCAAGAGAAATTTTAAAATTGAATAATTGTTTATAAAATGTAACAATTGTTTATAAAATTAACAAAACAGGATTGGATGAATGTTCATAATATAACAAAAAGTAATTTGTACTGATATCTGATAGGGTAAACAAGTGAGATATGCTTCACATGTATTTTATCTGTTTGCTAATATCTGTTACAGTTTCATTAAATCTGATTAACTTTAAAAAAAAAGAATTCTTTTCATCTTTGTCATGTTGATGATAACCTCATTCTATCAATCAGAAAACAACATGACACAAGTGTTTCTCGTCTGTATACAGTCATCCAGTCACCTGATTGTATCCAGTGTGAAGCATCCCTTGAAAGATAATTTTAATTGTACTATATTATTGGTATATTAAAGGGGAGCCAACCTAAACCTTATTATTCATCCTTTATAAAGACACAACGAAAATTATATTTTAAATATTAAAAAAAAATTACTTTAAAATTTAAAAATTATGTGTAATTTAATGAAAAATATTATTTGTAGAATTTTTTTTAAATTAATGAACCGAAATTCGTAAGATAAAGTATAGTTTTCTTTCATAAAAAAAAAGTTTTTAAAATGCTTTATAATCTGCTCACAACAGGATTTAATGCTATTAACAAATTATGCTATTAAATTATTTTAAATTTCAATTTTTTTAGTGGTAATTATGTAATTCAGAAAACACAATTTTTTGTTAAATTGATTGGTTTATTTGTACGATTTTGTGCTTCTTTAATCCACGGCTGTTACAGTAATTTATTTACAATTGTATAATAATCACGAAGATCTGATTTTGTGTGTGTCACGTGATTTAAGTTTGTCAAGATGCATGTCTTGTAGTAGATCAATAGCATTTAAATTTGTGATAGCTCTGTTGTTTTAAAACTGTATTATGTCATGTCTTTCCTCCTCTGGAATATTAGGCAACATTTGCATATATTTACAAGTAGAAAGCATTATTATGTCAAAATTAAACGGTATTTAAAAGTGACTAAAAGCTAATAAAGTCAGTATTTATAATAAAAAAGAAATAAAAAAGCTTCTTCCTTTGTGTGTGTGTGGTGTGTGTGTGTGTGGTGTGTGTGTGTGTATGTGGTGTGTGAGTGTGGTGTGTGTGTTTTGTTTGAATCTTTCATTTTTCTGAAGAAATCTTGTGTCAATAGAAGCAAACATTTAATGAGGTTTAAATATAAATGACAAAATCTGTTTATTTTTTTTGTTTTATTTCTTATACTTATATTCACTATTATAGTGTAATGGTATTTTAAAATCCCTTATATTAACTTGTGGCGTCAGCTTGATTCCTTGTCGCAAAATCTTTGGATCGATTTTTAAACCCACTTCCCCATTTTGCAGGCAGACTCGTGGCTACGATAAAAATGATCAATCAAAATTTCACATGGATCGAATGTACTGTAATTACTTTTTTTAATATATTCCCGATCTGTAAATGTTAATGCTAGTCTGTCGAGCGGTGCGCATTATATTAAAGCTGTTTTTATAACCCTTTTCCCGTGATCAAATCGAGCTGAAATTTAGCAGCAGACTGTAGTAGTGTTGTTTTTTACTATAAATCCTTTATATGTGAGACATAACTAAAATTTAGGATTTCTGGATTGTCGTGCGATGCGTATTATAATGAATATACTTTTAAATACTTTGTTTTTTTTACGTTTAAAAAAAAATAATCATAAGACTATTAGAATTATGTTTTCCGACTGACACGCATTGTTTACTTTGTGTGTGTGTGTGTGTCTTTTAGGAGAGCCGTATTAGGAGAGCCGTATTAGGAGAGCCGTATATTGTAAATAGTTGTTAAAATGTTGTACTTGGTAGATATGAAAAGAAAAACGAATAGATCAGAAAGTGCGTTGAAGTGTAAATTACGAAACAGCTTAAGGCGCCTATGCAATATAAGCTGTTGTCTACTATGTTTGGTAAACAAAGAATGAAAGATGTCTACCATCCACTGATTGTATTCAAGTTATTTAAAACTTAATGACCCTACCACTTTCCGTTTCATGGATATCTTCAAAAGGTCAGTCAAAGATAGCGAAGGCTTTCATGTTATTAGGGCAGGGTAACCGAAAAAAAAAGTTTTATCATCAGTGGGTTGGCTAAATTGAAGAGCAAGATAAGTAAGGGGAGGTCACAGTGGTAAAGGGAGGTCACTATGGCAGTGGAGCTTGCTACTGACCTACTGATCATACGGTTTTATGGAAATAGTGATGTGTAAGTAAACAAAGTTGCAGATTGATTGAACACCAGGAAGTGGTGCAAAATAAAGATGAAAAATGTGGTTAGTCAAGGGTAAGTGAACGTCGCAGATGATCATGGGCGTAGGCAGAGGGGGGGGGCGCACTTGCCCCGACCCCCCCTTAATTTTAGGAAAATGTCATAAAGTTGTTACAATAAAACTGAACTAAATTTCATGAAATTTTATACACTGAACACAGTGTACATTTACAAAACAATTACAAAGAATTATATCTGCCAGCACAACTGATTAAATTACTGATTGCTCTAAATATTCCAGTTGTTTAACAATTTCAGTCACATTTTCAGCAAAACTCCGCAAGCTTTTATATTAATGTGTCCATCTAGTTTCACATAAGCAAAGGAACATTTGGAATTAGGTTTCTTCGCTGATTACTTTCTCGGAAAAACACAATAATTGACTTAATTGTTCCTATTGTGTTTCGTACAGCATTCACAATATTTAAATTGTTCACGACAAGATTTAGTTTATGTGAACTGCGATGTCCAAATGCTGCTTTTGGGTGTGTGTTTTTTTTCTCGAATTATTACTTGGATTCCTCCTTCTTTACCTACCATTGTAGAACATTCGTTGTATCCTTGACCAACAAGATTTGTCATATCTAATCCAAATTCTAATGAATTTGTATTGATAGTGTTGGCTAAACCTTCAGCTGTTCTATCGAAAAAAATTGAATATATCCCAGGAATTCTTCTGTGACCATCATTTTTTCGTTGACAAATCTAACACCATGTGACAGCTGCTCAATACCTGCAATTTCATTTGTCTAGAGGCAAATATAGAAAATGCAACTGAATTATTTGCTTCACTAACAATGTCTTCACGCAAGAGAGACCCACAAATTTCGATTATACTGTTTTGCTTAGTTGCCGAGATATATAATTAGCACTACAAGAACCAATTGACAAATGATTACCAAGAACTTCATCTCCAGATTCAACACGAAACTCTAACATGTCATAAAATTACCAGAATTTGATTCTTTTCCACGAAGTGCTAAATCATGCATGCCGCAAAATAGGATGGCAGAAATGATGGGACCCAGTTTGTTGCGATTTTCGTGAAATTGTCTTCTAAATGATGAGTCTAACTGCTCATGTATAAAAACTGCTTTGGCTTCCAATAATGCAACGAAATTGCTTCCATCTTCATGAGAGCCTTTGTTTCATGTGCTTTGCAGGTTGCTACGTGCATCTTCGTTGAAATATTTATATTTTGTACATGGTTTGATGACAAATACCCACTGAACTCCTCGAATTACTTTTTGCGGAAACAACACGCAATATTTTCAAAAGGCACCTATTAACATTTGCGAGTATACAAGCCACGGTGAATAGTCTGATAACCATGCATATCTAAAAACTAAAAACTCTGTTTCCCTCACAGTCAGCTCTAAAGTCATAATTTTTATCAGGGGTCCAACAATCACGAATCAGCTGCAATTTCAACCTGTATGGCATTGTCAGTTAAATTTAAAAAACGTCTCCCCCTCCACCCTCCCTGGAAAAAATTCCTAGCAACGCCCATGCAGATGATCTACTTTTTCTATTTTCTTGGTGGTTAAAGTTTTAAATTGATTGGAGATCATGTGTGTGGTATCTGGTGTGTTGGAGGTCATGAGGTGTGTTGGAGGTCATGAGGTGTGTTGGAGGTCATTAGGTGTGTTGGAGGTCATGAGGTGTGTTGGAGGTCATGAGGTGTGTTGGAGGTCATGAGGTGTGTTGGAGGTCATGAGGTGTGTTGGAGGTCATGAGGTGTGTTGGAGGTCATGAGGTGTGTTGGAGGTCATGAGGTGTGTTGGAGGTCATGAGGTGTGTTGGAGGTCATGAGGTGTGTTGGAGGTCATGAGGTGTGTTGGAGGTCATGAGGTGTGTTGGAGGTCATGAGGTGTGTTGGAGGTCATGAGGTGTGTTGGAGGTCATGAGGTGTGTTGGAGGTCATGAGGTGTGTTGGGGGTCATGAGGTGTGTTGGAGGTCATGAGGTGTGTTGGAGGTCATGAGGTGTGTTGGAGGTCATGAGGTGTGTTGGAGGTCATGAGGTGTGTTGGAGGTCATGAGGTGTGTTGGAGGTCATGAGGTGTGTTGGAGGTCATGAGGTGTGTTGGAGGTCATGAGGTGTGTTGGAGGACATGAGGTGTGTTGGAGGTCATGAGGTGTGTTGGAGGTCATGAGGTGTGTTGGAGGTCATGAGGTGTGTTGGAGGACATGAGGTGTGTTGGAGGTCATGAGGTGTGTTGGAGGTCATGAGGTGTGTTGGAGGTCATGAGGTGTGTTGGAGGTCATGAGGTGTGTTGGAGGTCATGAGGTGTGTTGGAGGTCATGAGGTGTGTTGGAGGTCAGGAGGTGTGTTGGAGGTCATGAGGTGTGTTGGAGGTCATGAGGTGTGTTGGAGGTCATGAGGTGTGTTGGAGGACATGAGGTGTGTTGGAGGTCATGAGGTGTGTTGGAGGTCATGAGGTGTGTTGGAGGTCATGAGGTGTGTTGGAGGACATGAGGTGTGTTGGAGGTCATGAGGTGTGTTGGAGGTCATGAGGTGTGTTGGAGGTCATGAGGTGTGTTGGAGGTCATGAGGTGTGTTGGAGGTCATGAGGTGTGTTGGAGGTCATGAGGTGTGTTGGAGGTCATGAGGTGTGTTGGAGGTCATGAGGTGTGTTGGAGGTCATGAGGGGTAGATGGAGGTCATGAGGGGTAGATGGAGGTCATGAGGGGTAGATGGAGGTCATGAGGGGTAGATGGAGGTCATGAGGGGTAGATGGAGGTCCTGTATCACCAACGTGTAGTTTAAAGTTTTGTTATTTTTAGGGGTGGGTAATTAGTAATAATTGTAAAAATGCTCTACTGAATTTAACATCAGAGTGGAAATGAATGTGTGTCGAGATAGAAGTTACTCGATGGTAAGTGGAGTAAAATGGTGTCATTTGGGATCATAAACTAACAATCAAGGGCAGCTAATAAAATAGTATTAACAATAAAATCATTTCAAATGGTCAAATTACAAAGATTCATATTTGATATCGTACATTTCATTACAACATAAATTAAGTCTAACGGATACATGACATGTTTAAGGTATCTTTATCATTAAACAACATAAAGTTTAAAAATGCAATTGAAAACTTGATATGCTATATATTTAGCCGAATATTTTGTTTGACATGTGGGAAACTCATGGAGTCTCCCAATGAGAAAGTGTCACCATTTGATCGACTATTTTCCTTGTTGTGGGGGTTCATCCTTTTAGTCTTTGCACACACCTCTTAGTGACGTCACGGAATCGTAGTTATATTTTAGATATGCACATGTTCTTGGGGGTCGTCCATAAATGACGTCACGCACCTATGGGAGGGGGGCGACCATTTTTGATGGAAGGGGGTGTTAAAGAAATGTGACGTCACATCAAAACGCATACTTTAACAAAAAGTTCCAATTACACAATTAATTCTTTACCTTTTTTTAAATGACGTTTACATGGCTTCACATGTGTTACGATATTAGAGCGCAGCCTAACACTAAATACATAATACTTAAATGACAAATAAAAAAAAACCCGTAAAAACAAAGTTTTTGACTATAAATCCTTTATATACGAGACATAACTAAAAGTATGTTCATTATAATACGCATCGCACGCTAATCCAAAAATCCAAAATTTTAGTTATGTCTCACATATAAAGGATTTATTCTAAAAAAACTACTACAGTCTGCCTGTAAAATTTCAGCTCGATTTATCTTATCTTATCTGTTACAGACGCTCCTTCTATATGGAAGATTATTGCGTCCTACGCTTATCTATGGTTTGTGTTTAGTCCTGTATTCTTATTAGAGATTTAAATTTTGAATAAAGTATTGGTTTTCCTGGTTTCTTCAGGCAACCCATTCCACGCCCGAATTCCGGACGGGAAGAACGAAAATTTGTATGAGTTTGTTCTTGCATAAGGAATAAGAAAAGTGTTTTTATCCTTATGTCTATCTGAGGGTTGTATTAAGTTATCTTTGTGTTGTATTTCTAAATTAGAATTAATTGCTTTATGTATAATTACTACTTTATTCTTGGTTCTTCTATCCTCTAGTTTTTCAAGGTATAATGATTTAACTAATGGTGTTATTCTTGTCAGTTTTTAAAATAACAGTTAGTGCAACAACTCTAGTCTGTGCTCTTGTTCTAGCTCGCATTGATTATTGCAATTCTCTTCTGTCAGGTGCGCCAAAACAATGCATTGAAAAACTACAGAAAGTTCAAAATTCAGCTGCCAGACTAGCTCTTAAGGCTAAAAAACATGACCATGTTACTCCGCTACTTTACTCACTTCATTGGCTACCTATACAAGCTCGAATTGATAACAAACTGGCTGTTCTCTGTCACAACTTCTTTTCTGACTCATCTCCTTCCTATCTTACTGAACTTCTGTCGGTCTACTCACCCAGTCGTCAGCTACGCTCTTCTGCAGACACACGTATTCTCTGTGTTCCTAAGACACGAACTAAAACTTTTGGCGAAAGATCATTCTCTTTTTGTGCAGCCAAACAATGGAATTCTCTACCATTACACATCCGTAGTATTCCAACTACCAAGTCCTTCAAGACTGCACTTAAGACGCATCTTTTCAAAATATATTTACAAAATTAATGAAAAAACATTTGTTTTAATTATTAGCGTAGCTTATGTGTAATGTACTGTCCTTTATGTTGTTATTACGGTATGAATGGTTATTTAATTATTATATGTATGTTATGATCTCCATGTAAGGCGCTGTGAGCCCGGTTCCTTACTGTGATACAGCGCTATATAAATTATCAATTATTATTATTATTCTCCAGTAATGAATCTGGAAGCTCTTTTTTTGAATTTGTTCTAGTTTATCAATGTTTTCTTTGGTGGATGGGTCCCATACAGAAGATGCATATTCTAGTACAGGTCTCACCAAAGTGAGATAGCATTTTAGTTTTATATCTCTATTACATTTGTTAAAGTTTCTTTTTATAAAGCCTAAGGTTTTGTTTGATTTTTTAATAACTTCATTGACATGGGGATTCCATGATAGTTTCTCATTTATTAAGACTCCTAAGTATTTTGCATCTTTAGTTTGGGTCAGTTCTTTTCCATGAATGTAATATTTTGAATTTATTTGTTTCTTTTTCTTTGTTACTCTTAACAGTTGACACTTTTCTGGGTGGAAAGACATACTCCAGTTAGTTTCCCATTTTATCAATTCATCTAAGTCTTTTTGTAAAATTTTGCTATATTATTCTGATTTAATTGTTCTATAGATTATACAATCATCAGCAAATAACCTAACTTTTGTTCCTGTTGAGATGTTGTTGGGTAAATCATTTATATAAATTTTTAAAAAAGGGTAAGGGACCTAGCACAGTTTCTTGTGGAGCTCCTGAGTTGGTGCCGATTTAGATCCATTAATTATTACAGTTTGCTCCCTACCCAAAAGGAAGTCTTGGATCCAGTGATGTAAGGCAGTGATGTAATGAAAGTGTTGGTCCGCGGACCGGTGCCGGTCCATGGGCCATCCGCTGCCGGTCCGTGGGCCATCCGCTGCCGGCAGCAGATGCTCTTAAAAAAAGGACCGAAAAAATTGTCAGTGCAGGGAAAATAGTGCAACGGTCCCTGGTGCAATGGAAAAAATTCCTGCCGGTCTGCCATACTAAAAAGTTTGAGAAGCACTGATGTGAGGGACCTGAGATTGCAAAGTACATGTAGTTAAGTTTTGTAAGTAAACTAGGGTGGTGAACTTTGTCAAATGCTTTTGAGAAGTCTAGTAATATTGTGTCTATTTGATCATTATAGTCTAAGCCTTTTAATAGTTCATCTATTAAAACTTTTAATTGTTTTTCACCTGATCTGTTTTTTTCCTAAAGTCGTGTTGATGTGGGCTTGGGTAGACCTGCCAGCCGAATTTTGTTTAAATTTCGGCTGGCTGACATAATTTTGTGGCGGATATCCGGATTAGCCGGATTTCACCGTAAATTGACATTTGCGGCTGATTTTCGGCTGATTACGAAATATTCAGATGAAATTCTGCTGAAGCCTGGCCAATAATGAAGTAATAAAACACTCACAATACTTCAGAAAAGGTTTTATTACTTTTAACAAAGGGAAAACAAAGTTGTATACATTATAATGCTGTCCTACTAATACAGTGCATGAATGCATTCCACTCATTCAGTTTCTGTCACTCAATACCTGATAGGCACTTAGAATATCAGTTTATAATTGTCATGAATAAAACAAACGCGATGTAATTTGTCAGCTGTTAGGCTAATGCAGGGCGCCGCTTATTTTCCGGCGGATTTTTGGCGGACGAAAATTCGGCGCGCGGCGTCGGCTGAGGGGTCTAGGCCAGTGGTTCTCAACCTTTAGAGGTCAAGGACCACTTGAAAAAATTGTGTCTTGGGCGCGGACCACTACTGAAAGTTGTGTTACTGCCGTGCTGGAAATTTATATATAATTACACTGTGTAAATAACTAGTTACTAGTATTACTAGTATACATGTTACTTAGTAACCTATAACCTATGGTAAAATGCTAAGATTTGCGTGCTCAAAAATATTTTTTTTTGAATGGAAATATTTTGTTATGACTTTATTTTTGTAACGAGCAAATGTCACTCATATTAGTCTTAAATTATTATTCAATTGTTATTGCAACTTATAAAAAACTTAAAGTCATAAACAGTAGGTAGTAAGTATTAGTAAGACTGCTACATTAGTTTATTTATTGCGAGCCTTGAGTTTGCACATTTTAGCACAGCACATCCAAACGAGGTGTTATACTTGAAAGACTCCATCGTAGTTCATCTTCAACTTCAAATCGGGAACGATTTTTTGTTTTGATTATAACCAATGCAGAAAATCCACATTTACAAATATATTATTTTGCAAAGGGTGAAAGTATTTCCAAAATTTCATCAAGCTGACTTTCAGATGCAACATATTCAAGAAGAATCGCTGGTCAGTTCAGTGTATTGGTTTACATTCGATGTTGGCTGGTCAGTTCAGTGTATTGGTTTACATTCGATGTTGGCTGGTCAGTTCAGTGTATTGGTTTACATTCGATGTTGGCTGGTCAGTTCAGTGTATTGGTTTACATTCGATGTTGGCTGGTCAGTTCAGTGTATTGGTTTACATTCGATGTTGGCTGGTCAGTTCAGTGTATTGGTTTACATTCGATGTTGGCTGGTCAGTTCAGTGTATTGGTTTACATTCGATGTTGGTCAATTTAATGAGTCAATGAAATGGACTGGAAATCAACAAAAAAACTCTGAACGTTTAAATCACCAAAGTAGAAGTCAAATTGATCCTGCGATGATGGAATATGGTCAGAAATAAAAATTTATCAACATTTCTTTATTGTTTTCAACATTTTCTGCTTGCTGGTAAATTTGCATAATTGGTCAAACATGTCAAAGTTACCCTTAAATACTCTTGTTTTCTTAAAGATAAAGCTTTTTCGTAAAGGCAGACACTTTGACACTGAGAGTAAATGTGTCTGCTTTACTTGCAGATATGACCTAAGTTAATTCAGCTCTTCAAAAGAAGCCAAGTAAGCCAGAACAGCAACCCATAAGTGATCGTTCAAATAATCAATAAGCTTTGATTTTTTTTCTTCTCCAAGAAACTCTCTTACAGCATCACGTAATTCAAACCGTCTGTTAAACACCCCCCTTCCCCCCCCCACCCCCAGATAAACATGCTTTTTGTCCTGTTCAACTCTTACAGCCACCAAACATGATACTCGTAAAGCGTTATCATTGGTTATGGTTGCTTGTCGTATGCAGGACTTCTCACTATCAAGTGAATATTTTTGTGCGCAGAAAGCATTCCAATGGTTTCTCCGATACTAAGATTAGTTTCAAGATGTCTTCAGACTTTTGCAGATTTCATCACTTCGTGAGCATATTAAATTACATTTGCAAGAATTTGCGAGCATATTAAATTACATTTGCAAGAATTTGCGAGCATATTACACACTCTGATCTGGGTCGATCATTTACAATGGCGTATATAAACCCAAAGCGCGAATATTCTTCCTCTTACTGTCCTATGGCCATTGTCTTTTTTTCCCTCCGGAACTGCATTTGATTCACGCATAGATTGTAAGAATGAGTCTGACGAATCATTGTTGTCCTCATGTTCGGTTGTTTTCTTTAATAGAAATTTATCTTTGTGTTCAATCAAATTAAATAATTTATTACTTTAATAATTGTAATATTTATTTAAGGCTAATTTACTCAATGGTTTCAAAAAATTATTTCTGAATGTCAATATATAAACTATATTCTTCTGGAATCTAGTGTCACATCAAGTGACTTCCAGTATAGCTAAAAGTAAACATTATCAAAACATATCATTTTCGGCGCTATGCTATCGCTATCGCGTGATTAAAATTAATCCATTTAAAAAGTGGTAAAAAATTAAAAACCTTTTCATGATTTTAATTTTAAACAAAATAAATTTTCATCTTTTGCTGGCGGACCAATAGGGACATCTACGTGGACCACTTGTGGTCCGCGGATCACAGGTTGAGAACCACTGGTCTAGGCATAGGGCATTATATTTGTCTAGGTGGTTAACTATTCTACTATATATTATGTATGCTAGTAATTCACAGGTGATACAAGAAAGTGATACAGGCCTGTAATTATCGGGGTCTGATTTATCACCTTCCTTAAAGATTGGAGTTACGTTAGCTAATTTCCAATCCTGGGGCACTTTACCCTGGTTTAGAGAGAGAGTTGAAAAAGAACTACAAGGATTAGGGACAGTTCATTGCTTAGTTCTTTTAATAACCTTGCAGGCAATTCATATGGGCTAGTAGCTTTGTTTATTTTAAAGTTTTTTAGGAGTGAATGTATACTTATCAAGTCTACAGTTATGTTACCTATTTCTTCCATTTTATTTAAATTTATTGATTTGATCAAGGGAAAAGGGTTATAAAAACATGTTTAATATAATGCGCACCGAGCGACAGACTAGCATAAACATTTACAGATCGGGAATATTTTTTTTTAAAAGTATGGTCAATATAATACTAATACGCACCGCCGCACCGCGCGACAGGAAAATATTAAAAAAGGTTGTTAAATATAATACGCAATGCAGCCTAGCACAAAAATTTACATGCTAAATAGATATAATCTAAAAATTCATTAATGTAATTACAGTAAATTTGATCGATGTGACATTTTGACATATCATTTTTAACGTCGCCACGAGTATGCCTGCAAAATTTCAGCTGGCTAGCCAACGGGGAAGTGGGTTAAAAATCGATCCAATGTTTTTGCGACAAGTTCGGACAAGCAATGAAGCAGACGACACGAGTTAATATAAAGGATTTAAAATTGATTTGAAACATGCTCATTTTCAAATAGAAAATACGGCTTCTATTTGCGCAAAGCTTTGTGACATCATATTGGGGGGGGGTAACTTTTGTGACAAGGAGAGGGGGGTGAAAATCGGCCAAAATCGCGTGACGTCATTTATGGACGGCCCCTTGTATGAATACGAAAAAAGATAATTATTATGTGAAACTGAAACAAATAATTCTTATTTGAATGGCTCTTTTTATAAGATTTATTTAAATTATTAATTATGTTCAGCTGTGTACAGGAAATGTTTTTCCTAAAGCCTAAAGTAAGTATTTTAGTTTTAGCATTTTCTTCCATTTATTATCATTTATGTCATAACATTTTCTACATTATTTCTATGATACAGTTATCACATATTTCCATTATTTAATCTGAAAACATTCTTCCATTGTTAGTTTGCGTGTCTCATATAGCCTATACATAACTAATATTTAAATTATAAAATATCTGTATAATAATAATATTAGTTTCGAAGTGGACATGTTGATATGTTGTTGATTACCAAATTTCAATTGCAAAAGAACAAACAAGTATAAGTATGCAAGAACGAACACATACAAATTTTCGTTCTTCCCGTCTGGAATTCGGGGGTGGTTTGGGTTGCCTGAAGAAACCAGGAAAACCAACACTTTATCAACATTTAAATCTCTAACTCTAATAAAAATGCAGGACTAAACACACATCATAAATAAGCGTAGGACGCAATAATCTTCTGTATAGAAGGAGCGTCTGTAAACAGATAAGATAAGATGTGTAAGTTACACTGTAACTCTATATGTGTGCACCAGCAATTTTTAGGGAATTTGCCACAGTGATACATTTCATGTAGATAGCCTATCAATTATTGATTTAAAATGCGAAGTTCGCATTAATATTTTTAAAAGTTTGCTACACATCCTACTCATCTACTGCACGAAAGGTCTGATTGGATAAAATTGGGGGTGTGTATAGTGTGTACCAATTGAAAGTAAGTAGGTCATGGTCAAATTTTATTGCGCGTGCGCACGTTTAAGGAAAAAAATATTGCCGGTTAGTTTTAAGTTAACCAAATACACAGTTTTGTTTTTCTTTTAAATTTATACAGTTCACTTTTTCAGAATGAAATTGAAACTTAAAAATATTTTTTATTACTTCATATAATAGAAACAATGAAGGAAAAACAATTTTCATTGTAAACAGTAGATTGAATTAGCCTTACATACTGCTGCCATTGCGTATTGACTTCATGTCTAAAAATATTCGTTTGACCTCTTCCTAGGCTATCAGCTGATTGTATAAAACCGGCATTGTGCAACGTGTAACTACACACTCGTGTTGCTTCAACTTGTTTTTTTTAAATCGTATAAAATAACTTAACAATACAAGTAATACATTGTGTAATAATTACACCTAGCTAGTCGTAAAAGAAAGCAATTTTTAGTCTTGAGCCTTAGTTTTGTTTAAAAAACATTCTTTATCAGTAACTTGCGTTGTGTGTGTTAGTACTCAGTTAACAGTGAACAGTACTCTTAGCACTGTTAGTGTTAGTACTGTAGTTAAGTTAAGTCAAGTGTGTGTAACTTTAGCATGACAGTAACTTGGAAGTGTGCGATGCTAATTTTTAAAAACTCCAGGAAATACTAACACTATTTTACTATCAATATCAGTATCAAAGAGTGGAAATAGTCAACTCTTAGTCTTAGTATTCTTAGAATCTTAGTTTAGGTGAGTGTATGAAGGATTAAAATTAAAAAAATTAATTAAAATGGTGCTTAGTAGGCAGTAGGCTTAGAGAACTTAGTCAAAAGTTTGAAAAAGTATTTTCTATTTAAATATAATTAAATATTAATAAATATAGTGTTGAAGTTGTTCATCTTTTGTAATTGGATCTGGATCAGTTGGATGCATATTCATATATTTATATTATTAGGCATATTCCTTATTATTTGATTTATTCCGACTCCAACGTTTTGTACCTTGCTTTGTTGTACGTGTTTTAAAATATGTCTATAACTTTTAAATAAATAACAATAATAATATTAATATAATGAATAAATACATACATTCATACGGGGTCTATACATTTATTAAACTATACGCTATATGGTTTTAGTAGGGAGGGACTCGGGCCAGTCTATGACCAGTGTGGATCTTCTTTAAATTCTTTTTGTATTTTACAAATTATCAATATGAATATAATTCATGATTCATAATTAGATAATTATGAACAATAGACAATAGGCTGGGCATAAATACGTATCCTGATGTTACCATATAAGTAAAAGCGATATTCACTTTATTTTTCAGAGTTATATTATGTATCAATCAGTCAGGTCATCAGATTAACTTAAGACTTAAGACAAAACAGACTGTGAAAAAAACTGTGTGAATTTTAATATTTGTGTATATTATATAAAATACTATCATTTTAATATATTTATTATATAAAATTTAAATAAAATATTGTGTAATTAACAGCTGATGACTGAATGCAGACCGTCTGTCACACAGAAATTACAAGTTAATATTATATTCTGGGCACTCTTGTCACAGTGAGTGGGTAAGTTTATAAATAGAATATAGTTTAGTTAGATATATAAATACTAGGGGCAAGTACCCGGCTTCGCCCGGGTTTAACAACAACAGCAACAACAACAAAAACAACAACAGCAACAACGACAAAAACAACAACAGAAACAGCAACAGCAACAAAACAACAAAAACAAAACAACAAAATCAACAACAAAACAACAACTACAACAACAACAGCAACAACAACTACAACAGCAACAACAACAAAGCAACAACAACATGAAGGACATTGACGTCGCAGGGCAAGGGATGTGGACAACAACAGCAAAAACAACACAAAAGCAACAACAGCAACAACAACAAAAACAACACAAAAGCAACAACAGCAACAACAACAAAAACAACAACAGCAACAACAACAAAAACAAAACAACAACAAAAACATCAACAACAAAACAATAACAAAGCAACAACAAAACAACAACAAAACAACAACAAAACAACAACTACAACAACAACAGCAACAACAACAAAGCAACAACAACAAAACAACAACAAAAGCAACAACAACAAAGCAACAACAACAAAAAAATTATTTTATGGCGATAATCGCCTTCTTGTTAATCTCGACACCAAAATGTTTATTAATTTGCGTCATTATTTTACGTCTTAATTTTCAATAATTTTTATTTTATATAGCTCATATAGGGAAAAACTACATTTTGGGCCCCCGGGCCCCAGTATCTTATATATAAGGAACGAAACCTGTTTAATAACCTTTCCGGTATAATTTTGTGTACGTGTACCAAATTTCACGTTATTTGCTTGTCTGGATCTTGAGTTATTAGGGAACAGACAGACAGACATCCAGACAACAAATGCGGCTTATATATATAGAGATAATATATAACTGTTATAATAAAATTAAAATACAATAATATAACTTCTAAATGCAGTATACCTGCAGTATATAACCAAAGTAAAGGCACAGACATGGATTTTAAATTGACCAATATTTTCTTTTCTTCTTATTTTTTTTCTTCTTTCATTTCTTGGTTTCTAAAAAATTAATTTTTAAGCCATCAAATTTAATTGTCTTAATGAAGTTAATTTCAAGGTTTTGAAATCGAAAGAATTCAGAATAGAATAAATTATGTCAAAAACACAAGCAATTTTAAACCAATGATTTTCAAGAATAGAATTGTAGAGTTTGTCTGGACAGAAGGGCTTTCTTAAAAATAAAATCCATTTAGGATTTAATTTTTTTTTGGATGGACTTTATTATTTTATACTTCTTACATACAGTTATTTAATAGACCTTATTGAGTTTTTTGTATAAGGAACTATAACCTTTCTAAAATTATACTACTATGTTTTGTTTTATTAATGAAATCACATAATTAAGCTTATACTTATTCCACAGAATATTTTTCATCATGTTTCAATGCTATAAATCTAATAATACATTTAATACTATCTTTGTTATTAATTTGAGTGTTTTGTTGTTTAAAAAGGCAACTTTTAAAAACGATTGTTCTATAAATTAACACTTGTTTTTCAAAAGGCCATGTTAACGTTAATTGTGATTTAAAAGCTCTGCTATTGAGATATATTATATAGGACTAAGATAAGTATTTATAATTAAGGTTGTTGTTAAAACTTTATTTTATTGTAATTAATAAAATAATTTAAAAAAAATTATTTTCCTCCCCAGCATTCTTCATTATTTCTACTAAAAAATCTCCATCATTTAAAATGGCTGAAGATGAAAGACTTGGTTTCCGTTCGAATTTAAAGTGCTCCATACAAGTGCAAAATGTCGTAGATTCTATGCAGTACCTTTCTCCGCTTTCTAGTCGAGATTATAACACCAGGAAAAAAGCTCTGGATAATCTCTGCGTGCTGGTTGACCAATACTTGGATGGTTATGGAAGTCCAGTTTCTACTGGGATTCCTGGAGTACTTAACGGTGTCGATCGGGAATCTTACCTACAGTCGATTTTACCAGGATTCTTACGATTGTCAACTGTTTGCCCATTTGAGGATGTACGAGAACGATGCAGTCTCTTACTACGGGAGATTAAGGTAAGGATAAGATAAGCCGACTATTGTCCTAATGTTAACAGGAATTGACACATTTGGTTAGGTGCAGGCAGTGCAGCTGTGTACACAACGAGATTTCCCTAGGTTTGGTTGCACATACAAAATACATATTTCCAATTAATTCCAATGATGCAGTAACTATATATTCTCATCAATTAAAATATTCTTCCTTGATGTGTTTCTTGATATGTTTTGTGATGTGTTCCTCAAATCTCTATTTTTCTTTAGGATATCATCATGGGATGGATCAAATCTTTTAATAGGCTGACTTTTTTTTCCTGCAATCTGTAAATGTAATCAAGAACAATAACTTTTAAATGTAATCAAGAACAATAACTTTAAATGTAATCAAGAACAATAACTTTTTCAAAATATCTATTTTTACTTGAGCTCATTCGTTTAATTATACATTTTGTGAGGGAAAAAAGAGTTTTCAATGAATGTATCTGAAGGAATTGTTTCATAACATGATGATGTTATATAATAAGCAGAAAATATTAAGTATGTGATTATATCTTCAGGAGTACAAATAGCTTCTTTAAATATTGTCATAGAGGTTGGTTGACGTAAGTTTTTTGGGCTCTGTGTAATCAGAAGAGGAATGAAAGAAATCAAGACAAGTTAGGTGACTAAGTTTGGCTCTACAGCGAAGTTTGTTTCTGGTACTGTCATGATTGAATATTTTCAACACCAGTGCGTTTGCCTTTACTCATATGTAGCACTAATTCTAGTTTTGATTGTTGTTTGAGAGTTGCCAGGGCAACTGATCTCAGGTGAAATTAAAGGTCATAAGATATCTCTCTTATTTTATCTTCACACTTGACTGTGTTATTGACAGTAAAAATGTTTGGCAGACTTCAGGAATGTAAAAAAACAAAAACAAAAGATGTATACAGTTTGTTAAAAATATGTATTTTTGCCTCTGTTTTTACTTGTTGGTTGTTGTAACATTGTTAGCCTGTGTAACAAAAGAAGAATGTGCACCTTTTGACACTTAACAATATCAGTTACTTTGATGTTTTGGTGACTGGAGAAACTTTGTCAATGCCTCATTGGAAGGATCAAACACATATTGAAATGTCCCTATTGTAACTTTGTCAATGCCCCATTGGAAGGATCAAACACATATTGAAATGTCCCTATAAAATTTTTAAAATTTTATTTTTAAAGCAATATGTACAAAGTACATGAAAATATATAGAGGTATTTTACACCAATGTTAATAAAAGGTGGGCCAATTTGCTCATATTGTTTTCCCAAGCCACTACTCTACTCTAGACGCCCCCAATACTCTACTCTTTGCCCGACTATTACTCTACACTTGGCCCACCTATTGCCTATTACTCTACACTTGGCCCACCTATTACTCTACAATTGGCCCACCTATTACTCTACACTTGGCTCACCTATTACTCTACACTTGACTCACCTATTACTCTACACTTGGCCCGCCTGTTACTCTACACTTGGCTCACCTATTAATCTACACTTGGCTCACCTATTACTCTACACTTGGCCCGCCTGTTACTCTACACTTTGCTCACCTATTACTCTATACTTGGCTCACCTATTACTCTACACTTGGCTCACCTATTACTCTACACTTGGCCCGCCTGTTACTCTACACTTGGCTCACCTATTACTCTACACTTGGCTCACCTATTACTCTACACTTGTCTCACCTATTACTCTACACTTGGCCCACCTGTTACTCTACACTTGGCTCACCTATTACTCTACACTTGGCCCACCTGTTACTCTACACTTGGCCCACCTATTACTCTACTCTTTGCCCGACTATTACTATACACTTGGCCCGCCTATTACTCTACACTTGGCCCACCTATTACTCTACTCATTGCCCGACTATTACTCTACACTTGGCTCACCTATTACTCTACGCTTGGCCCACCTATTACTCTACAATTGGCCCACCTATTACTCTACACTTGGCTCACCTATTACTCTACACTTGGCTCACCTATTACTCTACACTTGACTCGCCTATTACTCTACACTTGGCCCGCCTGTTACTCTACACTTGGCTCACCTATTACTCTACACTTGGCTCACCTATTACTCTACACTTGTCCCGCCTGTTACTCTACACTTTGCTCACCTATTACTCTACTCTTTGCCCTACTATTACTCTACACTTGGCCCGCCTATTACTCTACACTTGGCTCACCTATTACTATACACTTGGCTCACCTATTACTCTACACTTGGCCCACCTATTACTCTACAATTGGCCCACCTATTACTCTACACTTGGGTCACCTATTACTCTACACTTGGCTCACCTATTACTCTACACTTGACTCACCTATTACTCTACACTTGGCCCGCCTGTTACTCTACACTTGGCTCACCTATTACTCTACACTTGGCTCACCTATTACTCTACACTTGGCCCGCCTGTTACTCTACACTTTGCTCACCTATTACTCTATACTTGGCTCACCTATTACTCTACACTTGGCTCACCTATTACTCTACACTTGGCCCGCCTGTTACTCTACACTTGGCTCAACTATTACTCTACACTTGGCTCACCTATTACTCTACACTTGGCGCACCTATTACTCTACACTTGGCCCGCCTGTTACTCTACACTTGGCTCACCTATTACTCTACACTTGGCCCACCTGTTACTCTACACTTGGCCCACCTATTACTCTACTCTTTGCCCGACTATTACTCTACACTTGGCCCGCCTATTACTCTACACTTGGCTCACCTATTGCCTATTACTCTACACTTGGCCCACCTATTACTCTACTCATTGCCCGACTATTACTCTACACTTGGCTCACCTATTACTCTACACTTGGCCCACCTATTACTCTACACTTGGCTCACCTATTACTCTACACTTGGCTCACCTATTACTCTACACTTGACTCGCCTATTACTCTACACTTGGCCCGCCTGTTACTCTACACTTGGCTCACCTATTACTCTACACTTGGCTCACCTATTACTCTACACTTGTCCCGCCTGTTACTCTACACTTTGCTCACCTATTACTCTACACTTGGCTCGCCTATTACTCTACACTTGGCCCGCCTGTTACTCTACACTTGGCTCACCTATTACTCTACACTTGGCTCACCTATTACTCTACACTTGGCCCGCCTGTTACTCTACACTTTGCTCACCTATTACTCTACACTTGGCTCGCCTATTACTCTACACTTGGCTCATCTATTGCTCTACACTTGGCTCACCTATTACTCTACACTTGGCTCACCTATTACTCTACACTTGGCCCGCCTGTTACTCTACACTTGGCTCACCTATTACTCTACACTTGGCTCTTCTGTTACTCCACACTTGGCTCACCTATCACTCCACACTTGGCTCACCTATTACTCTATACGCGGCTCACCTATTACTCTACACTTGGCTCGTCTATTACTCTAGACTTGGGCAACCTATTACTCTACACTTGGCCCACCTATTACTCTACACTTGGCTCACCTGTTACTCCACACTTGGCTCACCTATTACTCTACACTTTGCCCGCCTGCTACTCTACACTTGGCTCGTTTATTACTCTACACTTGGCCCGCCTGTTACTCTACACTTGGCTCGTCTATTACTCTAGACTTGGGCAACCTATTACTCTACACTTGGCCCACCTATTACTCTACACTTGGCTCACCTATTACCTATTACTCTACACTTAGCTCGTCTATTACTCTAGACTTGGGCCACCTATTACTCTAGACTTGGGCCACCTATTACTCTAGACTTGGGCCACCTATTACTCTACACTTGGCCCACCTATTACTCTACACTTGGCTCACCAATTACTCTACACTTGGCCCGTTTTATACTCCAGACGCCCCTAATACTTTTTCTGAGTGCAGTCAATCTTCCTTTAAAAATCTGTATCTTTAATTACATTTAATAGCATGCAACGACGTGCGAAGGCCAAGATATGGATTACACTGTCTGATAGGCGTACTTATGACTCACAGTTAACTATTTATCAGTCGGATTTTGTGATTTAAAAACAACTGATAGGAATGTTTTTGTTTTGTTTTAATGTTTCTTGTTTAAAAAAGATCCATTACAAATTCCCGCTATTCAGGTTATTTTGATGGAATGACAGGGTTGTTTGGCCTTGTAATATGTCTCGGTTGTTTTGTGGGCCAAAGTCTGCAGCATGGAAGTTGCCACTAGTGGCTGGGTGCAACAACAGGCGCTTAGATGTTTTGTGTCCTGGTCTGCATTTCATATTATCAATCTTGGTCAAAGCAAGGGGAGCTGGGTACTTAAAGGTTTGGGGTGCGGGGGGAGGGGGGCGTGCTTGAGAGGCCAGGAGCAAGGCAGTTTTATGAAAGTCACACCAGGGAAAAAAACGTTTGTAGTTTTCTGCCAAGTCACTCTACTGGAGTGACGAAACACTAGATATTTTTCTTGTTACCACGTTTTTATTAACTCGCTTTCGTTCCTGTTTGTTGGTTTGTTTGTCCAAGATTTTTTCAAATCTGCCAACGTAAAATTAATTAAACCACTTCTGATGGTCCTAGAGATCTGAAAATTTTACCACAGATAGATCTTGGATGACAATGCATTGTATCAAAATTTCAGATCGATCGAATGTACCGTTATTAAATTATTGAACTTTTTAGTTTATCTATAGTCTATATATAAGCTCTGTACCGTCTGCTTTTGTTGACATCCGTGAGTTTCACCCCGTGACCACATCACAATGTTTTTAAAACGTTGGGCGGGCGCTTGTGAGGTGTTTGGTAAAATAAATAGAGGTAAAAAAATATTTTTAAAAACCAGGTTGTTATAATTGGACTAAAAAGAATAAAATAAATAGAAGTAAAAAAAAGATTTTTAAAAACCACGTTTTTATTAAGCGGACTAAAAGAAGAAAATAATTTAAAACTTGTAAGTTCAAGTGCTACGATTTAATATGACTAAAAACGTGGGGCGGGTGTTTGGTATAAAAATTAAAGATTTCTAATTTAGAAGGCAAAAGAGAGATCTATAAGTGAGAGTATTGAGTGAGCTGCATATGTTAAACCTCATAAGCGCCCGCCCCACGTTTTTAGTCATATTAAATCGAAGTACTTGAACTTATAAGTTTTAAATTATTTTCTTCTTTTTAGTCCGCTTATAAAAACGTGGTTTTTAAAAATCTTTTTTTTTACTTCTATTTATTCTATACCAGGTCATTTTTAACTAGAGACGAAACAGTCGATAATTTCGTGTCCCACCTTCCACAACTGACGGGCTGAGAAATATGTGAAGAGAAACATGATTTACTCAATATCCGTAGACTTTCAAACAATTTATTTACTTACGGAACACGCTTTGATCCTGTTAAAGGGGGGGGGGAGGCGGCTGTTTTTGGGGTTCACATAATTTAGTAGTAGGGCCTATACCAATGATGGCGAACCTGTGGCACGCGTGCGTGTCACTGTCGTCACGCAGTCCCTTATCAGCCTGCGCGCGACTAAAATATTACCATCTTATTAATCAAAAGAGGTAAGCTAAGCCTCCATTTTGGGGTTTCATTGGAGTGTTGGCACTTTGCTATAAATAAGTGGGGTTTAGTTGAATGTTGGGCACGCGGCACCAAAAAGGTTCGCCACCACTGGCCTATACCCTTCGCGCTGCATTAACTAACCGTGCGGCGTGCGCCTCTGTTTGGCCTCTTGAAGATTACGTACATCACTGAGTTTACAGCAGGCTCTTGTTGTTAGGGTAGTTATAACTTACTTATAACTTCGACCTGCCATACCTACCATCAATTGCATTATGCAGTGTATACATGTTATTGTTGTGGCAAGAGTTAACCAAAAAACTGAATGGGATCAAGTTGCGCTTTGGGATAATTTATGTTGGACGGTGGTTTAATGGCGAAAATCTGTGATGAGAACCTGCTAAAAATAGCCCTGTCATCCGGGTGTTTCAGTGTGATAACTTATCAACAGTAAAGTACTACTACGTTAGTCAGTGTATCAACAGTAAAGTACTACTACGATAGTCAGCTTATCAACAGTAAAGTACTACTACGATAGTCAGTGTATCAACAGTAAAGTACTACTACTATAGTCAGTGTATCAACAGTAAAGTACTACTACGATAGTCAGTGTATCAACAGTAAAGTACTACTACTATAGTCAGCTTATCAACAGTAAAGTACTACTACGATAGTCAGTGTATCAACAGTAAAGTACTACTACGATAGTCAGCTTATCAACAGTAAAGTACTACTACTATATGCAGCTTATCAACAGTAAAGTACTACTACTATAGTCAGCTTATCAACAGTAAAGTACTACTACGGTAGTCAGTGTATCAACAGTAAAGTACTACTACGATAGTCAGTGTATCAACAGTAAAGTACTACTACTATATGCAGCTTATCAACAGTAAAGTACTACTACTATAGTCAGCTTATCAACAGTAAAGTACTACTATGGTAGTCAGTGTATCAACAGTAAAGTACTACTACTATAGTCAGTGTATCAACAGTAAAGTACTACTACGATAGTCAGCTTATCAACAGTAAAAGTCAGTGTATCAACAGTAAAGTACTACTACGTATCCAGCTTATCAACATAAAGTACTACTCAGATGCAGCTTATCAACAGTAAAGTACTACACTACTATATGTCAGCTAAAGAAAGTAACGACTCACATGTAGTGTACTAGTAAAGTACTACTACGATAGTCAGTGTATCAACAGTAAAGTACTAAACTACTACGTAGTCAGATAGATATCAACAGTAAAGTACTACTACGGTAGTCAGTGTATCAACAGTAAAGTACTACTACGATAGTCAGCTTATCAACAGTAAAGTACTACTACGATAGTCAGTGTATCAACAGTAAAGTACTACTACTATAGTCAGTGTATCAACAGTAAAGTACTACTACGATAGTCAGCAAACTGGTCATTTATTCTAGAGTGAAACTTATTTACAAATACATTTTACGGAATATTTTACACCGCATTTTACTTTTTTTTTAAAATTTAATTTTTCTTTTTAAAGATACACATTTTATGAAATTGGAGTTGATTGCAAGACACAAAGTCAATAAAATGACTTTGGACAACAACGATAATAGTAAGATCATGCTCACATACATACAGCTGCAGACATGTTAGATTTAAACACGTATTCATTTCGTCAAACTCACACAGATGTAGAGACATGTAAAAGACGAGGCTAGCTGGATGGTAATGTTGTTTCTATCCAAATTTCTACCCGCCATTTATGCAATGTTTGCAGTAAAAGTGTTGGTGGGGAAGAGTTCCGATAGCAACATTTCCAGCTAACTTAGGAAGATAACTTCTGTTTGACGGGTCGTCTGTAATAGATAAGAACCCTGCATCAACCTGCCTCCAAGGACAAACTTTTTGTTTCAATAAACATTTCAATTCTCCTATCCAAGAGAGGTTATGTTAAATATTGCACTAATTTTAGTTAGATTTCGAGCTTGAATTTATTTTGTGCTCGCGAGGATTAAACGTATAAACACAGCCACAAAGTTCAGACAATTAGAAGTGTTTTCACCCTCCCCAAGCACTGTGGGCAACTATGCACAAATTCAACATAAATGCGAACCTCATTGAAGTGATCAAGAACCTATACAACAGAGCAACCAGCTTAGTACTCTTCAACAGCAAGCTGGGAGATTGGTTCAAGACCACTTTTGGTGTCAGACAAGGATGTTTACTTTCCCCCATCCTCTTCAACCTCTTCCTTGAAAGGATCATGACAGATGTGCTAGAAGACCACGTCGGAACAGTCAGCATCGGAGGGAGAAGTATAACCGACCTACGCTTCGCCGATGACATAGACGGCCTAGCTGGTAGCGAGGACGAACTAAAAGAATTCATTGCAAAACTGGAGAAAACAGCAAAGGCGTACGGCATGGAGATCAATGCAGAAAAGACCAAGGTCATGGCAAATAGTAAATTCACAAGTGAGATTCGGATAAGCTGGCAAAAACTCGAAGAAGTCTCCACCTTCAAGTATCTAGGGGCCATAATATCCGACGAAGGCTCAAAGCCAGAAATTTTTGCCAGAGTAGCCCAAACAATGGCAGAATTGATTAAATTAAAGCACATCTGGCAAAGCAAGAAGCTCTCCCTGAGATCAAAGATCCGACTAATGCGCGCTCTGGCGATGTCGGTCTTCTTGTATGGTTGTGAGGCTTAGACGCTCACTGCAGACCTCCAAAGAAGAATCAATGCGCTAGAGATTAGATGTTTCAGAAAGATATTGAACATCTCCTACACAGCGCACATCACAAACGAAGCGGTCCGCAACACAATAAGTACTGTCATTGGCCCCTACGAGGACCTTCTCACCTCCATTAAGAAGAGAAACCACTAGTTGGTCAACGGTCAAAAAGGCGATTCTCAGCAAAGCGTTGTGGAACGCTAAGGGCATGACAAGACACACAGGACATCAAGGCCATCCACTGCACCCGTCTCCATCACCAGCCGTCTCGACTTTGTCCTGCCGCTGGATCAAGATGGTCTCGGGCGAGAGAGTGAGATCGACGAACTGCGCAACTCTTTCTCACTTTAATCCAAGTCATCGCGCAAGTCACTTTTGTCATCCATCCCATCCCATCCCACCAGTCACCGACAAGTCCTGTGGCGACAGGCAAGCGACGAAGCGGCAGGTGTGGGTACACTGGGAGCCGTAGCCGCAACCCTGCACACAGGCGGCCCAGGCCATTGGGTCGTTCTTCGCTGACACGGAGCAGCGGTGGAGTCCGGCAGCCCCCTGGGCGACTGAGCAGCCCTCTTCAGGAATGCACTGCTCACCTCAATGGCACGAGGAAGGGGCTAGAAAAGGTGCCCTAAACATTGCCTGCTCCAGCTTACCCTAGCCAGCATACCGCGGCTGGTGGGGGCCCTATACCAGCGGTCGAAACTAAAAAAAGCAAACGAGGATAGTTCCTCTTATATTGGGCGCATGGATTGTGCGCACACTCATGGACAGGGACGATGCGGACAGACCCCAGACGAGAACAACTCTGATTGGAAAAGAACTTGCTAGATTCGGCATCGACGTCGCAGCCCTGAGCGAGACCAGGCTCGCGGGAGAAGAAGAGCTCTGTGAAAGAGGATCTGGCTACACATTTTACTGGAGTGGCAGACCAAGCGAGTAGAGGCGTGAAGCAGGCGCTGGGTTTGCAGTTAAGACAACTCTTGTCGGAAAGCTGGCTGGACTTCCCAAGGGAGTGAACGACAGGCTCATGGCCATGAAACTCCCACTGGCTGGAAAGAAACACCTCACCATCATCAGTGCCTACGCTCCAACCATGACCAATACAGATGAAGTGAAGGCAAAGTTTTGTGAAGAACTTCACACTCTCATTGCCGACGTTCCAGAGGCGGACAAACTCATCTTGCAAGGCGACTTCAACGCAAGAGTTGGCAAAGACAACGTTGCCTGGGAAGGAGTCCTTGGTCATCATGGAGTGGGTCACTGCAACAGCAACGGTCTTCTTTTACTCCAGACCTGCGCTGAACATGAACTGCTGATCACCAACACGATCTTCCGCCTCCCAACCCGTTATCGGACGTCATGGATGCACCCCCGCTCGAAGCACTGGCATCTTGTTGACTGCGCCATCGTGAGGAAGAGGGACGGGCAGGATGTACGAGTGACCAAGTCCATGTGCGGCGCTGAATGCTGGACAGACCACCGCCTCATCATCACCAAGCTCAACATCCGCATTCAGCCGAAACGGCGCCCGCAAGGGAAGAAGGCTCCCAAACGGCTAAATGTTGCCAAACTAATGACCGCCGGCTACAAGCAGTCCTTGGTGGATGCTCTGGAAGAGCGCTTGAAGTCGACCTCTCCGGGCGGCCGGGGCGTGGAGGCGGGCTGGGCGTCACTCGGAGAGCTGATTTACACCACAGCTTCAGAGACTCTGGGGCACCAGACCAGGAAACATAAGGACTGGCTCGATGAGAACTGCGAGGACATCGGGCAGTTGTTGGATGGGAGGCGCCTCCTACGCCAAGCTTGCCTCAATGGTCCCGGGTCCGCGGCAGGGAGAGATGCACTCAGCAACATACGCAGGACTGTACAGCAAAAGCTCCGTCAGATGCAAGACGATTGGCTCGGCAACAAAGCCGACGAGATCCAGGGCTATGCAGACAGGCGTGACTATAAAAACTTCTACAACGCTTTGAAAGAGGTGTGTGGCCCCACGCCCTCGGGATCAAGCCCCCTCCTCAGCGCGGACGGTAACACTCTCATCACAGACAGGGAGAAGATCTTGAGGAGGTGGGCCGAACATTTCGAAAGCGTCCTGAATCGCCCTTCGACAATCAACGAAGAAGCCATCAATCGTCTTCCCCAAGTGCCCACAAACAAAGCACTGGATGACCCCCCAACCTTGCTCGAGATCCAGAAAGCAATTTGTCTTCTCTCCAGTGACAAAGCACCTGGTTCTGACGCCATACCAGCTGAGGTCTACAAGGAGGGAGGAACAGCCCTGACTGAAAGGCTCCACCATCTATTTCTCTTGGTGTGGCAGCAAGAGACGATCCCGCAGGACTTCAAGGATGCCTCCGTCATGCATCTTTATAGGCAAAAGGGGGGTGGACAGGCTTGTGACGGCCGCAGAGGCATGTCCCTGCTGTCTGTCGCAGGAAGGATCCTTGCCAGAATCCTGCTCAACCACCTCACTGTCCACCTTGACCAAGGACTCCTGCCTGAAAGTCAGTGTGGCTTCCGAAAAGAGCGAGGGACCATCGACATGGTGTTCGCTGCCAGGCAGCTGCAAGAGAAATGTCAGGAGCAGAACTTCAACCTGTTCTCCACCTATGTCGACCTGACCAGGGCTTTTGACACCGTTGGCAGAGAGGGTCTGTGGAAGATAATGGCCAAGTACGGTTGCCCAGGGAAATTCATCGTCTTGGTGAGACAATTCCACGAGGGCATGCAGGCCAGCGGAGAGTTTTCTGATCCTTTCACAGTCACAAACGGGGTCAAGCAGGGCTGCGTCCTGGCACCAACACTATTTAGCCTCATGTTTTCCGCCATGCTGACGGAGGCCTTCAGAGACGAGGGTGTTGGTGTTAACCTGAGGTACCGCACAGATGGCAAACTGTTCAACCTTCGGAGGCTCTATGCAAAAACCAAGGTTATGACAGACATCATCAGAGACCTCCTGTTTGCTGATGACTGTGCCCTCAATGCTGTCTCAGAAGCCGACATGCGGCGCGGCGTTGGCTTGTTCTCCGGCGCCTGCACAGGCTTTGGTCTGGCGGTCAACACCAAGAAGACTGAAGTCCTCCGTCAGCCTGCGCCTGGAAGGCCCTACGTTGAGCCCAGCATCACTGTCAACGGCCAGAGACTCAACACAGTTCAACGGTTCTCATACCTGGGCAGCACACTGTCGCAAAATGTCCCCATCGATGACGAAGTGAGCGTCAGAATTGCCAGAGCCAGCTCCACTTTTGGCAGGTTGTACCCAAATGTCTGGAACAGAAGAGGCATTACCATCCAGACCAAGCTGAAAGTGTACAGGGCGGTGGTGCTCCCCACACTGCTATATGCGTGTGAAACATGTACTGTGTATCAGCGCCATGCTAGGAAGCTTAACCACTTTCATTCGGCAGGCCTCGTCCTCGGCATAGAGTGGCAGGATAAGATGCCGGACACAGTGGTGCTGACCAAGGCAGGTCTCCCCAGCATATTCACACTCCTGATGCAGTCCCAGCTTCGTTGGGCAGTGCACGTGGTCCGAATGCCAGACGAGAGACTGCCAGAGAGACTCTTCTGTGGCGAGCTCCAGCATGGCCAGCGGTCCCACGGTGGGCAAAAGAGACGCTACAAAGACACACTGAAAGTCTCACTGAGAGCGTTTGCCATAAACCCAGACACGTGGGAACTTGGCGTGTGGAGGTGCAAGGTTATGCGATGCAAACAGGATCACCTCCGCGGAAAAGAAGAGGCAAGCCCGAAAGGCCCGTGCTGTCAACCCTCCTGGAGATGTCCCACTCGTCCCTTGTCCCTTCTGTTCCCGAACCTTCCGTGCTAGGATCGGCCTCATCAGCCATCTGCGCACGCACAAACAAAGCCAGTCCCAGCAACCCTCGGATGACTAGAGTGGTCTTCGTCGAATCGACGGACTAACAACAACAGTCAGTAACAAGAGAGTGGGTCTGTGTGCTGTCAGGGGTCTGTAGTCATATTGTTCAGCCTCTCTCTGTTCATTCCGACATGTCTTGCTACTTAAGCCGGGTGAGCAATCGTACAAAAATAAGGTTTCAAAACTGTTGTCCAATTGTTGTACATGTTTGTTGTTGTACATGTTTATTGTTGTACATGTTTATTGTTGTACATGTTTATTGTTGTAACATGTTTATTGTTGTAAATGTATTGTTGTACATGTTTATTGTTGTAACATGTTTATTGTTGTAACATGTTTATTGTTGTACAAGTTTGTTGTTGTACATGTTTATTGTTGTACATGTTTATTGTTGTACATGTTTATTGTTGTACATGTTTATTGTTGTACATGTTTATTGTTGTACATGTTTATTGTTGTACATGTTTATTGTTGTACATGTTTATTGTTGTACATGTTTATTGTTGTACATGTTTATTGTTGTACATGTTTATTGTTGTAACATGTTTATTGTTGTACTTGTTTATTGTTGTAACATGTTTATTGTTGTACATGTTTATTGTTGTACATGTTTATTGTTGTACACTCGACCTCCCACCCCTGCCCGCCCCACCCTTATCTGTTTTTAACTTTCGATGACTAAATTTTGTCTTTAAAAGTTGAAATCTAAATTTATTTGTTGGATTTGTCTATCATCGCGTGCCAGTAGAGTGGTTCCTCGGTTTACGAACTTTAATCTCCCCTTTCGTTCGTAACTCAAGGCACAGTTCGTTACCCGAGACCAAAAAATAATATTTCGAAGTTGTTGTTCGTAATCGGTGGATTTTGTAACCCGAGGAGCCACTCCACCGTGTATGGTATCATTTATACCATATAGGGAAAGAACTGGGTGTCGCTGTCTTAACCCACACACACACACACACACACACACACACACACACACACACACACACACACACACACACACATTAGAACTCTTCCTTTGCCACACACCCGCATTGCCACAAAAAAAAAGCCACACCCACATTGCCACGCCCACAAAGTCACACTCACATTGCCACGCCCACAAAGTCACACACACATTGCCACGACCACAAAGTCACACCCACATCGCCACGCCCACAAAGTCCCAACCACATTGCCACGCCCACAAAGTCTCACCCACATTGCCACGCCCACAAAGTCACACCCACATGTCGTCAGAAGGACGAAGTAAAACTCGGCTAAACTCATGTTGAATAGAAAGGCTCAACCCCAGGGACAGAATGGCTCAGCCTCAGGGACAGAATGGCTCAACCCCTGGGACAGAATGGCTCAGCCCCAGGGACAGAATGGCTCAGCCCCAGGGACAGAATGGCTCAGCCCCAGGGAAGAATGGCTCAGCCCCAGGGACAGAATGGCTCAGCCTCAGGGACAGAATGGCTCAACCCCAGGGACAGAATGGCTCAGCCACAGGGACATAATGGCTCAGCCCCAGGGACAGAATGGCTCAGCCTCAGGGACAGAATGGCTCAACCCCAGGGACAGAATGGCTCAACCCCAGGGACAGAATGGCTCAGCCTCAGGGACAGAATGGCTCAGCCTCAGGGACAGAATGGCTCAACCCCAGGGACAGAATGGCTCAACCCCAGGGACAGAATGGCTCAACCCCAGGGACATAATGGCTCAACCCCAGGGACATAATGGCTCAACCCCAGGGACAGAATGGCTCATCCCCAGGGACAGAATGGCTCATCCCCAGGGACAGAATGGCTCAGCCCCAGGGACAGAATGGCTCAGCCCCAGGGACAGAATGCACCTCCGTTAACCACGTTGGACTCCTCAATACGCTTGAGGCAACTCATTAGTTCTCAATCCAGCAAGTATTAGGGCCTCTCAGAGGTTCTGTAGTCCGCTAGCCTAGGACCTGTGGGTAGGTATGATACTATGTCAATAACACACAGGATACAATGAGATATTCAGTGGCGGGACTGGATCGACTGTCTGGGGTGGGGTATATTCACGATGAGAACGTAAACATTGAAAAGCCATAAATTATGTTAATAAATTGTCCTGTCTGCCAGTGTGACCCTTAAATTTTGTATCCATTCAGGTGTTTCAGATCATAGTGATTTAACTCGTCTGAATCTTACCTTAACACACACACACGCACACATGGCACGTGTACACAACATAACTTGAACACATTTTCAATTTTCCCTCGTTGTACATTTAGATTATGTGCCTGTATGTCAACAAAGACGCAGTCTTTGCTCAAACCGTGGGGGAAAACTAGTGACGTCACCGGGTATTCCCCATCAAAATAATTGTTGTTCAATCACGCATCGAACATTTTGTTTACATCACGTATATACTGCAATTATTTATTGACACATTTTTGTGCAACGAGTATTTTTCTATTTTCTTCCCTACAGGAGCGGGGCAGAGAGCTGAAAATTCCAGAACCACTCAGCAACGGACCCAGCCACTTTATTCCCAATTCTGAGGTAAGATTGAGTGATTTCTCCATTCCCCTCTTAGCTGCCCACACTACTAGAACCGATCTGATGTGTCTGCTTGTGTGTGCGTCTTAGTTAGTGCGTGTGTGTGTTTCTCTGTGTGCGTGCGTGGAAGCCTGAAGTAGCTGGACTTAAAAAAGTATAAGTGATTTTAATCACCGGCTGTGCGGTTGTTGGTTGTAAGAGAAACTAGGTGCAAGTGAGTTGAAGGGACATGTTCACTGGACATCGTCTTCTGTATCTAACTGGACCACGGTCAATGCTCTGGCCATTGTGGTGGTCATTGATTGGAATATCTTCCAAACCTTTGATGATAGATTACATTTTCTTTGTGGTTGTTGCGGGGCGGGTGTGAAGGGGCTGTGATGTCAAACTGACGTCAAGATGACCTTTAACCTATTCTCAACTTGTCTGCCCGCTTTACTTATTTTAGTGTCAATTTGAAATAATGCGATCTCTTAAAGTCTTCGTGTCAAAGGTCGCTAAACGAAGATTTCACCCAAAATTAGGGCTGCGGAAATTAACGTTTAATTTTTCGATTAATCGTTAAAAATGTTAACAATTAGATTATTTCTTAACGATTAATCGACTCGTCACTTACAAACTATCGGAAGTCACAAGGTAAAAAAAAATAGCGGCCGATAAATAATAAATTTTCCAACGATTACACGAACATTTTGGGTTTTAAACTATTGACTGACGGGAATGTTCAAAATGTTGATAAAGTTTGCATACCTAGGTTCTAACACTTCGCCTACTTATCAAACCAAATGAAAAGCGTATTATGCCAATGGCAGTAATGGAGTCTGACTCAGTGACAGAAAATGACGACAGCTCTTCTGGTGAATTACTGCGTTACAAAATTGAGATGAAAGTTCCTTAATCCATTAACCCTCTACAATGGTGGAAACTTAATGAACACCGATATCCGTTAATGTCATTCCTTGCCAAGACCGTTTTGTGCATACCAGTTACCTCAGTTCCATGTGAATGATTGTTCAGCTCGGCTGGTTATATTGTCAATTAGACCCGCTCATCACTTGAACCAAATAATGTAAACACTTGTCTTTTTGCGTAGTTGGTTAAAAGATGACATATAAAGGAGACATTCCAGTGTTATTTAGATTTTCAACAAGAACGTTTAATAAGTGTTACTTATGACATCATAAATTTTATTTTTTGGCTTTAATCGAAATTAAAGATTAATTAATGGTTAATTTTTCAAAAGTTAACGATTAAATTTAAATTAATCGTTAACAGCCCTTCCCAAAATACTAGTCAACATGGCTTTACTTTGTATTTGTACCAGTACCTTGTACTTGTCAACATGGCTTTACTTTGTATTTGTAATAGTACCTTGTACTTGTCAACATGACAGCACTTTGTGCTACAGTTGAACGCCCCAAAACGCCTATCAACACCTGACCTATTGCCACAGTTCATCAGACCGTGGCCACGACAGCCACGTCTGTACAATGGCTGATCGGTTCCTAACAAGATTTCACTAGTCATGTTCTTGGGTATGCTTTAAAAAAGGTAGATTCGAGGTTATTGTGTTGGTGCACTGTGTACTAAATATGAAGTATTTACAAGAATGTGCTCTCTAGACATCAACTTAATTGACAGATATTGAAGGGATTCCGAAAGTGAGCGAAGTCGAATCGCCTCTCCCTCATTTTGGTAGTTGTGGTGCTAAGATTACATTGAAGGAGGCCATCAGTGACAGGCCCTAGTGTCTAGCACTGTAAAGGCCCCAATTCGTATAACCAGCAATTACTTATGTTATACGGATTAACTCCTCATTTGACAGACGCAACATTACATTGTACAGTTTGGGGCTTAGAGCAATAACAACAACCAATACATCTTGACACATACACACGTATAGGTTTGTAATTGAATAACAAGTACATGTATTTGATTCCCTTAGTTGGATGTACATGTATGTTTATTTTGTTATTTGTAAGCTCCTGTCACGTATACCAGAACTCTTGGCTTTCAGAAGTCCTGGGTTGTGTGCTGCACACAGCGGACTAAATCTGCCAGGTAAAGTTGAGAAACCTGCCGTAGACGTAGACAATGTATTTACCGGTGTAGCTTTCTTTGGTGCGGATTCACTTGTAACCTAGTTATTCGTGGTAACTTATTTATTATAAAAAACATACTTTTCTGTGTACACACACGCCAGCACACAGACATATATCTGAAAATACATAAAACATAATCTTTTAGACCTATAAATAGCGGCAACAAAGCGAGGCGAGTACGACTGACTTATCGACCTTTCTAAACAACATGACGGGTGATAGATTCCATGCCCGGACATCTTATTGTCTGCCTTAGAGGGGCTGACAGACTAAACAATCAAAAGTCTGTGTGTGAGACAGACGGGGTGTCAAGGGTTTAGTCAAACTCAGAGACCCTACCAAGTGCCTCAATGTAAATGTAGGTCTATCGTAAAGTGACGCTGACGACACCCTCTCCCCCCCCCCGAAACGCCACGCCCAACAGTAATAAACAGGTGTGTGTGCGCGGGGGGGGGGTGAGTCCTAAAATGGGGTAGCTTAGTGCCATTAGTAGTTGCGCTTGTGTGTGTGTGTGGGGGGGGGGTGTTAACGTATCGAAACCAAACTGGGGCTTGTCTCTTCTCTTGGTGTGCTGTACCACCACTAAATGTTTTTAGTTTGAAAAAAAAAGAGACAATGTAAGACGTAGTCTTTTTAGCCCCCCCCCCACATACACACACCGCCCCTTTTAAAAGAAATGCCCCATCTTCCATCGGCGGCCTATCTAACTGACAAGTGGCAGACATTCTGTTTGTGTTAAACCCTTTGGAGATTGAACACAAACTCCAGAGCTGTTTATGGCTGCAGATCCGTATCTAATAATTAAAATAAAACATGCACCAGACTAAACAGACAGGAGATGGAATGTTGATGCACGGGGAGATGGAACACCATACGGACCATCTCCTCATGTTTTACGGACGATCATGAGGAGAAGGTACGTAAAACATAAGGAGATGGTACGCAAAACAGGAGGAGATGGTACGCAAAACAGGAGGAGATGGTATGTAAAACATAAGGAGATGGTACGCAAAACATAAGGAGATGGTACGCAAAACAGGAGGAGATGGTACGCAAAACAGGAGGAGATGGTATGTAAAACATGAGGAGATGGTACGTAAAACATAAGGAGATGGTACGCAAAACAGGAGGAGATTGTACATAAAACATGAGGAGATGGTACGGAAAACATGAGGAGATGGTACGTAAAACAGGAGGAGATGGTCAGTATAACATGAGGAGATGGTACATAAAACATGAGGAGATGGTATGTAAAACATGAGGAGATGGTACGTAAAACAGGAGGAGATTGTACTTAAAACAGGAGGAGATGGTCAGTATAACATGAGGAGATGGTACATAAAACATGAGGAGATGGTACGTAAAACAGGAGGAGATGGTCAGTATAACATGAGGAGATGGTACGTAAAACATCAGGAGATGGTCAGTATAACATGAGGAGATGGTACGTATAACATGAGGAGATGGTACGTATAACATGAGGAGATGGTACGTAAAACATGAGGAGATAACCTGGCACAACTCTGACAACGTGGCACAACATTGACAACCTGCCACAAAACTGACAACCTGGCACAATGATAACCTGACACAACATTAGGGGACGCGGTGGTCGAGTGGCAGTGCGCTGGACTGTCGTACCGATGGTCACGGGTTCGAATCCGTGTGAAGGCAAGGGTCCCTGAGTCACCCCGCTCCGAATGGGTACCTAACACTTCATGTAGTTAGGCGGCTGGGTAATGCGTGGAACCCACAAAGCCGTGGCCTGTGAATGCTGCATCACTTGCCAACAGGTCATCTGTCATGGTCTGTGGACGCAACTATCCTCTGCATAGAAGGGGCGTCTGTATAGATAAGATAAGAAGACAACATTGACAACCTGGCACAAGCCAGTAAGTTTAAACTCCCGAACCCATCTTCCTCGACTCCACAACATCCTATTTGATGGTTTAGCTATCAATCTGAGGAGTTCAGAGGTCAAAGTTCAAATTGTCAAACTAAACTTGAAATACAATTCAGGAAGACGTGTAATGAATTCTTCCGGTCCCGCCATTTAGCTTTATGGAATAATGGTGCTGTCAACAAAATATTAGCACACAGGTGACGAATGAGAAACAATACAACATGAGACATGAGGCGTGATGAAGCAATGTTCCCTTTAAGCTGCGCGGCTGCGGAGATATCTGACCGACGCAGCGTAGCAGTTAAAAATTACTGCGCAGCAAATTTTGTAAGATATTGAAGACACACACACAAAATGGATACTGTGCAACTTTGCACTTCGATTTCTTTACTTTGCACACGGACTAGGGCACATTGGATGTAAGGTTTTCCCGATCCAAGTCGACAGTTTTCTGTTGACACACAGAGGTTGGTTTGTTTGCATTACGGAGAGATGACAGCAAGAGTTTCCGCCCTTGCGTGTACCAGCAGAGAACAGTATCAGAACAAGAGTTTCCGCCCTGCTTGCACCAGCACAGAACAGTATCAGAACAAGAGTTTCCGCCCTTGCTTGTACCAGCACAGAACAGTATCAGAACAAGAGTTTCCGCCCTTGCTTGTACCAGCACAGAACAGTATCAGAATATTAATTCTGTGCCGGTTATTTCCCATTGCAGAATTCCCCAAGGCTAATGATGCGAGCTGATCAACTTCCATAAATAGCTCCACGGCCTATCTCCCTTGTCTCTGTTCTGTTCTTGATCAAATATCAATTTTATTTCTGGTCGTTTTTTTAAAAATACACTTGGAATGTGATTACTTTTTTAAACAAATGTGTCGGTGTTTTTTTTATTGCCAGTGGCGTAGTTAATGTTAGTGTCGCCTTATCTATAGATCTATATATCTATATTTATATATCTATCTATATTTATATATATTTCTCCTAGACGACGATGTGCAAATGAGCATGACGTATGACCCTCTCTGGAGTCGAAAAATCACGGTTGGTAAGCGGGGTGGAATCAAAAGAAAAGTGGGGTGGGGGTGGGTGGCAACAAAGCTTCTTGTGTTCACTTGTCGTTCAGTTGCGTTTTTCCTTCACAGAATAACATAGGATTCGTAGTGTAGTGGTTATCGCGTCCGCCTTGCACGCGGAAAGTCCTGGGACCAATGACCATCGGGAATAATTATTTTTAGAATGTTTGTTTCTACCCGATCTTTTCCCCCTTTTTCCAACATGACTAAGGCTGTTAACGTTTATCGGATTTGAAAGCGACAATCGGTTTTAAATTTTCCCAATCCGATAAACGAATTTGATTAGTTCGGATTTATGAAGTGAAATCCGGCCGGATCCGAAGCAAGTTTTGTAAAAATTGCTTGATTCCAGATTTTCCGGAGTCGGGGCTATAATTAATATATATTTTATCGCAAAACCTGCAAGGCAGATTTGGCCGGATTTATGAAGCAAATTTCTGCCGGAGCCGGATTTCTATATATGGCCGGATTCCGGATTTGCCGGAGCCGCAGGCGAAATCCGGTACACCCCTAATTTCTATGAAGTCGGCTATAAAACGATAATCGGTTTACAATCGGAGTTACATAATCGATAATCGGTTTTCCACAATAACAAAAAAACCAACAACACGCACTTAACAACCCTAAACATGACTAACCCTCGCCAGGGTCGGCAAATCACAGTTTATGTTTAAGAGATGGCTATGGCGGAATAAGAGGAGGGCTGAACGGGCTAAAGCCAGGGGCCCCCGATGATTTATGGGCCCCCAAATTTAGTATATTTTATAATAAAAATGGACACATGTTTACACGAATCACTGAAAATATGATAAATTAATAATAATCGTATCTATTATTATTAATCTGATCTCTATTCCGATACGATAGTCTTAAAATATTTAAGGGAAAAACCAGATTTGTTAGTCTCATAAAGAGAAATTATTAAGGAGTATTAGTTATATATCTTAAATTGACAAATTTTTCGTCAATCCCTGTGGTTTAATCGGAAGCTTATAGGCTTTTAGTGCCAGCGGTCGCGGGATCGATCCCCCGGTGTGATGTGGCATTTTTAAATATTTTTTTTTATCTTTCCAATTGTCTTTTACACTCAATATTATGGTACCGGCAAACAGTTATTTCTTCGTTTTCGGGTTTATTTTTCAGGAATAATCTTTTTGGCTGAATAGTTACAAGTTAGTCTTATATTAGCTGCTAGCAATCATTTTATCTAAAGGTACACTGGCTGGATAGGGCCCCAGTTTAAATTGCAGCCAGGGGCCCCGTGCAGTCTTAATCCGCCCCTGAGAGATGGTAGTAATAAAGGGGGGGGGGTAGAGTCGGGTTTAGGTGGTAACCTGATAAAAGTGGGAAAGTAAAGTGACCTTTGACCTCTACACCGCATTTTTATTATTAGTGTTTTTTTTTCTTCTTTTTATTAATTTTTTTTAACCAGTGTAAATAATTGTTGGATAATTTTAACCATAACTCAATGATTACAAATGAAAAAATGTCTGGCAATCGGATACAACGAGTTATTTACATTATTCAAACAACGAGTTATTTACATTATTCAAACAACGAGTTATTTACATTATTCAAACGAATTTCAAGTAAAATGTACAACGGGATATGGATTTGATAAATAAAGAAAATAATAATTTCACAGAAATAATAATAAAAATAATAATAATTTTAAAAAACCCCATTCCGTACAGTTAGGCTCAATAACCGTCCTGTTGTAGACCGTACAATAACAACTTTGAGAGAAGCTAATAGTCCCATTTCCCACTGACCTTGATCACGGCAAGCAACGGCCCACGGCGGACGCTCGTATATTTTAGAGGAATCATTCGAGAGTGCTGAGTCGTGTAGTCCTTAATGCAAGGGTTCTCAAATAAAATACTCAATTCTCCTTCTATTCAATCACAAATCTCCTTCTATTTCACCACAAATCTCCTTCTATTCAACCACAAATCTCCTTCTATTCAACCAAAAAATCTCCTTCTATTCAACCACAAATCTCCTTCTATTCAACCACAAATCTCCTTCTATTCAACCACAAATCTCCTTCTATTCAACCACAAATCTCCTTCTATTCAACCACAAATCTCCTTCTATTTAACCACAAATCTCCTTATATTCAACCACAAATCTCCTTCTATTCAACCACAAATCTCCTTCTATTCAACAAAAAATCTCCTTCTATTCAACCACAAATCTCCTTCTATTCAACCACAAATCTCCTTCTATTCAACCACAAATCTCCTTCTATTCAACCACAAATCTCCTTCTATTCAACCACAAATCTCCTTCTATTCAACCACAAATCTCCTTCTATTCAACCACAAATCTCCTTCTATTCAACCACAAATCTCCTTCTATTCAACCACAAATCCTTTTCATCGACACACTATCTTTTTTTATATATATTTTTCATTTTATAAATTAAATATTTTGTTCATCAACAATGTTTAAAAGAAATAAATTTATTGAACCGCTTTCCGGTTATTTGTTAATTGTACCGATGAAGCCATTAGCCGAAACGTTAACTGTTGCATTAGTTCAATAATAAAGTTTAAATTTATTGTTTTCATTACACAATTTGTGTATTTTGTATTTTAATCCGGTTATTTCAAGCCGTATGCAACATTCTGGGCCGTATGTCGCCCACAGGTCAAAGCCCACCCCCACCCCCTTATTTCTTAGAAGCACTGTGATGGTGGACCAAAGCCCAAGGGCAGCTCGATTCTATTTGGAATTGATATGAACGATACCACCTAAGTCACTATTCTCGAGATAAATTTCGTTAAAATTAAGAATAAAATCAGCAGTCTTATGGCACCAAAAGTAGAATAGAAGGGAGGGGAGGGTAGTTCGCCCTCGACGGCCCTTTTTCCCCTTGAAATTGTCGTCACGCTTCAGGCGGCACTAACCCTTGATACGCCACTGTGAGCTAAATGTCGGCATTTTCTCGTTTGTGTTTTTACAAGGAATTTTCCAAATAATTTTAGAACCGCCCGTTTATGCAGAATCCACTTCATATGAGCTTAAATATGGCGGCTGCAACGAGAGCATGACGTCATTAAAAACGTTATTGGAATAAACAGACAAGGGAAGTCATCCTAGAAATAACTTCCTGCGTGTTTGTATTGTCAGCATGCAGTCAGGGCATCTTGTCTAATCATTGCCAGCTGATTACTGCATGCAGTGTGTGTCATGTGCGAGGGTGTGTGTGTGTGTGTGCTAATGTGTGTGTTAGCATGTGTGTGTTAGCTTGTGTGTGTGGTGGGGGAAGGGAGTTATAATGCAGGATGGGGGTGGGGATGATACAAGATTAAATCTCGTCAGCAGTTTGTTTCTCAAGGCCGTTAAAAGCGGTCGCCAGTGGTTCTCACTCTCGGTATCAACGATCGACGCGAATATTTGATGCTCCGTATCCTCTTATTTGTAAACAAGGCCCCTATTGTGGGCAGACAAGGTCGGAATAAATGCGTCCTGTCACAAATATGTCACTTCTATTTGAATCTCTCTGTAATGATCCACTGGTTGAGTCTGTGGACTAAAGTCACGTGTGTCCCTGACCCTGGGTTATGGTGGTGCGACTCAAGAAATGTTTTTTGTTTGTGATGATTGGAGTCTTGTCACGTGATCTCCTTCTCTTGTTGTATCCTGGGGCGGGGGGGGGGAGGCATGAAAAGAGTTACTACCAATTTTACCTTCAAGGTGCGGGGCTGCGCGGAAAAAACAGATTTCTGACTGACGCCACGCAGCATTTTAGAATTACCACGCAGCGATTTTGGTAAAATGGATGCTGTGCAACTTTGCAGACGAGTTGTTTTTTTACTTTGCACACGGACCAACGAATTTTGGAGAGAACACTGGTTACTACTATTGTTGTATCCAGGGACAGAGGGCCAGTGGATAACGTTGTTGTTGTATCCAGGGACAGAGGGCCAATGGATAACGTTATTGTTGTATCCAGGGACAGAGGGCCAATGGATAACGTTATTGTTGTATCCAGGGACAGGGGGCCAATGGATAACGTTATTGTTGTATCCAGGGACAGAGGGCCAATGGATAACGTTATTGTTGTATCCAGGGACAGGGGGCCAATGGATAACGTTATTGTTGTATCCAGGGACAGAGGGCCAATGGATAACGTTACTACTATTGTTGTATCCAGGGACAGAGGGCCAATAGATAACGTTACTACTATTGTTGTATCCAGGGACAGAGGGCCAATGGATAACGTTACTACTATTGTTGTATCCAGGGACAGAGGGCCAATGGATACCGGTACTACTATTGTTGTATCCAGGGACAGAGGGCCAATGGATAACGTTACTACTATTGTTGTATCCAGGGACAGAGGGCCAATGGATAACGTTATTGTTGTATCCAAGGGACAGAGGGCCAATGGATAACGTTATTGTTGTATCCAGGGACAGGGGGCCAATGGATAACGTTATTGTTGTATCCAGGGACAGAGGGCCAATGGATAACGTTAATGTTGTATCCAGGGACAGAGGGCCAATGGATAACGTACTACTATTGTTGTATCCAGGGACAGAGGGCCAATGGATAACGTTACTATGTTGTATCCAGGGACAGAGGGCCAATGGATAACGTTACTACTATTGTTGTATCCAGGGACAGAGGGCCAATGGATAACGTTACTACTATTGTTGTATCCAGGGACAGAGGGCCAATGGATACCGTTACTACTATTGTTGTATCCAGGGACAGAGGGCCAATGGATAACGTTACTACTATTGTTGTATCCAGGGACAGAGGGCCAATGGATAACGTTACTACTATTGTTGTATCCAGGGACAGAGGGCCAATGGATAACGTTACTACTATTGTTGTATCCAGGGACAGGGGGCCTATGGATAACGTTATTGTTGTATCCAGGGACAGGGGGCCAATGGATAACGTTATTGTTGTATCCAGGGACAGAGGGCCAATGGATAACGTTATTGTTGTAACCAGGGACAGAGGGCCAATGGATAACGTTATTGTTGTATCCAGGGACAGAGGGCCAATGGATAACGTTACTACTATTGTTGTATCCAGGGACAGAGGGCCAATGGATAACGTTACTACTATTGTTGTATCCAGGGACAGAGGGCCAATGGATAACGTTACTACTATTGTTGTATCCAGGGACAGAGGGCCAATGGATAACGTTACTACTATTGTTGTATCCAGGGACAGAGGGCCAATGGATAACGTTACTACTATTGTTGTATCCAGGGACAGAGGGGCCAATGGATAACGTTACTACTATTGTTGTATCCAGGGACAGGGGGCCTATGGATAACGTTACATCTGTTGATCGGGCTGATACGAATTTTGTGGCAGTTGGCGATGTTTCTGTTGGATTGGTGAGGATGTCGTCACGGGTTGCAATTGTCGCACATCGAAAGTGTCAGGACTGGCGCTTTGTCTTAGACACGAATTTGTGTTTGGTGTTGTAGCGGTTTCTTTTGAATCCTCGTTCCATACTCCTGTAGCAGCTTAGTTATTGAAGTTGACGGCTTAAGGCTTACAGTAATAACACAACCTTGAAGTAATCTAAATTTTATTTTTGTTATTATAGGGGCGGGGGTTGGCTGCTAAAGTCACGTGCTTGGACATCTTGTTGTGTCACGTGACTAGTCCTGTTGTTGTGTCACGTGACTAGTCCTCTTTTTGTTATGTCACGTGACTAGACATGTTGTTGTGTCACGTGACTAGTCCTGTTGTTGTGTCACGTGACTAGTCCTGTTGTTGTTGTGTCAAGTGACTAGTCCTGTTGTTGTGTCACGTGACTAGACCTGTTGTTGTGTCACGTGACTAGTCCTGTTTTTGTGTCACGTGACTAGTCATGTTGTTGTGTCACGTGACTATTCCTGTTGTTGTGTCACGTGACTAGTCCTGTTGTGTCACGTGACTATTCCACTTGTTGTGTCACGTGACTATTCCTGTTGTTGTGTCACGTGACTAGTCCTGTTGTTGTTGTGTCACGTGACTAGTCCTGTTGTTGTGTCACGTGACTAGTCCTGTTGTTGTTATGTCACGTGACTAGTCCTGTTGTTGTGTCACGTGACTAGTTCTGTTGTTGTTGTGTCACGTGACTAGTCCTGTTGTTGTTGTGTCACGTGACTAGTCCTGTTGCTGCCGTGTCACGTGACTAGTCCTGTTGTTTCAGTGTCACGTGAATAGAACTGTTGTTGCTGTGTCACGTTCCTGGTCTCGTGGATTGGTCGGTGGGTGGAGAATGACGTAGGCCAACAAATCAGTTGTATCACAGTGACCTTGAACGTCACACCCCAGTATAATCATGACCATAACTGTAACGGAGATAGCAGATAGCGAGATGAAGGGCGGGCCTCTGATGTAGAACAAAACACTAGGGAGGCGTTCATGGGCAGGACAATTAAATGATGTGGACGATGCGTTATTAACTCATTTGAAGCCCTCTTATTTAAATTATACATGTAGAGTGGTCTCTGTGGTATGATTGGTACATGTGTTGTGGTGTGAGTGGTCCATGTGGTGTGGTATATGTGGTGTGAGTGGTCCATGTGGTGTGGTATATGTGGTGTGTGTGGTATATGTGGTGTGAGTGGTCCATGTGGTGTGGTATATGTGGTGTGAGTGGTCCATGTGGTGTGGTATATGTGGTGTGAGTGGTCCATGTGGTGTGGTATATGTGGTGTGAGTGGTCCATGTGGTGTGGTATATGTGGTGTGAGTGGTCCATGTGGTGTGGTATATGTGGTGTGAGTGGTGATTGTGGTGTGTTATGTGGTGTGAGTGGTGCATGTCGTGTGGTATATGTGGTGTGAGTGGTGCATGTGGTGTGGTATATGTGGTGTTAGTGGTACATATGGTGTGGTATATGTGGTGTGAGTGGTCCATGTAGTGTGTATATGTGGTGTGAGTGGTGCATATGGTGTGGTATATGTGGTGTGAGTGGTCCATGTGGTGTCGTATATGTGGTGTGAGTGGTGCATATGGTGTGGTATATGTGTTGTGAGTGGTCCATTTGGTGCGGTATATATGGTGTGAGTGGTGCATGTGGTGTGGTATATGTGGTTTGTGTGGTATATGTGGTGTGTGTGGTATATGTGGTGTGAGTGGTCCATGTGGTGTGGTATATGTGGTGTGAGTGATCCATGTGGTGTGGTATATGTGGTGTGAGTGGTCCATGTGGTGTGGTATATGTGGTGTGAGTGGTCCATGTGGTGTGGTTTATGTGGTGTAAGTGGTCCATGTGTTGTGGTATATGTGGTGTGAGTGTTCCATGTGGTGTGGTATATGTGGTGTGAGTGGTCCATGTGGTGTGGTATATGTGGTGTGAGTGGTCCATGTGTTGTGGTATATGTGGTGTGAGTGTTCCATGTGGTGTGGTATATGTGGTGTGAGTGGTCCATGTGGTGTGGTATATGTGGTGTGAGTGGTCCATGTGTTGTGGTATATGTCGTGTGAGTGGCCCATGTGGTGTGGTATATGTGGTGTGAGTGGTCCATGTGGTGTGGTATATGTGGTGTGAGTGGTCCATGTGGTGTGGTATATGTGGTGTGAGTGGTCCATGTGGTGTGGTATATGTGGTGTGAGTGGTCCATGTGGTGTGGTATATGTGGTGTGAGTGGTCCATGTGGTGTGGTATATGTGGTGTGAGTGGTCCATGTGGTGTGGTATATGTGGTGTGAGTGGTCCATGTGGTGTGGTTTATGTGGTGTAAGTGGTCCATGTGTGTGGTATATGTGGTGTGAGTGTTCCATGTGGTGTGGTATATGTGGTGTGAGTGGTCCATGTGGTGTGGTATATGTGGTGTGAGTGGTCCATGTGTTGTGGTATATGTGGTGTGAGTGTTCCATATGGTGTGGTATATGTGGTGTGAGTGGTCCATGTGGTGTGGTATATGTGGTGTGAGTGGTCCATGTGGTGTGGTGTATGTGGTGTGAGTGGTCCATGTGGTGTGGTATATGTGGTGTGAGTGGTCCATGTGGTGTGGTATATGTGGTGTGAGTGGTCCATGTGGTGTGGTATATGTGGTGTGAGTGGTCCATGTGGTGTGGTATATGTGGTGTGAGTGGTCCATGTGGTGTGGTATATGTGGTGTAAGTGGTCCATGTGGCTGATGTGGTGATGTATCGAGTACACCTTTATATTGAACCACTGACATGGTGCATGTGCACATTTTGACCACGCCCACGAAGGGAATTAGTAAGTCACCCATAGCTAAACACATGTATATAATAAATGTTACGAAATTTTACTGCTACGTCTTGTTCTAGGACCCATGTTCCACGAAGGTCCTGATCCTGCGGACAGTCCTCATGTCCTCTCCCAGACAAAAAATGTGGTTTGTTATTCTATACTAAATTAACGGCGGTGTAGAACTTAACACTAACGCCTGAATGTGTCTGCTGGGTCTTGTTACAGGTGCACATAGGTTACTAAACACAAGGCCGCTGTAAGCGTCTTATCCAGGCCAGAGGGGAGGGGGGCATATGTAGAACTAACGAAGATATGTTAACGCGCGACTGAGACAGTGGTCACATTGTGGGGGGGCTGGGGGTGGTTCTCAAGCTCTATAGTGCTACACTCATCGCGTGATAATCTAATTTGGTGGTGCACTCAACTTGTGGTGCACTTTTCTGGTGTTGGATTCAACTGGTGATACAGTTATCTGGTGATGCCCTCGTCTGATGATGCACTCATCTGGTGGTAATCTCATCTTCTGATGCACTCGTCTATTGGTGCACTCGTCTTCTGATGCTCTCGTCTGGTGGTGCACTCATCTTCGGCCAGTTGGGTGCTAGTTACTCTTCAGTGGTTCCCAACAGACCTCAATCAGTGATCCCACATTTCTGCACTACTTTGACGCCTTGCTTTTAGTGCATTTGTCAATGAGGTTTGACAGCATGGTTGGGTCGTTGATGATCCTGCTCATTGCTGTAGAAGGGGGTCTGCTGACGTCATTACACAGAACGGAATAAGGAGGAGTCAGTTCGCCATTTGTGAAGCATTACATGCAGCCAGTTTCAGAACTTGACAAGTAACATCACGTACAGACTAACGAACCCCCCTTCCCCCCTCCCCCACCCATATTGGTATATTCCAGTGGTTATAAAGATACACTTGGCTGGAAGTGGGCCTCCGTGCCATTCTTTATGAAGTTAAATTTTGGCAAATGCGACACAGATGGGTGCTACATTTAAACCGAGTCCCCAAGCCCTTAAAACGCGAGAACCCCTTGTTCTCCCAACTCTAGTAAAACATGTATCAGTATTCTAAAGTAACCCTTTATCATCTGTCCAGATTTGCATCCTGGCATGGCACATGATGTCTGGCCAATAAAAGGGGAGGGCTGGTTGGTAAGGTGCTTTAAAATTTGTGAACTGCTGTCTAGGCAAATATTAAGAAATTTAGCGGGGGAGGGGGGGGGGTAGAAAACAGCAGGGGAAGCAACCACGCTGTCAGACCGCTTGCATTAAGTTCCGAGACGTAGCGAGGACCTGGGCAGGCGTAGAAGCAGAAGTAGGCCAAACAGTTGCCGAAGCGTTGCATCATTCAAGTGTTGTAGAAACAACAACCAACAAACTTTATGTTGGAGGTTTTATAGTCTCCCCTCTACCCCCACCCCAACGGCCCAAAGTTTTAGAAATTACTTTCTGACACTGACACACGACTTCAGACTACGAAACAGCTTTAAGTTATGGCATACTGACAGCAGACAATGAAACTGATTTATGGCTTGCATCACAGAGTGCGTATTTCAGTTTGCTTTCTGAAACATGAGAGGGAGGTCAAGGTCTAGATGCCTCGTGACGTCATGACCTCCATGCTACACAGACCTGTTAGCTTGAAACGATTTCACTCTCAAGTAACATTTGGAACTTGGTCTGTGGTCCCCAGACTTTCCACATTAAACTTGGTCTGTGGTCCCCAGACTTTCCACACTTAACTTGGTCTATGGTCCCCAGACTTTCCACATTTAACTTGGTCTGTGGTCCCCAGACTTTCCACATTTAACTGGGACTGGAATGTTCTAAATATAGGAACCTCCTGCGTTTAAAAGATTGACGGTGTTAAAATGTGTTAATAAAATAAAAATTTCTTGTTTGTTTGTTAGCACTGTAGTTTATTATCAGGGATCCCTTAATGATAAATTCGTCAAATATCAAGGATCCTACAACTTGATAATTCGAATATTATCTGTACTTATGTTCATGTATTAGGGCATAACTATGCTGACCTCAAACAAACAGAGGCGTCACTAGGGTTGGTGTCACCCGGGGCGGTAGCTCATGGTGTCACCCCTTCATGACTGAAGGGACCGTCCATAAATGACGTCACGCGAGGTTGCCGATTTTTACCCCACCCTCCCCCAGCGTCATACTTTGTCACAAAAACTTAGAGCCCACCCCTTTTTTACGATATGACGTCACAAAGCTTTGACACAAGCCGTATTTTCTCAATAAAAATTAGCATGTTGCAAATTATTTTTAAATCCTTTATATTAACTCGTGGTGTCTGGTTGCTTGCTTGCACCCTTGCGCCCTTGCTTGTCGCCAAAACTTTGGATCAATTTTTAACCCATTTCCTCGTAAGCTAGCGAGCTGAAATTTTGCAGGCAGTTTCGTACCGATGATAAAAACAATGTATCAAAATTTCAGATCGATCACATGTACCGTAATTAAATTATTGATTTTTTAGATTATTTTATTTATTCCTAAGTATCATGTTAATTTTTTGAGATAGAGTGTAAGGGTGCGCATTATATTGAACAACCTCTCTGTCGCGCAATAGGTGCGTATTTTATTGACAACACTTTTTATAAACATATTATTGATCGGTGCGCATTATATTAAACATGTTTTACGACACAACTGCAATTTTGTATTTTTGGATGGTCTTGCGCTGCGTATTATAATGAACATTCTTTTAGCTCGTACATAAAGGATTTATAGTCAAAAACTTGGTTTTTTTACGTTTTTTATTTATTTATTTTTCATTTAAATATGTATTTAGGGTAAGTCTGCACTCTAATATCGTAACACGCGTGAAGTCATTGAAAACGTAAGTAAATAAATGGTAAACAATCAAGTATTTAAGTGGAACTTTTATTTAAAGTTGCACGTTTTTGATGTGACGTCACATTTCTCAAACACCCCCACTCCTCGTACCACATCGTCACAGATGCGTGACACTCCCCCTATGGCGGATTAAAAGGGGGGGTGCTAAACGGGCTAAAGCCCCCAATAATTTAAGGACCCCAAAACTTATTATGAATTATAGTGTATAATAAAGATGCAGGCTATTATGTTTGTACGAATCCCTGAAAATGCCTTGGACAGTCATACGGCAATGCTGCAAATGAGTAGGAAGTATAACGGAAACCAGGCTATTCTTCGTGAGAAGTTCATTGTAGCTCATTATATGCCGTGCACAGCTCATTCCTTTAATTTGGTTGGGAAAAGAGCAGCATGTTGTCCTGCTGCGGTCAGATTTTTTTGTCTTCTGCAAAATCTTTATACCCGGCTTGTTGCATCTACTCATCGTTGACAGGTATTTCAAAAACATATGAAATTGATACATGCTAACAAAGCCTTGTCTGACACAAGATGGTCAGCCTGACATGATGCTGTAAGGACTATTAATAACTCATACCATGAGAATATCGCAGCACTGTAAGAATTAGCAACAAATGAAAATCAGCCACGTGACTTTCGACTTGAGAAGAAGGATTTCTAAAGGAAATTGAACAACTGGAAGTCGCTATTTTACTTGAAATTTGGGAAACAATTTTAGAAAGGAAGTATCTCATTAATTTTGTTAAAAGATAGCATTCTTAATTTGATTCCTATGAAGACAAAGGAAAGGAAAAGTCCGTGGTAAAAACAGTGTAAACAATCTTCAATACTATCAAACAAAAAAGAAAGCGTCAGTTTGATAAAGGGACATCAACAAATCAGTACTCTCCTCGAGACAAAAATTCAAGATTGAGGTATTTCTGGTCATCATTGACAAACTTTCTTAAGCCCTACAACATCGGTTAGGCGCATATAAAGACATCCATGAGAAATTTGGCTTTCTTACAGACTTAACTAAGCTCAGCAATTTCGCCACCCGATGGGCAGCAGCCAAGTTAATGGAAGAACATTCAAGTGATATCGAAGACTGCTTACCTTCAGAATTAGTCCAATTTTCAGAACTCTTAAAAAAGTTATTGTCCAGCCCCAGGCTTAGGGTAAGGAAAAGGAATTAGCACAAAGCGAAACTCAAAAAACGTGCACAGAGCTAAAAATTTTGCTGATTTTGAATGAGCTATATTTCACACAGGCCTTTACAAATGTACACATCGCACTTCACATCTATTTTTCAATGATGACATCAAACTGCAGCTGAGAGCGATCCTTTTCAAAGTTGAAAAGAATATATAATGAGTTTGAATTTGCATGGGAAAAAAAAGACTGAATATGCTCTCTCTTCTCTAATGAGCATTGAAAAGGAACTTGTAAGCTTACTCAGCTTTATTGACTTGATTGAAAACTTCGCCATTTGAAAAATTCGCAAACGAAAGTTGTAGGTTGAAATAATAATCATACATATTTTTCAATAATTTTTGTTATTTCAATTAGAGAAAAACAATTCGTTACCTCATGAAAAAAAATATTTAAAAAATATTTTAAAATACGGAATAACGCGTAATATTATTCTTTATGGGGGCGCGTTCGTAACCACGAAACAGCGTAAGTCGGGATGGGACCGTCGTAACCGGAGGACTACCTGTATATAAACATGCATATCTATGATTTCACGCCTTTAATAAATATATATATATAAAAATATTAACTCAAAGACATTGAAATCATAATTTTCCTCAAGAAAAACATCAACAAAGAAAACCCATCTTTTGGTGTGTTTTTTGTTGTGTTTTTTTTGGGGTGGGGGGATAAAAAAATCGTATCCCCCACCTCACTGTGGTGGAGGGAGTTGTGAGGTGGGATTCGTCCATGCTGTCGGTGTGTCCAAGCCCAAATGGCTTTAATCTTTAAAACATAACATACTGCCTCTTTCATTCCAGCCGTTTTTTAATGATCTCTCTGCTGCGAATGTTTCTTTTTTTCCCCTAATCTGTTTTAATGTTGTTTGTGTGTTGGGACTGTTTTATTATTGCAAGTTAACTGATATTTTTTTAATAAGAGTTTTCGCGTTTAACGTATTTCATTGTATTTCTTAATTTCTTTATAGATTAAACAATTTGTCATCTTTTTTTTCTGACATAAAATCGTACACAGTAAAATTTTAGGCTCGGGTGTCACCCCCTGATGGGTGTCACCCGGGGCGGCCCGCCCCCCCCCCGCCCCCCCCTAGTGACGCCACTGCAAACAAATGATACATATTTTGTGCGGCTGAGGAAGGAAATAGATTCCCCAAAGTTGTGTTTACTTCTAGTCAAGTTGAGCATGGGTTGGGGGGGGGGACGTTAAATAGATCAGTTGTACACAAACGCCCAATTACACATTTCATCGTAAGGATTTAGATGAGTTCCCTCCTTTCAGGTTTAAGACCTCACTCTCGCCTCGAGGTGTCCGAGCTCTGAGAGCGGATTACGAGACCGGAAATGACGTGACCAACGAGCAAAGTAATGGGAGCCTACTCGTTAGGCACTTGTTCTAGGGATAATTCAGAGTTGCTTCCCAAAGTAAAGTTTCAGGGAGTTAAAGCCACCTGGATTTTTGCTTTTGTTTCTGCCTCCATACTTGACGCAGCAGTGACGTCATCAATACCACAACAAATTGAGTTCAGAGGTTTCCAGACTTCGCACCGCTAACGGGAAAATGGTGAATTAAAACCTGGCAATTTTCAGACAGTTGACCTTGTAGGACCCACATTTTGGATTTAGACACGGGGACAGTGAGTCGAAGTTTGGGGACCACTGTGTCAATGGATCAGCGATTTTAAAACAATTTTATTATTGTGTTGTTATATAAACCTCAGAGTTTGTTTATATGTCAGGTCCACATATGGGATAACCGGATAAGAGATAATACCATTAATATGGACAAACAGTTTAGTTATATGTTGTATGTCAGGTCCACATTATGGGATACGAGATAATAACATTGATATGGACAAACAGTTTTGTTATATGTTGTATGTCAGGTCAACATTATGTTTGGGTTACTGTAGACGTAGAGAAATGTTTGGGTTACTGTAGACGTAGAGAAATGTTTGGGTTACTGTAGATGTGTGTGTCTTATGAAGTGGGTGTAAGGGGAGAGAATATTAGTCAACGTTTTTCATATCATGATTATTTTGAATGACTTTAAAAAAAGTGTTTTAAAGTAAAATATAAACAAAATATATCAACAAAAACCACTGGGTGCAGTGTGAACAACGTAATACATGAATGAAACACGTCATGCCGGGATTCTACACTGTAGCAAGATGTATACAATGTATACAGTCGCCAAGGGCGGGTAATCTGTCAATAGAGAATGATGATGGAGGTGGAGTGGAATTACAAACCAATAAGTGATATCAATAGGTATCACAAGGTGATATTATTAGACAAACTCAAAGGTGTCTATTATTTATATCATTCAGAATTATCTTGAAGATAAATCCAGAATATAAAACAACAGTAACTATTGCACCCAATGTAGCCATATATATATATTTAACGGTCTCCAATACAAATTTGTCATCAGAAGTTAAATATCTGTGTGTGTTCACGGGGTACAGGCCATTAGTTTGAGAAATCCGTGCATCGAAAGTACCCAGGAAATAGGTTTTGTATTCAGTGTTAGCTCATCACATCAACGGAAGGTAACCGTGGCAAGGAGCGAAGATACTATTTTTCGAGTTAGTTCCCTTGTCACAATGAATGGCAAATTATTATTGTTATTATTATTTACTATTATTATTTTGTTGTGTATCTGTGGGTTAGAACAGGCCTTGAATGTTACAAAGTTATTTGTGATTCTTGACTGAATTCGTTGTTTGTTGCGATTGTGGGGACTACGCTCTATCCTGATAATGATGAAATCTTAATTTAATGGAGCGGAACGATGTTGTCAATTTAACTTTTTTTAGAATACCATACCGGTGACATCTGGATACACATGAGTTAACAACCTGGTACAACCAATCTTGACATAACTTGACAACCTGGTACAACCAATCTTGACAACCTGGCACAACCAATCTTGACATAACTTGACAACCTGGTACAACCAATCTTGACAACCTGGCACAACCAATCTTGACATGACTTAACAACCTGGTACAACCAATCTTGACAACCTGGCACAACCAATCTTGACATAACTTGACAACCTGGTACAAGGTGACATCTGGATACACATGAGTTAACAACCTGGCACAACCAATCTTGACTTGACTTGACAACCTGGTACAACCAATCTTGACAACCTGGCACAACCAATCTTGACATAACTTGACAACCTGGTACAACCAATCTTGACAACCTGGCACAACCAATCTTGACATGACTTGACAACCTGGTACAACCAATCTTGACAACCTGGCACAACCAATCTTGACATAACTTGACAACCTGGTACAACCAATCTTGACAACCTGGCACAACCAATCTTGACATTACTTGACAACCTGGTACAACCAATCTTGACAACCTGGCACAACCAATCTTGACATAACTTGACAACCTGGTACAACCAATCTTGACAACCTGGCACAACCAATCTTGACATGACTTGACAACCTGGCACAACCAATCTTGACATAACTTGACAACCTGGTACAACCAATCTTGACAACCTGGCACAACCAATCTTGACATAACTTGACAACCTGGCACAACCAATCTTGACAACCTGGCACAACCAATCTTGACATGACTTGACAACCTGGCACAACCAATCTTGACATAACTTGACAACCTGGTACAACCAATCTTGACAACCTGGCACAACCAATCTTGACATGACTTGACAACCTGGTCAACCAATCTTGACAACCTGGTACAACCAATCTTGACAACCTGGCACAACCAATCTTGACATGACTTGACAACCTGGTACAACCAATCTTTACATGACTTGACAACCTGACACAACCAATCTTGACATGACTAACTCCACCATTTGTCTTCAGTATCAAGTATCAAGGCAATAAATTTAAACCCAATTTATCATGACACCATTTCTTTAAGGAAGGAAACATTCCTTCAACGTTTCCATGTATTAATTGATAATGCTACACTGTCCTTGACCTCTGAACTCATTGATCTCGGTGACCTTGGCTTATTTCACTGGTTATTCTTTTAATGCAGTTGCCCTTAGGGATAAAGAAAATTTGCTGAATACAAACTATAATACTGGTGATTAAATTGGCTGTTAAGTTTAATTTACGGTTCTACTGAGACTGTATGAGTGGGGCGGCACGTGTTATTAGGCAGGGCTTGTGTGGCGGCAGTGTTTGTTAGGCAGGGTTGTGTGGCGGCACGTGTTGTTAGGCAGGGTTGTGTGGCGGCACGTGTTTGTTAGGCAAGGTTGTGGTGGCGGCACGTGTTTGTTAGGCAAGGTTGGTGTGGCGGCACGTGTTAGTTAGGCAAGGTTGTTGTGGCGGCACGTGTTAGTTAGGCAAGGTTGTTGTGGCGGCACGTGTTAGTTAGGAAAGGTTGTTGTGGCGGCACGTGTTTGTTAGGCAAGGTTGGTGTGGCGGCACGTGTTTGTTAGGCAAGGTTGTTGTGGCGGCACGTGTTAGTTAGGCAAGGTTGTTGTGGCGGCACGTGTTAGTTAGGCAAGGTTGTTGTGGCGGCACGTGTTAGTTAGGAAAGGTTGTTGTGGCGGCACGTGTTAGTTAGGAAAGGTTGTTGTGGCGGCACGTGTTAGTTAGGCAAGGTTGTTGTGGCGGCACGTGTTAGTTAGGCAAGGTTTGTTGTGGCGGCACGTGTTAGTTAGGCAAGGTTGTTGTGGCGGCACGTGTTAGTTAGGCAAGGTTGTTGTGGCGGCACGTGTTAGTTAGGCACGGTTGTTGTGGCGGCACGTGTTAGTTAAGCACGGTTGTTGTGGCGGCACGTGTTATTTTTTTGTTGTTGCTTGGTTGGTCTGGCGGCACAAACTCTCGGCATCTGAGTTTTACGTCTTGCCACAGTTGGGCTGCGATGACGTCAACAACCCGATTTGTTAAAGGGCAACTCCTGCCATTGGGTTGACATTAAATCTTGTGATGATTTCTAGCGAAGGTCAGGGGTCGGAGGTCATGTCTGGGTCATGTCGGCCATTGTTCCATGATACACTTCTGGTCGGTGAACCACTTTCTGAAACAAGGGTTCTCGTGTTGTTGACGTGGGTGTCTGTACTGTAAACTGCGTTGTTTCCAACCCACAACTTATTATAAAAATATGTAAACAATCGACTCCTACCTTACCCCTCGGGCATTCAAGTAGATGTCGTGCGTGAGGGAAGATGGGCGGTGGATATTGTTTAGTTCCACGTTCCAATTCTAACCGAGTTGTCTAGTAGGCCCGTGAATAAACTCACGCGATAAAATCATCTTGTATTTTAAGAAAAGTTTGTTGACTAATGGGGTCTTTAAATCGGTGGAAAGGGGTCAGCTTTGGTTGAAAGGGGTCGGCATTGGTTGAAAGGAGTTGGGGTTCGTGCCTGACCTTGAAAAGTCCCTACCCGTTAAATGAAAGAAATTACTCTGGGGCTTAACAATATATATGACATGATAGTAAATAGTAAACATTAATCTTTGGTCATACCAGCCTCAGAGATCTTTGGTCATACCAGCCTCAGAGATCTTTGGTCATACCAGCCTCAGAGATCTTTGGTCATACCAGCCTCAGAGATCTTTGGTCATACCAGCCTAGAGATTTTGGTCATACCAGCCTCAGAGATCTTTGGTCATACCAACCTCAGAGATCTTTGGTCATACCAGCCTCAGAGATCTTTGGTTATACCAGCCTCAGAGATCTTTGGTTCCTCCAGCCTCAGAGATCTTTGGTCATACCAGCCTCAGAGATCTTTGGTTCCTCCAGCCTCAGAGATCTTTGGTCATACCAGCCTCAGAGGTCTTTGGTCATACCATCCTCAAGGATCTCTGGCCATTTGCAGTAACTCATGGCCCAAGTCCCTTTAACAAACGAGTCCCCTCTGCCACCTTATAAATAACACGTGCTTTTCTTCTCTCCCTTTTGCACACCCCAATGAAACGTCCATATAAATTATAGGCCTGTCTTGAATGTTTTTATCTTAACCCCCCCCCCTTTTTGTGCCTCTCATGAAAAGTTGATGCTAAAATAAGAATAGCAAATCAAATTTTGCCTATCCCCCCTCCCCCCCCCCACCCCCGAGCATTACCAATCCCCCCCCCCTCTGACAAGGCCAGGGTGCCTTGAGTATGTCTTATTTTTTACCTGGGGAATTTTTACCGCTTTCCCACGGGGAGCTGGCAAACACTTGAGAGTGGGGGGGGGGTTTACGTGACGTATCTGTCTGGCATAGTGACAACTTCCAGGATTTCAAACGATTTTTTAGCACAGGGCTTTTTTCTCAGGGCATCGCTCACAAGGCATCAAATATTGGGTCATTTTACTTCAAGTAGAACAAGAATATTTTACCAGGATTTTAAGTTTTTGAAGTAAAAAAACCAAACAAACAAACAAACCGTTCCATCAATCGTGCAATGAACATTTGAGTAACACTTTTAAAGTGAACCAAGGGTCGTGTAAACCCAGGGTCGTGTGTTTGAGATCCACTGTGCTTTGAATTCCATGATCGTGCCTTTGAAGATATGTTAAAACCTTGTTTTGAAATATCTCATATGCTAATGATTCTGGTCTTGTGCATACGTGTTATTTATGGGCTCAGGTCAGCTATGATGTTTAACATGATGTTTAACAGATGTCTATTTATTTTAATGGTCCAAAAGTTCAAAGATGGCACCATCTTCTCATCTTATTTTATTGACTCATTGTCTCAAACAAGGGCAGATAATAAAACTAACTTGAAACACCTTTGATTATCTTATGCCTTCTTCAAACGAAGTGATGCCCATGCTCAATATGACATGGTGCCCCTGTTCAATATGACATGGTGCCCCTGTTCAATATGACATGGTGCCCCTGTTCAATATGACATGGTGCCCCTGTTCAATATGACATGGTGCCCCTGTTCAATCTCTTATAGTGCCCCTGGGTTGCCCCAGTTTCCAAGTTTGCCCCAGTTTCCAAGTTTGCCCCAGAGTTACATGTTGAGCTCCTGATGGCCTTGAGATATCTGCCCAGGTACCTGATCACGTGACTGTTCTGTCATGGCACCAAGCAGACAACACCTTTTGGGACATAGCCTGTCAGTTGACGTCATAAGAGCTAGTGTGTTTCTCCTGTCACGTGGTCTAGTCACGTGGCCTTGTTGTGACTTAGGAAACTTGTTAACATTTTGTGGAGCTGTTGGCAGCAAGTCTTATTCAATTGTCTTCTATTTGCTAACTGTTGGCAGCAAGTCTTATTCAATTGTCTTCTATTAGCTAGCTGTTGGCATCAAGCCTTATTCAATTGTCTTCTATTTGCTAACTGTTGGCAGCAAGCCTTATTCAATTGTCTTCTATTTGCTAACTGTTGGCAGCAAGTCTTATTCAATTGTCTTCTATTTGCTAACTGTTGGCAGCAAGCCTTATTCAATTGTCTTCTATTTGCTAACTGTTGGCAGCAAGCCTTATTCAATTGTCTTCTATTTGCTAACTGTTGGCAGCAAGTCTTATTCAATTGTCTTCTATTTGCTAACTGTTGGCAGCAAGCCTTATTCAATTGTCTTCTATTTGCTAACTGTTGGCAGCAAGTCTTATTCAATTGTCTTCTATTTGCTAACTGTTGGCAGCAAGTCTTATTCAATTGTCTTCTATTTGCTAACTGTTGGCAGCAAGTCTTATTCAATTGTCTTCTATTTGCTAACTGTTGGCAGCAAGCCTTATTCAATTGTCTTCTATTTGCTAACTGTTGGCAGCAAGTCTTATTCAATTGTCTTCTATTTGCTAACTGTTGGCAGCAAGTCTTACTAAATTGTCTTCTATTTGCTAACTGTTGGCAGGAAGCCTTATTCAATTGTCTTCCATTTGCTAACTGTTTGCAGCAAGTCTTATTCAATTGTCTTCTATTTGCTAACTGTTGGCAGCAATACTTATTCAATTGTCTTCTATTTGCTAACTGTTGGCAGCAAGACTTATTCAATTGTCTTCTATTTGCTAACTGTTGGCAGCAAGACTTATTCAATTGTCTTCTATTTGCTAACTGTTGACAGCAAGCCTTATTCAATTGTCTTCTATTTGCTAACTGTTGGCAGCAAGCCTTATTCAATTGTCTTCTATTTGCTAACTGTTGGCAGCAAGTCTTATTCAATTGTCTTCTATTTGCTAACTGTTGGCAGCAAGACTTATTCAATTGTCTTCTATTTGCTAACTGTTGGCAGCAAGTCTTATTCAATAATTGTCTTCTATTTGCTAACTGTTGGCAGCAAGTCTTATTCAATTGTCTTCTATTTGCTAACTGTTGGCAGCAAGTCTTATTCAATTGTCTTCTATTTGCTAACTGTTGGCAGCAAGTCTTATTCAATTGTCTTCTATTTGCTAACTGTTGGCAGCAAGTCTTATTCAATTGTCTTCTATTTGCTAACTGTTGGCAGCAAGTCTTATTCAATTGTCTTCTATTTGCTAACTGTTGGCAGCAAGTCTTATTCAATTGTCTTCTATTTGCTAACTGTTGGCAGCAAGTCTTATTCAATTGTCTTCTATTTGCTAACTGTTGGCAGCAAGCCTTATTCAATTGTCTTCTATTTGCTAACTGTTGGCAGCAAGCCTTATTCAATTGTCTTCTATTTGCTAACTGTTGGCAGCAAGTCTTATTCAATTGTCTTCTATTTGCTAACTGTTGGCAGCAAGCCTTATTCAATTGTCTTCTATTTGCTAACTGTTGGCAGCAAGCCTTATTCAATTGTCTTCTATTTGCTAACTGTTGGCAGCAAGTCTTATTCAATTGTCTTCTATTTGCTAACTGTTGGCAGCAAGCCTTATTCAATTGTCTTCTATTTGCTAACTGTTGGCAGCAAGCCTTATTCAATTGTCTTCTATTTGCTAACACAAATTTTTGATTTGTTTATGAAGTGCACCTTCTACTCACTCATCTGCATAATACATGTGTGTCACTCATATATGTGAGTGTCATTCACCTGTCTGTTTCTCATCTATATGAAGGTACGCTCCTTTTATAGGTACTCTCCTATATGTAGGTACGCCCCTATATGTAGGTACTCCCTATATGTAGGTACTCCCCTATATGTAGGTACTCCCCTATATGTAGGTACTCCCCTATATGTAGGTACTCTCCTATATGTAGGTACTCTCCTATATGTAGGTACTCTCCTATATGTAGGTACTCCCTATATGTAGGTACTCCCCTATATGTAGGTACTCCCTATATGTAGGTACTCTCCTATATGTAGGTACGCTCCTATATGTAGGTACTCTCCTATATGTAGGTACTCTCCTATATGTAGGGTACTCTCCTATATGTAGGTACTCTCCTATATGTAGGTACGCTCCTATATGTAGGTACTCTCCTATATGTAGGTACTCCCCTATATGTAGGTACTCCCCTATATGTAGGTACTCCCTATATGTAGGTACTCTCCTATATGTAGGTACTCTCTATATGTAGGTTCGCCCCTATATGTGGGTACTCTCCTATATGTGGGTACTCTCCTATATGTGGGTACTCTCCTATGTGTAGGTACTCTCCTATATGTAGGTACTCTCCTATATGTAGGTACTCTCCTATATGTAGGTACTCTCCTATATGTAGGTACTCTCCTATATGTAGGTACTCTCCTATATGTAGGTACTCTCCTATATGGAGGTACTCTCCTATATGTAGGTACTCTCCTATATGTAGGTACTCTCCTATATGTAGGTACTCTCCTATATGTAGGTACTCTCCTATATGTAGGTACTCTCCTATATGGAGGTACTCTCCTATATGGAGGTACTCTCCTATATGGAGGTACTCTCCTATATGTAGGTACTCTCCTATATGTAGGTACTCTCCTATATGTAGGTACTCTCCTATATGTAGGTACTCTCCTATATGTAGGTTCGCCCCTATATGTAGGTTCGCCCCTATATGTAGGTTCGCCCCTATATGTGGGTACTCTCCTATATGTGGGTACTCTCCTATATGTAGGTTCGCCCCTATATGTGGGTTCACCCCTATATGTGGGTACTCTCCTATATGTAGGTACTCTCCTATATGTAGGTACTCTCCTATATGTAGGTACTCTCCTATATGTAGGTTCGCCCCTATATGTAGGTTCGCCCCTATATGTGGGTACTCTCCTATATGTGGGTACTCTCCTATATGTGGGTACTCTCCTATATGTGGGTACTCTCATATATGTGGGTACTCTCCTATATGTGGGTACTCTCATATATGTGGGTACTCTCCTATATGTGGGTACTCTCATATATGTGGGTACTCTCCTATATGTGGGTACTCTCCTATATGTAGGTACTCTCCTATATGTAGGTACGCCCCTATATGTAGGTGCTCTCCTATATGTAGGTACTCTCCTATATGTAGGTACTCTCCTATATGTAAGTACTCCCCTATATGTAGGTACTCTCCTATATGTAAGTACTCCCCTATATGTAGGTACTCTCCTATATGTAGGTACTCTCCTATATGTAGGTACTCTCCTATATGTAGGTACGCCCCTATATGTAGGTGCTCTCCTATATGTAGGTACTCTCCTATATGTAGGTACTCCTCTATATGTAGGTACTCTCCTATATGTAGGTACGCCCCTATATGTAGGTACTCTCCTATATGTAGGTACGCCCCTATATGTAGGTACTCCCCTATATGAAGGTACTCCCCTATATGTAGGTACTCTCCTATATGTAGGTACTCTCCTATATGTAGGTACTCCCCTATATGTAGGTACTCTCCTATATGTAGGTACTCCCCTATATGTAGGTACTCCCCTATATGTAGGTACTCTCCTATATGTAGGTACGCCCCTATATGTAGGTACGCCCCTATATGTAGGTACTCCCCTATATGAAGGTACTCCCCTATATGTAGGTACTCTCCTATATGTAGGTACTCTCCTATATGTAGGTACTCTCCTATATGTAGGTACTCTCCTATATGTAGGTACTCCCATATATGTAGGTACTCTCCTATATGTAGGTACGCCCCTATATGTAGGTACTCCCCTATATGAAGGTACTCCCCTATATGTAGGTACTCTCCTATATGTAGGTACTCTCCTATATGTAAGTACTCCCCTATATGTAGGTACTCTCCTATATGTAGGTACTCTCCTATATGTAGGTACTCTCCTATATGGAGGTACTCTCCTATATGGAGGTACTCTCCTATATGTAGGTGCTCTCCTATATGTAGGTGCTCTCCTATAAATAGGTACGCTCCTATGTATATATTTATATATTAGGTGTGTACCGGATTAAAATTTTTAAAATTCGCCCGGAGCCGGATTTAGCCGGATTTATGAAGTGAAATCTGGCCGGAGCCGGAACCGTTTTTTAAAAAATGGCCGGATTTAACGGAGCCGGAGACGAAATCCGGTACTCCCCTAATATATGTATATATATTGAAGTTCTTTCGTTTTTTTGACGGCAGTTATGGTCCCTGTGTTTTGTTACCTGGTATGTGCACGTGTGGCGTGTGTGTGGAGGAGTAGTTGAAAATAGCTCTCTGACGCACAAACACCCCCCCCCAAACACTGGTTAGTGGAGGTGTTGAATGGAAGAAGGGTGACAACTTAGCGTAAACTATCTGGAGTTGTCGACTCTAATTTCAGGTGATGTCTCTTGGGTCGACCCGGAGAACAGGTAGAGGTAATTCGGTTACCGGGAGTTAACTTAGACCATCATTCTCTCCCTTGGCTTCAGGCGCGTGCTTTTTTCGTGCTCAAAGTGAGTCTCATGTAGTGGAACATTGTTTGCCCACACTGGGTCTCAAACATTGTGTGCCCACACTGGGTCTCAAACATTGTGTGCCCACACTGGGTCTCAAACATTGTGTGCCCACACTGGGACTCAAACATTGTGTGCCCACACTGGGTCTCAAACATTGTGTGCCCACACTGGGTCTCAAACATTGTGTGCCCACACTGGGTCTCAAACATTGTTTTCCCACACTGGGTCTCAAACATTGTGTGCCCACACTGGGTCTCAAACATTGTGTGCCCACACTGGGTCTCAAACATTGTGTGCCCACACTGGGTCTCAAACATTGTGTGCCCACACTGGGTCTCAAACATTGTGTGCCCACACTGGGTCTCAAACATTGTGTGCCCACACTGGGTCTCAAACATTGTGTGCCCACACTGGGTCTCAAACATTGTTTTCCCACACTGGGTCTCAAACATTGTGTGCCCACACTGGGTCTCAAACATTGTGTGCCCACACTGGGTCTCAAACATTGTGTGCCCACACTGGGTCTCAAACATTGTGTGCCCACACTGGGTCTCAAACATTGTGTGCCCACACTGGGTCTCAAACATTGTGTGCCCACACTGGGTCTCAAACATTGTGTGCCCACACTGGGTCTCAAACATTGTGTGCCCACACTGGGTCTCAAACATTGTGTGCCCACACTGGGTCTCAAACATTGTGTGCCCACACTGGGTCTCAAACATTGTGTGCCCACACTGGGTCTCAAACATTGTGTGCCCACACTGGGTCTCAAACATTGTTTTCCTACACTGGGTCTCAAACATTGTGTGCCCACACTGGGTCTCAAACATTGTTTTCCCACACTGGGTCTCAAACATTGTGTGCCCACACTGGGTCTCAAACATTGTTTTCCCACACTGGGTCTCAAACATTGTGTGCCCACACTGGGTCTCAAACATTGTGTGCCCACACTGGGTCTCAAACATTGTGTGCCCACACTGGGTCTCAAACATTGTTTTCCCACACTGGGTCTCAAACATTGTGTGCCCACACTGGGTCTCAAACATTGTGTGCCCACACTGGGTCTCAAACATTGTGTGCCCACACTGGGTCTCAAACATTGTGTGCCCACACTGGGTCTCAAACATTGTGTGCCCACACTGGGTCTCAAACATTGTGTGCCCACACTGGGTCTCAAACATTGTGTGCCCACACTGGGTCTCAAACATTGTGTGCCCACACTGGGTCTCAAACATTGTTTTCCCACACTGGGTCTCAAACATTGTGTGCCCACACTGGGTCTCAAACATTGTGTGCCCACACTGGGTCTCAAACATTGTGTGCCCACACTGGGTCTCAAACATTGTGTGCCCACACTGGGTCTCAAACATTGTTTGCCCACACTGGGTCTCAAACATTGTTTTCCCACACTGGGTCTCAAACATTGTGTGCCCACACTGGGTCTCAAACATTGTGTGCCCACACTGGGTCTCAAACATTGTGTGCCCACACTGGGTCTCAAACATTGTTTGCCCACACTGGGTCTCAAACATTGTTTTCCCACACTGGGTCTCAAACATTGTTTTCCCACACTGGGTCTCAAACATTGTTTTCCCACACTGGGTCTCAAACATTGTGTGCCCACACTGGGTCTCAAACATTGTTTGCCCACACTGGGTCTCAAACATTGTGTGCCCACACTGGGTCTCAAACATTGTGTGCCCACACAGGACCCCCACACACACAGAATAATACCTTTGTTAGGACGGACGACTCCTGTGATGTAATAAACCCTGACATCGCTCACACCGTTGTTAATATGCGCGCTACTCAGTTTCCAATGTCAGACAAGAGAGGGCACGGTGACCTCGCCTGCCGACTCACATTCCACCGTCCCTGGGGGTGAGGGTAGGGGGTGAGGATAGGGGGTTTCATTGAGGGGTCTGTCAGTGACTTATGATGGTGTGGACGGCCAGGGTCTCTCAATGACTTATGATGGTGTGGACGGCCAGGGTCTCTCAATGACTTATGATGGTGTGGACGGCCATGGTCTCTCAATGACTTATGATTGTGTGGACGGCCAGGGTCTCTCAGTGACTTATGATGGTGTGGACGGCCAGGGTCTCTCAATGACTTATGATGGTGTGGACGGCCAGGGTCTCTCAGTGACTTATGATGGTGTGGACGGCCAGGGTCTCTCAATGACTTATGATGGTGTGGACGGCCAGGGTCTCTCAATGACTTATGATGGTGTGGACGGCCAGGGTCTCTCAGTGACTTATGATGGTGTGGACGGCCAGGGTCTGTAATGTTTTAAACAGTTTAAGAATATTTTGATGTTAGTACCATTAATACATTTAAGTGGTGGTGTGTATGTTGGTGGTGTGTATGTTGGTTGTGTGTATGTTGGTGTTGTGTATGTTGGTTGTGTGTATGTTGGTTGTGTGTATGTTGGTCGTGTGTATGTTGGTGGTGTGTATGTTGGTGGTGTGTATGTTGGTTGTGTGTATGTTGGTTGTGTGTATGTTGGTTGTGTGTATGTTGGTGGTGTGTATGTCGGTGGTGTGTATGTTGGTGGTGTGTATGTTGGTGGTGTGTATGTTGGTTGTGTGTATGTTGGTGGTGTGTATGTTTGTTGTGTGTATGTTGGTGGTGTGTATGTCGGTTGTGTGTATGTCGGTGGTGTGTATGTCGATGGTGTGTATGTTGGTGGTGTGTATGTTGGAGGTGTGTATGTCGGTGGTGTGTATGTTGGTGTGTATGTCGGTGGTGTGTATGTTGGTTGTGTGTATGTTGGTGGAGTGTATGCCGGTGTGTATGTTGGTGGTGTGTATGTTGGTATGTATGTTGGTGGAGTGTATGTTGGTGGAGTGTATGTCGGTGTGTATGTTGGTGGTGTGTATGTTGGTGTGTATATCGGTGGTGTGTATGTCGGTGGTGTGTATGTCGGTGGTGTGTATTTTGGTGGTGTGTATTTTGGTGGTGTGTATTTTGGTGGTGTGTATTTTGGTGGTGTGTATGTTGGTGGAGTGTATGTTGGTGTGTATGTTGGTGGTGTGTATGTTGGTGGAGTGTATGTTGGTGGTGTGTATGTTGGTGGTGTGTATGTTGGTGTGTATGTCGGTGGTGTGTATGTCGGTGGTGTGTATGTCGGTGGTGTGTATGTTGGTGGTGTGTATGTCGGTGGTGTGTATGTTGGTGGTGTGTATGTTGGTGGTGTGTATGTCGGTGGTGTGTATGTCGGTGGTGTGTATGTCGGTGGTGTGTATGTTGGTGGTGTGTATGTCGTTGGTGTGTATGTTGGTGTGTATGTTGGTGGTGTTTATGCCGGTGGTGTGTATGTTGGTGGTGTGTATGTTGGTGGTGTGTATGTTGGTGGTGTGTATGTTGGTGGTGTGTATGTTGGTGTGTATTTTGGTGGTGTGTATGTTGGTGGAGTGTATGTTGGTGGAGTGTATGTCGGTGTGTATGTTGGTGTTGTGTATGTCGGTGTGTATGTTGGTGGTATGTATGTTGGTGTGTACGTCGGTGGTGTGTATGTTGGTGTGTATGTTGGTGTGTATGTTGGTGGTGTGTATGTTGGTGGTGTGTATGTTGGTGGTGTGTATGTTGGTGTGTATGTCGGTAGTGTGTATGTCGGTGGTGTGTATGTCGGTGGTGTGTATGTCGGTGATGTGTATCTCGGTGGTGTGTATGTTGGTGGTGTGTATGTTGGTGGTGTGTATGTTGGTGGTGTGTATGTTGGTGGTGTGTATGTTGGTGGTGTGTATGTTGGTGGTGTGTATGTTGGTGGTGTGTATGTCGGTGGTGTGTATGTCGGTGGTGTGTATGTCGGTGGTGTGTATGTCGGTGGTGTGTATGTCGGTGGTGTGTATGTTGGTGTGTATGTTGGTGTGTATGTTGGTGGTGTGTATGTTGGTGGTGTGTATGTTGGTGGTGTGTATGTTGGTGGTGTGTATGTTGGTGGTGTGTATGTTGGTGGAGTGTATGTCGGTGTGTATTTTGGTGGTGTGTATTTTGGTGGTGTGTATGTTGGTGGAGTGTATGTCGGTGGTGTGTATGTCGGTGTGTATGTGGTGGTGTGTATGTTGGTGGTGTGTATGTTTGTGTGTATGTCGGTGGTGTGTATGTCGGTGGTGTGTATTTTGGTGGTGTGTATTTTGGTGGTGTGTATGTTGGTGGAGTGTATGTTGGTGGAGTGTATGTCGGTGGTGTGTATGTCGGTGGTGTGTATGTCGGTGCTGTGTATGTCGGTGCTGTGTATGTCGGTGCTGTGTATGTCGGTGGTGTGTATGTCGGTGGTGTGTATGTCGGTGGTGTGTATGTCGGTGGTGTGTATGTCGGTGGTGTGTATGTCGGTGGTGTGTATGTCGGTGGTGTGTATGTCGGTGGTGTGTATGTCGGTGGTGTGTATGTCGGTGGTGTGTATGTCGGTGGTGTGTATGTCGGTGGTGTGTATGTCGGAGGTGTGTATGTCGGAGGTGTGTATGTCGGTGGTGTGTATGTCGGTGGTGTGTATGTCGGTGGTGTGTATGTCGGTGGTGTGTATGTCGGTGGTGTGTATGTCGGTGGTGTGTATGTCGGTGGTGTGTACGTCGGTGGTGTGTACGTCGGTGGTGTGTACGTCGGTGGTGTGTACGTCGGTGGTGTGTACGTCGGTGGTGTGTACGTCGGTGGTGTGTACGTCGGTGGTGTGTACGTCGGTGGTGTGTACGTCGGTGGTGTGTACGTCGGTGGTGTGTACGTCGGTGGTGTGTACGTCGGTGGTGTGTACGTCGGTGGTGAGTACGTCGGTGGTGTGTACGTCGGTGGTGTGTACGTCGGTGGTGTGTACGTCGGTGGTGTGTACGTCGGTGGTGTGTACGTCGGTGGTGTTTTCGTCGGTGGTGTGTACGTCGGTGGTGTGTACGTCGGTGGTGTTTACGTCGGTGGTGTGTACGTCGGTGGTGTGTACGTCGTTGGTGTGTACGTCGGTGGTGAGTACGTCGGTGGTGTGTACGTCGGTGGTGTGTACGTCGGTGGTGTGTACGTCGGTGGTGTGTACGTCGGTGGTGTGTACGTCGGTGGTGTGTACGTCGGTGTGTACGTCGGTGGTGTTTACGTCGGTGGTGTGTACGTCGGTGGTGTGTACGTCGATGGTGTGTACGTCGGTGGTGTGTACGTCGGTGGTGTGTTTTTCGGTGGTGCTTATGTTGGTGGTGCTTATGTTGGTGGTGTGTATGTTGGTCCATTACCAATTAACAAAGTAAATTTGCAAACTGATTTTGAACTTATTACTTAAATATAAGTCTAAATATAAATTGTTTTCTCATTTTCTTTTGCTTTGGCACATTCCAATGGTATTTATATTACGAACTTCATGAGCCATCTCCCCATGGGCCCCCTCCCCATGCTCCCCTCCCCAAGGCCCCCCCCGTGGCCCCCCTCCTCCCCATGGCTCCCCTATATGAAGAAACTGTTGGCCCGCCCACGCCTAAAGTGGATTATTTGAACACCTTGACCTTGTAATAAGTCGTTATGTCAGTTGTGTTGTTGACTGTGTCATGAACTCTGACCTCCTGCCGTAGGTGGACGTGCACTTCACCATCCAGTATTTATTAGCTGTTGATCACAACGGGACCCTAACCTGCCAACCGCATTGTTTTCACCAGAGGTGGCGCTGCCAGAGGAATCTTACTTGGGACGTTGGGTGGGGGTGGGGGGTTGTCCAATGTGGAAATATTAATATGGAATTTTTTAAGGAAAGACATTTCTGGGCGGAGGGGGTAAAAAAAAGACATTTGAAGGGAGATAACCAAATACATCATTTTATAACATTAATTTCCATTTATAACAATTAGTTATTAATTATAAATGTATAAATAATACATTCTTAACCTTATACTTATGTCGATTATATCAGCGCTATTTGTATTGAAATTTTCAATAATATTATTATAATTTTTATTATTAGTTATTATCAATGAAAAAGTTAGTTTAAGATATTAACTAAGATTGGATCGCACATCAAACAAATATAAACAAGGGCGGTACAATGGCGGTACAATGGCGCCCTGGGGAATACAGTCTAACACACTGAAGCAAAGCGTGCGCCCCCCCCCCACCAGTCGTTTAGTGTGCCATGAGTGACACAGAGACTAAACCTAACTCAGTGACGATTTAACTGTCAACTCGTGACTCTATAATCATTTTGTCTGGGCAATCAAGGCTGTTCTGTGATGGTGGGTCTGTAATGATGGGTCTCTAATGATAGCATCTCCAAAGTCACAACACTCTTTACTGCATTCATCTAGGCCTAAACACACAACACAGTACATGTCACAGCACACGTCACTAGTGCATCTAGGCACTTGATAAACTCAGATATCACACAATTCATCGCCATATCACTGCCATGTCATGTCACCACACTATCACTGTCACCATAATGACATGGCCATATCACTGCCATGTCACCAAGTCAATTTGATGAACTCTGCCATGGAACGTGACCCCAGGTCGTTGTCATGACAACACAAGTTAGATTGGTCATACAATTGTCCTCCTCCTTGCTCCACCGCGATTGAGTCCCTAACCCCATTCCCTTTCCACCCCCACATGCTATACCATACCCTTAATCCCCAGATTCTCCTCCAATCCCCAGATTACCCTCCAAACCCCAGATTACCCTCCAAACCCCAGATTCCCCTCCAAACCCCAGATTCCCCTCCAAACCCCAGATTCCCCTCCAATCCCCAGATTCCCATCCAATTTCATGATTCCCCTCCAATCCCCAGATTCCCCTACAATCCCCAGATTCCCCTCCAATTTCATGATTCCCCTCCAATCCCCAGATTACCCTCCAAACCCCAGATTCCCCTCCAAACCCCAGATTCCCCTCCAATCCCCAGATTCCCCTCCAATTTCATGATTCCCCTCCAATCCCCGAGATTCCCCTCCAATCCCCAGATTCCCCTCCAATCCCCAGATTCCCCTCCACTTTCATGATTCCCCTACAATCCCATTTATCATATGGCCAATATTCCCTCCCCCTCCCAGCCCCGCACAATTTGACCGACTTATCACTCTGTTCATATTTCCCTTTCCTCTAACTCCGTTGTGTATTTCTGCTTCACGATCACCAGTTATGTCCCCTTTGCCTGACTCGCGCAGCCTGTAAACAATAATCATGGTGATGACTTCATTTTTTTTTAACCGACTTTTTTTGTAAGTGTTAAACTAAAGACAAAAATAGATGACCCAGTTGTATTCAGTGGTGCATGTTGGTAAAGTGTTGGCACCGATGGCTAACACGCGACCGTCGGTTTCAACAGTTGACCACACGTTGAAAGTTGACCACACGTTGAAAGTTGACCAACTGTTGAAAGTTGACCACACGTTGAAAGTTGACCAACTGTTGAAGGTTGACCAACTGTTGAAAGTTGACCACACGTTGAAAGTTGACCAACTGTTGAAAGTTGACCACACGTTGAAAGTTGACCACACGTTGAAAGTTGACCACACGTTGAAAGTTGACCACACGTAGAAAGTTGACCAACTGTTGACATTTGACCTATTGTCGTGTTTGCTGAGGAACTCAGTGGCATTAAGTTTCTTAAACATAAATTAATGTGTTTGTAATGTTACCTTTATTCTCAGATATCTCTATTCCGCTGAAGCGTGCAATCCCGACCGTGACGTCACATCGACGCTACCAGTTGCTGGCCGAGAGTTGCTTCCCTTAAATAATGTTTGTTTTCTTAGGTTTCCTGTTTTAAAAACCGGGGGAGGGGTCGAAGGGAGGGGGGACGCCTCCCCTTCCAAATATTTAGATAGGAATAAAAATTAAAATAAAAGTGGGGTGGGGTTTGGGGAGGGATTTCCCTCCCCCCACACCCCCCCCCCAAAAAAAGAAACGGGGGAGGGGTCTAAGGGGAGGGGAAACGCCTCCCCTTATAATTATTAGATACCAATCATCGAATACGAAACTGCGGACATAGCGAGTGATTCAATAAGCCCGCGAATTTGAAAGCTCGCTCTTTTTCGCTTTGCTACCGTAGCGCAAACATCGCGTTGTAAATTTATTAGTGATTTGCTAAATGGAAGCTGATTTCAGTGTTTTACTAGTGATATTTGTGAAGGATATAACTTGAGAATTATTTATATAATTAGTGATAAAAGTGTAGTTTTCGTGATTGTCTTCCATTGCCCGGCCCATTTCAACCGGCCCTCGGTTGGGACTATCGATCCGCCCGCCATCTTTGTCCCTTGCATAGCAACAAAGATGGCGGCTGGAAATGACCTCATTTTGACCCGGTCGGAATAGTTCGAATTTACCCTCTATTCCCAGAGATCTCTATTCTCAGATATCTCTATTATCAGTTAAGTCTATATTCATTTATCTGGACCTCTAATGAGATTACCGTCTATAGACTATTAATATGCGGTTCGTTGTTTCGCCCAACCTTACGTCTGAGCTGATGTAGATCATGAATCTGACATGAATCTTACACGAGTCTTACATGAATGATATCTGCAACCACCCAAGTGGTTCTGACGTTGTTTTACCTACCAATAATCTTATAACTAGCTCAACCTGGAACACGGGGCAGCTAGTTTCAACAGCTTGAGAATCCCCGACCAGGCAATAGCTGTATTGTAATATGTCTGAGAAATCTATAATATAAACACCCGAAATTACCACTGACTGACTCACCCAGTCCGTAACGCTAAGGGACATTACTCTGCTTTTTTTAAATTGGAAAAATATAGACTTAAAAATCATTATGTGACGTCATTGTTTTAGCTCATATTTTAATTTTGGAAAAGGGAACGATGTAAAAAGAGTAAGAGGATTTGAGAATTGTTAATTATAAAATACTTTTTGTACATTTCAGTAATATTTCGTATTTATCATTAAACAATATAATTTGCAATGTCACGTCTGTGACGCTACTAATTTTAGAAAGCAGCGCACCAAATTACTGCACCAATGCATCAAAAGGTGTGCAAATTAAAGATGCGCTGTAAAAAAATATTATATGACGTCATTTTTTAAGATCATATTTTAATTTTGGAAAGGGAACAATGTAAAAAGAGGATTTGATGATGGTTAATTATAAAATCAAAAAACATAGGGGGCGCCGTAGGCGCCCTACAACCCCTATTATAAAATACTTTGTGTACATTTCAGAAAGTTTAATATTTCGTATTTATCAAACAAGGACAAGTTAGTTGGGCTTTTGAAAAAGGTCGGCGCCGTAGGCGCCCTAAAAAGTGAATTTTTTCAAAATAAATAGATTTCAGCTGAAAACTTCCGTCATTTTTTTGACGTGTGATACGCTAGTACAAGGATAAGTTACTTGGGCTTTTGACCAAAAAAAAAGTGGGCGCCATACAACCCCTATACTATTATGAAANACTTTGTGTATAATTCAGGAAGTTTAATATTACGTATTTATCATACAAGGACAAGTTAGTTGGGCTTTTGAAAAAGGTGGGCGCCGCCCCAGCAAAACGTAGTTTTGAATAAAATGTTCACAGGGAAATTTTGTCCCTTATTTGAGGAAGTATTTGTAAGGGCGTGGCTATTTCTAATATCATTTATCAAAGGAACCTCCTTAGAGGCTGACTGACATTTAAATCTTAAAATTGTGATTTAGAAAGTTAAAAATACCGCCCCCCCCCCATTTCCCTTTTATCAATGCACGTCTTTGTGTATCAGGAACCAAGCTCATAGATACTTCTGTTCTTTTTAAAGCACACACACTAAGTGCTGGCAGAATTGAATAGTTTGACAAAGTACACACTAAGTGCTGGCAGAATTGAATAGTTTGACCAATCTTTTCCTGCTCCCATCGTTGATCAACAACACGCCCCCCACCCCACACGCTGTTTGCCAGGAGTCCTCAAATTATAATCTGGGGTCAGTACAGTCTCTAAAAAAAACGTTTGGTGCTAAGGCTGTTTTAATAACATACTGACTCTGTTTTGGCAGGACTCTAGTCCTACACGCAAATAACTTTTAAATCAGATACAAATATTCAAACATAAACTCAATGAAACATTTCAAATTAATGTCAATCTATTTACTTGCAACTTGAGTAGAAAGTATTGGCCAGACTTTTTCCCTATGCCCGGATACCCTTACAACGGCCATACCAGATGAAACATCCCTAATGGGACGATCTAGCCCGCAGGCCAAGGTTTGGGAAACCTGCTGCACCTAGCTGTACAAGTGTTTTATCTGATTTTTTTTTATCCGCCTCTGTTCTAGCTGACGGTTTAGTCCGCCTCTGTTCTAGCTGACAGTTTGGTCCGAATCTGTTCTAGCTGACAGTTTAGTCCGCCTCTGCTCTAGCTGACAGTTTAGTCCGCCTCTGTTCTAGCTGACAGTTTAGTCAGCCTCTACTCTAGCTGACAGTTTAGTCCGCCTCTGTTCTAGCTGACAGTTTAGTCCGCCTCTGTTCTAGCTGACAGTTTAGTCCGCCTCTGCTCTAGCTGACAGTTTAGTCCGCATCTGTTCTAGCTGACAGTTTAGTCCGCCTCTGTTCTAGCTGACAGTTTGGTCCGCATCTGTTCTAGCTGACAGTTTAGTCCGCCTCTGCTCTAGCTGACAGTTTAGTCCGCCTCTGTTCTAGCTGACAGTTTAGTCCGCCTCTGCTCTAGCTGACAGTTTAGTCCGCCTCTGTTCTAGCTGACAGTTTAGTCCGCCTCTGCTCTAGCTGACAGTTTAGTCCGCATCTGTTCTAGCTGACAGTTTAGTCCGCCTCTGTTCTAGCTGACAGTTTGGTCCGCCTCTGTTCTAGCTGACAGTTTAGTCCGCCTCTGCTCTAGCTGACAGTTTAGTCCGCCTCTGTTCTAGCTGACAGTTTAGTCCGCCTCTGTTCTAGCTGACAGTTTAGTCCGTCTCTGTTCTAGCTGACAGTTTGGTCCGCCTCTGTACTAGCTGACAGTTTAGTCCGCCTCTGTTCTACCTGACTGTTCATTCCGCCTCTGCTTTAGCTTACAGTTTAGTCCGCCTCTGCTCTAGCTGACAGTTTAGTCCGCCTCTCCTCTAGCTGACAGTTTAGTCCGCCTCTGCTCTAGCTGACAGTTTAGTCCGCCTCTGCTCTAGCTGACAGTTTAGTCCGCCTCTGCTCTAGCTGACAGTTTAGTCCGCCTCTGCTCTAGCTGACAGCTTAGTCCGCCTCTGCTCTAGCTGACAGTTTAGTCCGCCGCCTCTGCACTAGCTGACAGTTTAGTCCGCCTCTGTTCTAGCTGACAGTTTAGTCCGCCTCTGCTCTAGCTGACAGTTTAGTCCGCCTTTGCTCTAGCTGACAGTTTAGTCCGCCTCTGCTCTTGCTGACAGCTTAGTCCGCCTCCTCTAGCTGACAGCTGAGTCCGCCTCTGTTCTAGCTGACAGTTTAGTCCGCCTCTGCTCTAGCTGACAGTTTAGTCCGCCTCTGACCACACAAAACCTAGTGAGTGGGCGGTGGTTGAAAGTGAACATAAAATCAACTTCAAGGTCAAACCCACCGTCCTGCCAGGGGAGAGAACTCATGAATGAAATGTTACTCCAGTCGTGCGGTCTTGGTGGCTTGCCAGCTAGCCGTGTTCGCCATCTACCAGAGATTTGGCCACACTCCTACGGCGACCGTAGGCCACACTTCTACGGCGACCGTTGGCCACACTCCTACGGCGGCCGTTGGCCACACTCCTACGGCGACCGTTGGCCACACTCCTACGGCGACCGTTGGCCACACTCCTACGGCGAGCATTGGCCACACTCCTACGGCGACCATTGGCCACACTCCTACGGCGACCACTGGCCACACTCCTACGGCGACCGTTGGCCACACTCCTACGGCGACCGTTGGCCACACTCCTACGGTGACCGTTGGCCACACTCCTACGGCGACCGTTGGCCACACTCCTACGGCGACCGTTGGCCACACTCCTACGGCGACCGTTGGCCACACTCCTACGGCGACCGTTGGCCACACTCCTACGGCGACCGTTGGCCACACTCCTACGGCGACCGTTGGCCACACTCCTACGGCGACCGTTGGCCACACTCCTACGGCGACCGTTGGCCACACTCCTACGGCGACCGTTGTCCACACTCCTACGGCGACCGTTGTCCACACTCCTACGGCGACCGTTGGCCACACTCCTACGGCGACCGTTGGCCACACTCCTACGGCGACCGTTGGCCACACTCCTACGGCGACCGTTGTCCACACTCCTACGGTGACCGTTGGCCACACTCCTACGGCGACCGTTGGCCACACTCCTACGGCGACCGTTGGCCACACTCCTACGGTGACCGTTGGCCACACTCCTACGGCGACCGTTGGCCACACTCCTACGGTGACCGTTGGCCACACTCCTACGGCGACCGTTGGCCACACTCCTACGGCGACCGTTGGCCACACTCCTACGGCGACCGTTGTCCACACTCCTACGGCGACCGTTGGCCACACTCCTACGGCGACCGTTGGCCACACTCCTACGGTTACCGTTGGCCACACTCCTACGGCGACCGTTGGCCACACTCCTACGGTGACCGTTGGCCACACTCCTACGGCGACCGTTGGCCACACTCCTACGGTGACCGTTGGCCACACTCCTACGGTGACCGTTGGCCACACTCCTACGGTGACCCTTGTCCACCCGCCAACTGATCTTTGGAGAAGACAAACAACTCGTTTTCACCGCGTTCATTTCCGTTCATGTATCGATTCCCTTAATTGATATCGATTCCCGGCATCGCTGTTTTTATAGAACAGTTACATGTGGTCTTGTTAAGTAATGGATTCTCGCTAATGTCAGCATCGAATTTAGAGTATAGGACTAGGGGTTCACACAGAAACAAACTTGACTAAATCTACATATAGCAACGAGACATTCTGACTGAATTTTCATTTAGCAACTAGACACACTGACTAAATGTGTACATAGCAACAAGTCAGACTGGCTAAATCTGTATAAAGCCACTAGATATCACAGAATGGTTTTATTATCGTCTGCACAATTTTTGGAGCCAAAAGTAAGCACAGCTTATCTCTGTGATTTACGTGCCAGTGCGCATGTCTCGACTGTCGGGAAGTTATCGGATGGTGGTGTGTGTGTGGGGGGGGTGTGGTACACAGGTGGCTCTTGGACAAGGGTGTAGGGGGGAGGGGTGGATGAGACGTCAAGATCACAGGTGTTGTCACAGTCTAGCTTTAGACAGTTAACTGACGTCACAGTCTTGATTTAGACAGTTAACTGACGTCACAGTCTTGATTTAGACAGTTACCTGACGTCACAGTCTTGATTTAGACAGTTACCTGACGTCACAGTCTTGATTTAGACAGTTACCTGACGTCACAGTCGTGAAATTATCTGGTTAGAAGTTGACTTATCGCAGCCATGAGAATGTTACAATAGACAGTTATACCCCGCTGACGTCACAAGAGACAGTTATACCCCGCTGACGTCACAAGAGACAGTTATACCCCGCTGACGTCACAAGAGGCAGTTATACCCCGCTGACGTCACAAGAGACAGTTATACCCCGCTGACGTCACAAGAGACAGTTATACCCCGCTGACGTCACAAGAGACAGTTAAACCCTGCTGACGTCACAAGAGACAATTATACCCTGCTGACGTCACAAGAGGCAGTTAAACCCTGCTGACGTCACAAGAGACAGTTACACCCTGCTGACGTCACAAGAGGCAGTTAAACCCTGCTGACGTCACAAGAGACAGTTATATCCTGCTGACGTCACAAGAGACAGTTAAACCCTGCTGACGTCACAACAGACAGTTATACCCTGCTGACGTCACAAGAGACAGTTATACCCCGCTGACGTCACAAGAGACAGTTATACCCTGCTGACGTCAAGAGAGACTGTATACCCCGCTGACGTCACAAGGGACAGTTATACCCCGCTGACGCCACAAGAGACAGTTATACCCCGCTGACGTCACAAGAGACTATATATCCCGCTGACGTCACAAGAAACAGTTATACCCCACTGACGTCACAAGAGACAGTTATACCCCGCTGACGTCACAAGAGACAGTTATACCCTGCTGATGTCACAACAGAAAGTTATACCCTGCTGACATCACAAAAGACAGTTATACCCCGCTGACGCCACAAGAGACAGTTGTACCCCGCTGACGTTACAAGAGACAGTTATACCCCGATGACGTCACAAGAGACTGTATACCCCGCTGACGTTCCAAGAGACAGTTATATCCCGCTGAAGTCACAAGAGACAGTTATACCCTGCTGATATTCTGATCATGGCCCCTCACACCTCTTGTGTAACTTTTGTTTCAACGGTGTGAGAACCACTAATAGTTCAACTATCTCATAGCGTAGACAGACTTCACCTTAACATGATTCTGATCCTAACGTCATACCGACCACAGTCACAGACCTGGAAAATCCTCCCTCACCGATTTTTCTTCTTTAAAAAAATATGTACACTTACAGTACACAAAAATAGATTTTAATATCTGTGAACATTTAGTCTTGTCTGGAGAATGTCTGTCATCTCATACCTCATGGACTATTTACATATTCAATGTGTGTGGAGAATGTCTGCCGTCTCATACACACACCATTTTCATTTTGTATCTACTTATTTCATGTGTGTAGTTTTTCCTGACAACTTTACGCGAGAGTTTGTCAAATATTTGTTGCATTATTATTTTATTCTGGCAGTTTAATCGTACAATTCTGTCATAGTAGTGGAGCATCCCAGTTATTATTGCTTGTTAAGCCCGGATTTCATCCTTACTTAATCTGTCCAGGATAATCGCTATGACTGACCTAGTGACCTAGTGGCGCCTCGTGCGCCGAGCACGCCCCTGACACGGGCGACCCGAGTGCATGCGTATCAGCCGTGCCGCCACCTACCTTAGATATACGGCCGTATGTGGGGCACGAACCCAGACCAACCATGTCAGTGGTCCCCAGCCACCACACAGTCTGAGCATGATGACATACGTTGGCCAATGTTGACGTCTGCTGGTGGTCTATTGTGTCTGGGTGCTGTGCCGGTGTAAAAAGTTCACGGGCACACGCTCGGAGTTTGTGTATGGTATTTGTATGTGGTGTTTATATGAGCTTTCTATATGAATGTGCCGTTTGTAAATGGAGTTTTGATGTGATGTTTGTATATGGCGTTTGCATGTGGTGTTTGTATATGGCGTTTTGATGCGCTGTTTGTATATGGCGTTTTGATGTGCTGTTTGTATATGGCGTTTTGTTGTGCTGTTTGTATATGGCGTTTTGATGTGCTGTTTTTATATGGCGTTTTGATGTGCTGTTTGTATGTGGCGTTTTGATGCGCTGTTTGTATATGGCGTTTTGATGTGCTGTTTGTATATGGCGTTTTGTTGTGCTGTTTGTATATGGCGTTTTGATGTGCTGTTTGTATATGAAGTATATGGCTATTATATGGTGTTAATATGTGCTGTTTGTGTGAACTGTTTGTATGTGCTGTTTGTGTGAACTGTTTGTATGTGCTGTTTGTGTGAACTGTTTGTATGTGCTGTTTGTGTGAACTGTTTGTATGTGCTGTTTGTATGTGCTGTTTGTGTGAACTGTTTGTATATGGTGTTTGTATATGCTGTTTGTATATGGTGTTTGTATGTTTGTATAAGCTGTTTGTATGTGCTGTTTGTATGTGCTGTTTGTATATGGTGTTTGCATATGGTGTTTGAACAGTGCATGTACAGTGAAGGCGTATTAATAGAAATAAAAGCTTGGACGCAACGTTTAAAAATTGAGATTAGGTTCGGGATTAGAAATTTTACGACCCACCCACACACACTTCAATAAAATTTCAGTTACGCTTCTGATAAGGGAACTTACGTAAGATGGAGGCGTAGAGTTACGTAAGATGGGAGCGTAGAGTTACGTAGGATGGGGGGCGTAGAGTTACGTAAGATGGGGGCGTACAGTTACGTAAGATGGAGATCTTAAAATTACCCTTTTCGCCTATACACAAGTCAAGAAAAAGTCTACGAATAATAACACAATAGACTTAAAAGATAAATATGCCAGATGGTAAAAGTAAGGAATATTCCAGATGGTAAAAGTAAGGAATATGCCAGATGGTAAAAGTAAGGAATATTCCAGATGGTGAAAGTAAGGAATATTCCAGATGGTGAAAGTAAGGAATATTCCAGATGGTAAAAGTGAGGAATATTCCAGATGGTAAAAGTGAGGAATATTCCAGATGGTAAAAGTAAGGAATATTCCAGATGGTGAAAGTAAGGAATATTCCAGATGGTGAAAGTAAGGAATATTCCAGATGGTAAAAGTGAGGAATATTCCAGACGAGCAACGAAGCCCGTCCAAGGAATTTCCGCCACCGTTCGGTGGCATGTTGCAACTCCCCTCCAACAGCCTCATACATGTGCATCACGTCAAAAATACTATTCTTTATAGTTATAGTTAAAATAAATAACTCGTAAAAACAGAGCTTTTGACTATAAATCCCAACGCGCATAACTCAAAATAATGTCTTGGAAGAAAAACTGCACCAAAAATAACTCGTTTTGAACGTCCACGTAAACGTGTTCAATATGATTGGCTGTAGGAGTCATATGTGTTAGAGGGACCAATCGCTATAGATGACCGGCCAGAGCGGACAGAAAATTGCCTTATTATTATAATAGATGATAAAAGTAAGGAATATTCCAGATGGTAAAAGTAAGGAATATTCCAGATGGTAAAAGTAAGGAATATTCCAGATGGTAAAAGTAAGGAATATTCCAGATGGTAAAAGTAAGGAATATTCCAGATGGTAAAAGTAAGGAATATTCCAGATGGTAAAAGTAAGGAATATTCCAGATGGTAAAAGTAAGGAATATTCCAGATGGTAAAAGTGAGGAATATTCCAGATGGTAAAAGTAAGGAATATTCCAGATGGTAAAAGTAAGGAATATTCCAGATGGTAAAAGTAAGGAATATTCCAGATGGTAAAAGTAAGGATTATTCCAGATGGTAAAAGTAAGGATTATCTTGAACCCAGATAAATAAAGCAGTCCCCACAGTCCTCACTGTAATATATACTACACAAAATTACTTCTCTCCCGAGATTCGAACCCGCCTCCGTCTAGCCATGTACACCTTTCAACTGGACCACAGTCCCAGGCAAAGGGCGATTTTAAAACTTATATTCAATGTTCATGCAGCTCTTTTCAAATTTGGGCACCAATGGCGTGTATTTACAATAACTTAACATGTGTCTCCACTAAATAGAGCACATATGACGTATGTCTACAATAACTTAACATGTGTCTCCACTAAATAGAGCACATATGACGTATGTCTACAATAACTTAGCGTGTATATCCACTCTAAAACGTTTGTGTCCAATAATTGCCAGAATCACGAGATTTGAGGATGGAATCAATGAGATGACAGTTGAGTTTAAATGTAACGGACAGTGTGTGCAAGGTGCCTGATGTTTCAATGTAGAATAAAATAGACATTGACCACAGTGTTGCTTGACCACAGTGTTGTTTGACAAGAGTGTTGTTTGACCACAGTGTTGTTTGACCAGTGTTGTTTGACCAGTGTTTGACAAGAGTGTTGTTTGACCAGAGTGCACCAAGTTGCTATAACCCTGAGCACCCGAGACAAGAATTACTTTCGACCGACTTAAGAGAAATGTAGAGCAGACATTTGTCAGACATGCAACACATGCAACACATGTTTCCGATAAATGGTACTCACCATATTTGGCGTAGATAGCATTCCCACAGTACACCATGTGGTCTACTGAGTGGTGCTGACTGTATACATGGTCTGGTGGTACACCATGTGGTCTACTGAGTGGTGCTGACTGTCTGGTGGTACACCATGTGGTCTACTGAGTGGTGCTGACTGTATACATGGTCTGGTGGTACACCATGTGGTCTACTGAGTGGTGCTGACTGTCTGGTGGTACACCATGTGGTCTACTGAGTGGTGCTGACTGTATACATGGTCTGGTGGTACACCATGTGGTCTACTGAGTGGTGCTGACTGTCTGGTGGTACACCATGTGGTCTACTGAGTGGTGCTGACTGTCTGGTGGTACACCATGTGGTCTACTGAGTGGTGCTGACTGTATACATGGTCTGGTGGTACACCATGTGGTCTACTGAGTGGTGCTGACTGTCTGGTGGTACACCATGTGGTCTACTGAGTGGTGCTGACTGTATACATGGTCTGGTGGTACACCATGTGGTCTACTGAGTGGTGCTGACTGTCTGGTGGTACACCATGTGGTCTACTGAGTGGTGCTGACTGTCTGGTGGTACACCATGTGGTCTACTGAGTGGTGCTGACTGTCTGGTGGTACACCATGTGGTCTATTGAGTGGTGCTGACTGTCTGGTGGTACACCATGTGGTCTACTGAGTGGTGCTGACTGTCTGGTGGTACACCATGTGGTCTACTGAGTGGTGCTGACTGTCTGGTGGTACACCATGTGGTCTACTGAGTGGTGCTGACTGTCTGGTGGTACACCATGTGGTCTACTGAGTGGTGCTGACTGTCTGGTGGTACACCATGTGGTCTACTGAGTGGTGCTGACTGTCTGGTGGTACACCATGTGGTCTACTGAGTGGTGCTGACTGTCTGGTGGTACACCATGTGGTCTACTGAGTGGTGCTGACTGTCTGGTGGTACACCATGTGGTCTACTGAGTGGTGCTGACTGTCTGGTGGTACACCATGTGGTCTACTGAGTGGTGCTGACTGTCTGGTGGTACACCATGTGGTCTACTGAGTGGTGCTGACTGTCTGGTGGTACACCATGTGGTCTACTGAGTGGTGCTGACTGTCTGGTGGTACACCATGTGGTCTACTGAGTGGTGCTGACTGTCTGGTGGTACACCATGTGGTCTACTGAGTGGTGCTGACTGTCTGGTGGTACACCATGTGGTCTACTGAGTGGTGCTGACTGTCTGGTGGTACACCATGTGGTCTACTGAGTGGTGCTGACTGTCTGGTGGTACACCATGTGGTCTACTGAGTGGTGCTGACTGTCTGGTGGTACACCATGTGGTCTACTGAGTGGTGCTGACTGTCTGGTGGTACACCATGTGGTCTACTGAGTGGTGCTGACTGTCTGGTGGTACACCATGTGGTCTACTGAGTGGTGCTGACTGTCTGGTGGTACACCATGTGGTCTACTGAGTGGTGCTGACTGTCTGGTGGTACACCATGTGGTCTACTGAGTGGTGCTGACTGTCTGGTGGTACACCATGTGGTCTACTGAGTGGTGCTGACTGTCTGGTGGTACACCATGTGGTCTACTGAGTGGTGCTGACTGTCTGGTGGTACACCATGTGGTCTACTGAGTGGTGCTGACTGTCTGGTGGTACACCATGTGGTCTACTGAGTGGTGCTGACTGTCTGGTGGTACACCATGTGGTCTACTGAGTGGTGCTGACTGTCTGGTGGTACACCATGTGGTCTACTGAGTGGTGCTGACTGTCTGGTGGTACACCATGTGGTCTACTGAGTGGTGCTGACTGTCTGGTGGTACACCATGTGGTCTACTGAGTGGTGCTGACTGTCTGGTGGTACACCATGTGGTCTACTGAGTGGTGCTGACTGTCTGGTGGTACACCATGTGGTCTACTGAGTGGTGCTGACTGTCTGGTGGTACACCATGTGGTCTACTGAGTGGTGCTGACTGTCTGGTGGTACACCATGTGGTCTACTGAGTGGTGCTGACTGTCTGGTGGTACACCATGTGGTCTACTGAGTGGTGCTGACTGTCTGGTGGTACACCATGTGGTCTACTGAGTGGTGCTGACTGTCTGGTGGTACACCATGTGGTCTACTGAGTGGTGCTGACTGTCTGGTGGTACACCATGTGGTCTACTGAGTGGTGCTGACTGTCTGGTGGTACACCATGTGGTCTACTGAGTGGTGCTGACTGTCTGGTGGTACACCATGTGGTCTACTGAGTGGTGCTGACTGTCTGGTGGTACACCATGTGGTCTACTGAGTGGTGCTGACTGTCTGGTGGTACACCATGTGGTCTACTGAGTGGTGCTGACTGTCTGGTGGTACACCATGTGGTCTACTGAGTGGTGCTGACTGTATACATGGTCTGGTGGTACACCATGTGGTCTACTGAGTGGTGCTGACTGTATACATGGTCTGGTGGTACACCATGTGGTCTACTGAGTGGTGCTGACTGTATACATGGTCTGGTGGTACACCATGTGGTCTACTGAGTGGTGCTGACTGTATACATGGTCTGGTGGTACACCATGTGGTCTACTGAGTGGTGCTGACTGTATACATGGTCTGGTGGTACACCATGTGGTCTACTGAGTGGTGCTGACTGTATACATGGTCTGGTGGTACACCATGTGGTCTACTGAGTGGTGCTGACTGTATACATGGTCTGGTGGTACACCATGTGGTCTACTGAGTGGTGCTGACTGTATACATGGTCTGGTGGTACACCATGTGGTCTACTGAGTGGTGCTGACTGTATACATGGTCTGGTGGTACACCATGTGGTCTACTGAGTGGTGCTGACTGTATACATGGTCTGGTGGTACACCATGTGGTCTACTGAGTGGTGCTGACTGTATACATGGTCTGGTGGTACACCATGTGGTCTACTGAGTGGTGCTGACTGTATACATGGTAGGGTGGTACACCATGTGGTCTACTGAGTGGTGCTGACTGTATACATGGTCGGTGGTACACCATGTGGTCTACTGAGTGGTGCTGACTGTATACATGGTCTGGTGGTACACCATGTGGTCTACTGAGTGGTGCTGACAGTATACATGGTCTGATGGTACACCATGTGGTCTACTGAGTGGTTCTGACTGTATACATGGTCTGGTGGTACACCATGTGGTCTACTGAGTGGTGCTGACTGTATACATGGTCTGGTGGTACACCATGTGGTCTACTGAGTGGTGCTGACAGTATATATGGTCTGGTGGCACCATGTGGTCTACTGAGTGGTGCTGACAGTATATATGGTCTGGTGGTACACCATGTGGTCTACTGAGTGGTGCTGACAGTATACATGGTCTGGTGGTACACCATGTGGTCTACTGAGTGGTGCTGACAGTATACATGGTCTGGTGGTACACCATGTGGTCTACTGAGTGGTGCTGACTGTATACATGGTCTGGTGGTACACCATGTGGTCTACCTAGTGGTGCTGACTGTATACATGGTCTGGTGGTACACCATGTGGTCTACTGAGTGGTGCTGACTGTATATATGATCTGGTGGTACACGTCTACTGAGTGGTGCTGATAGTATATATGATCTGGTGGTACACGTCTACTGAGTGGTGCTGACAGTATACATGGTCTGGTGGTGCACCATGTGGTCTACTGAGTGGTGCTGACAGTATACGTGGTCTGGTGGTACACCATGTGGTCTACTGAGTGGTGCTGACTGTATACATGGTCTGGTGGTACACCATGTGGTCTACTGAGTGGTGCTAACTGTATACATGGTCTGGTGGTACACCATGTGGTGTACTGAGTGGTGCTGACTGTTTACATGGTCTGGTGGTACACCATGTGGTCTACTGAGTGGTGCTGACAGTATACATGGTCTGGTGGTACACCATGTGGTCAACTGAGTGGTGCTGACTGTATACATGGTCTGTTGGTACACCATGTGTTCTACTGAGTGGTGCTGACAGTATACATGGTCTGGTGGTACACCATGTGGTCTACCTAGTGGTGCTGACTGTATACATGGTCTGTTGGTACACCATGTGGTCTACTGAGTGGTGCTGACTGTATACATGGTCTGGTGGTACACCATGTGGTCTACTGAGTGGTGCTGACTGTATATATGGTCTGGTGGTACACCATGTGGTCTACTGAGTGGTGCTGACAGTCTGGTGGTCTGTCTGCAAAGCTTTCACCTCTGGCGTATTCTCTGGGTCACATAAAAACCCTGTCAACTTTTGTCACAACTTGTCAATTAGTATAACAACCCTGTCAACCTTTGTCACAACTTGTCAATTAGTATAACAACGTGGTCAACTTTTACGTGCAACGCTTTCGGATAATTGCTTACTGCCATCTGGCACTAAACTTTAGTGTCGTTTCAACCACATTTGATATTTAATTATGATCGTTACTTTCCTGCTGGTTTATAATTATAGTGAAGTTTTATGTTATGTTATAAGTTACTGTGTCATGTTGTAAGTTACTGTGTCATGTTATAAGTTACTGTGTGATGTTATAAGCTACTGTGTCATGTTATAAGTTACTGTGTCATGTTATAAGCTACTGTGTCATGTTATAAGTTACTTTGTCATGTTATAAGTTACTTTGTCATGTTATAAGTTACTTTGTCATGTTATAAGTTACTTTGTCATGTTATAAGTTACTTTGTCACGTTATAAGTTACTTTGTCATGTTATAAGTAACTTTGTCATGTTATAAGTTACTTTGTCATGTTATAAGTTACTTTGTCATGTTATAAGTTACTTTGTCATGTTATAAGTTCCTTTGTCATTTTATAAGTTACTTTGTCATAATATAAGTTACTTTGTCATGTTGTAAGCTACTGTGAACATTTTGTTTGATCTTGGGAACATTTGTTCGATCTTGGGAACATTTTGTTGGATCTGGGGAACATTTTGTTGGATCTGTGGAACATTTTGTTGGACCTGTGGAACATTTTGTTGGATCTGGGGAACATTTTGTTGGATCTGGGGAACATTTTGTTAGATCTTGGGAACATTTTGTTGGATCTGTGGAACATTTTGTTAGATCTTGGGAACATTTTGTTAGATCTTGGGATCATTTTGTTAGATCTGGGGAACATTTTGTTGGATCTGGGGAACATTTTGTTGGATCTGGGGAACATTTTGTTTGATCTTGGGAACTCTTAGTTGGATCTGTGGAACATTTTGTTTGATCTGGGGAACATTTTGTTCTATCTTGGGAACATTTTGTTCGATCTTGGGAACATTTTGTTAGATCTTGGGAACATTTTGTTGGATCTGGGGAACATTTTGTTTGATCTTGGGAACATTTTGTTGGATCTGGGGAACATTTTGTTAGATCTTGGGAACATTTTGTTAGATCTTGTGAACATTTTGTTGGATCTTGGGAACATTTTGTTGGATCTGGGGAACATTTTGTTAGATCTTGGGAACATTTTGTTAGATCTTGGGAACATTTTGTTGGATCTGGGGAACATTTTGTTTTATCTGTGGAACATTTTGTTGGATCTGGGGAACATTTTTTGGATCTGGGGAACATTTTGTTAGATCTTGGGAACTTTTAGTTGGATCTGTGGAACATTTTGTTGGATCTGGGGAACATTTTGTTCTATCTTAGGAACATTTTGTTCGATCTTGGGAACATTTTGTTCTATCTTCTCGTTCTTCTAACACTTGGTACGAAGGAATCATGTCAAATGGGGGTAGGGACATTGAGAGTAGAGACATCAAACAGCCATGTCACGTCTGTGGTCAACTGGTCTGTGGTCAACTGGTCTGTGGTCAACTGGTCTGTGGTCAACTGGTCTGTGGTCAACTGGTCTGTGGTCAACTGGTCTGTGGTCAACTGGTCTGTGGTCAACTGGTCTGTGGTCAACTGGTCTGTGGTCAACTGGTCTGTGGTCAACTGGTCTGTGGTCAACTGGTCTGTGGTCAACTGGTGTGTGGTCAACTGGTGTGTGGTCAACTGGTCTGTGGTCAACTGGTCTGTGGTCAACTGGTCTGTGGTCAACTGGTCTGTGGTCAACTGGTCTGTGGTCAACTGGTCTGTGGTCAACTGGTCTGTGGTCAACTGGTCTGTGGTCAACTGGTCTGTGGTCAACTGGTCTGTGGTCAACTGGTTTGTGGTCAACTGGTCTGTGGTCAACTGGTCTGTGGTCAACTGGTCTGTGGTCAACTGGTCTGTGGTCAACTGGTCTGTGGTCAACTGGTCTGTGGTCAACTGGTCTGTGGTCAACTGGTCTGTGGTCAACTGGTCTGTGGTCAAGTTACTGATGGCATGAGATCGAGACTGTGTGGAACTCCAGGACTGCCTGGCCTGATTTAAACACACGAAACACAGTCAACACCTTTAACACTTTAAGCACATTTAACACCGCTACGTATGATAGATCAGTATGGGCTGACGAGACCAATGAAAGGTCAAGGTTATCCGCTGACGACGTCTTCAAGCTTTGCATCAGATTGGTCAACTACCGCTGACCAGCTGTGGGCACAGTTTTTGTTGAAGTGTTCAACTAATCATGTGACGCGCTTTTATCATAATAAAAAAGGCTCTGTATTGGTTGTTTATATTTAGCCAATGTAATGAGGTCAACAGAATAAAAATGTCATTGGTGAAAAAATGGGTAGTTCTTACTTTGGTTTATTGTGTACATGAAATAACAATTAAATAACTCGTTAGTGTATAAGATTGTCAGTATGGTACATGTCAAAGATAGGTCGTATGGTACATGTCAAACATAGGTCGTATGGTACATGTCAAAGATAGGTCGTATGGTACATGTCAAAGATATGTCGTATGGTACATGTCAAACATAGGTCGTATGGTACATGTCAAAGATAGGTCGTATGGTACATGTCAAAGATATGTCGTATGGTACATGTCAAACATAGGTCGTATGGTACATGTCAAAGATAGGTCGTATGGTACATGTCAAAGATATGTCGTATGGTACATGTCAAAGATAGGTCGTATGGTACATGTCAAAGATAGGTCGTATGGTACATGTCAAACATAGGTCGTATGGTACATGTCAAACATAGGTCGTATGGTACATGTCAAACATAGGTCGTATGGTACATGTCAAAGATAGGTCGTATGGTACATGTCAAACATAGGTCGTATGGTACATGTCAAACATAGGTCGTATGGTACATGTCAAACATAGGTCGTATGGTACATGTCAAATGGTACATGTCAAAGATAGGTCGTATGGTACATGTCAAAGATAGGTCGTATGGTACATGTCAAAGATAGGTCGTATGGTACATGTCAAATGGTACATGTCAAAGATGGGTCGTATGGTTTATGCCAAATATTTTAAAGTTAACATGTCGTAAAAGAATGTTCAAGAATTGTTTAGATAAGTTTCTTTGAGATCAACTTTTTGTGTAAATAATTGTTGAGTTTTTCTTGGTGCCATTCCGGTACAAAGCTGTGACGCTAAGATCTGTTTACCTGGCCGATAAGCACACGCGGTTTGGGGGGGGGGTGGGGGTAGGGGGTGGGGGAGAGTTAAGGGTTAAGTTAGACATGTGAGAGACGCACTGCTCCCCCCACACACACACATTTCGCACTTGTTCACTATTTGGTCTCACTATAAACACAACGAACATCAATACATTGTTGCTGAGTTGCTTGATGTTGTTCCCTGTTCACCATTACCTCACGATCACCAAACTGTGGTTCATGGTCCGGCACCGGCCCACAAGTCTAATGTTACCGGCCCACAAGTCTAATGTTACCGGCCCACAAGTCTAACGTTACCGGCCCACAAGTCTAACGTTACCGGCCCACAAGTCTAACGTTACCGCCCACAAGTCTAACGTTACCGCCCACAAGTCTAATGTTACCAGCCCACAAGTCTAACGTTACCGGCCCACAAGTCTAACGTTACCGCCCACAAGTCTAATGTTACCGGCTCACAAGTCTAATGTTACCGGCCCACAAGTCTAACGTTACCGGCCACAAGTCTAATGTTACCAGCCCACAAGTCTTACGTTACCGGCCCACAAGTCTAACGTTACCGCCCACAAGTCTAATGTTACCGGCCCACAAGTCTAACGTTACCGGACCACAAGTCTAACGTTACCGGCCAACCAGACGACCAACGGTCTCACATTGGACGATTCCATCTTTGCTCATCTTCTATTTATTCGATATTGAGATTTAAAAGTTTTGAAATTTTGACTCTGTTTCGTGAAACATGGCATCAGCGTGACTTGTAATCATCCCGATCGTTCAGTGCCCTGGCTTGGCCAGTATCGATTAGTATTGGGGCAATGATCAGTATCGATTAGAGTTGTAGTATCGATTGGTGATTGGTGTTATGGTGTGGTCAGTATCGAGCAGTGTTGAGATGTAGGCAGTATCGTCAAGTGTCGATTACACAGGTGACCAATCCTTGTGTTCTTACACGTGCCGTGACACGACAGTACAGTCAGCCTATTGAGTTAACAGAATAATTTATGACCAGATGGCTCAGACAATCACACGACAGGAGATGTGCTTTTTAAATCCCTTATAATAACTTCGAAATCTTGTCACTCTGTCGTCATTTCTGTCGTTCGTCGTCGGGCGGGCGAAAAAAAACAAAAGCCAAAAATGACCCACTTCCCGTAATGCTATCGAGCTGAAATTTTGCACATAGACTCGTGTCGCCTATCAATGCATCGTATCAAAATTTCAGATCGATCGAATGTACCGTAATTAAATTAATGCATTTTTAGTTTATCTCAATATAACTCAATGTAGCGTCTGTTGTATTGCTGTTTACATTCACGTGTCCCTTGCTTGAGTTCACGCCAGCCATCGATGACCACACCTCCCCCTCCCCCGGTTTTTACAGCAAGGGGAGATCAGTCGGTTTCAGTCTGTAAATGTTTGTCGCGTTTGTACATAATTAAGACTTTGAGTTCTGTCTCATATATAAGGGATTTATAGTCAAAAACTTTGTTTTTACGTGTTTTTTTATTATTTAAAGTAAACCACAGCCCTCGGCGTTGGCTCGGTGTCTTATTTGATGACTTCCTTGATGGTACGTCACGTCGCTCCCATTTCAACCAACCTTTGACCTCCCAGGGTCACGGCTCATGTGTTCTTAATACGCATTCTGTGAAAGTCACAGGTGTGATTTGGTCGCAAAACCTGGATTTGAAACACTGGTCATCCAACTGTACATATGACTGCTTGCAATAGACTGGACTATTTGCAATAGAGTGGCCTGTTTGCAATAGACTGGCCTGTTTGCAATAGACTGGCCTGTTTGCAATAGACTGGCCTGTTTGCAATAGACTGACCTGTTTGCAATAGACAGGACTGTTTGCAATAGACGGGACTGTTTGCGATAGACTGCTCTGTTTGCAATAGACAGGACTGTTTGCAATAGACATGACTGTTTGCAATAGACGGGACTGTTTGCAATAGACGGGACTGTTTGCGATAGACTGGCCTGTTTTATATAGACGGGACTGTTTGCGATAGACTGGTCTGTTTGCAATAGAGAGGACTGTTTGCAATAGACAGGACTGTTTGCAATAGACTGGCCTGTTTGCAATAGACGGGACTGTTTGCGATAGACAGGACTTTTTGCAATAGACAGGACTGTTGGCTATTAGGGTTGTCCGATATGTGGACACCAAAAGGAGGACACAATAGAGCAAAAAGGATGACAAAGGAGGACATTTTGAATATTTCATTTGTGTTGTCCCGGATTAAGCTCACAGTCGCTACAATTTTATTGTAATCGCTGCCAATTATGTGTATCTTACTCTTAGTCAATTCTTGGTTTTCAAAATGTCAACAACAAAAAATCAATTAAATCTCTAATTGTAGAATCATTATCTTATAATCTGATTAATTACATGACATATTTCTCGAACGACAATGTTAAATGCCATCTAAAGATTGACTCAATTGATCAGCAGTGTAGAGAGTGGTTTATTATTGCTTCAGTCTTTGTTTTTGTACTGGCAATATTTGAGAGACTTCCAAATCTTCAAATAATATGTGCATCAAACCAGCTGTGCAGGTCATGGAGTTGTAACATTGATGCTGACAAACTGTATGAAATGCTAAGTTGCTTCAGCTTCAAGTACTTTCAGCAACACATGTGAATATTTGGGCTGAAAAAAAAGAATTCAATTCGCTCGATGACGCGAGCATTTTGATACGGTTTCTATGTCTCTCACTGTCAACATGGCACTCCACGTTAGTAGCCCCTTTGTTGGCAGCGGACAAGTAACTATCGCACATCATACACTTTGCCTCATTTTCATTGCGTCCTTCAACGATGCAAGGAAACTTATTTTTCATAATGTTCAAGAATTTGCAATTTCTCTTTGTATAAGCCATAAGCCATTGTCATAAACATAGACGGCAAAATTACAAATTTGTTACCAGAACCCGAAATAACATTAACATTTTGACCATAGATAATACAGCCCCAGTGCTGCCAGCGCTAGGTTTTTCAACACAGATCTTGGTTTTTTTTCGTCCCTGTCTAGGTTTTTAAGTTTTTTATTTAAAAAATAGCCATAATCTAGGTTTTTTTTTCTTTTAAAAAAAGTAAACATGCGATGTAATATTTTTAACAACGATATATAAAAATTTGCTTTGCCTACCTGACGGAGGACATTGAGCTAAAAAAGGAGGAAATGTCCTCCTTTTCCCGGACGTCTGGCAACCCTATTTGCTATAGACAGCATTGTTTGCAATAGACAGCATTGTTTGCAATAGACAGCATTTTTTGCAATAGACAGCATTGTTTGCAATAGACAGCATTGTTTGCAATAGACAGCATTGTTTGCAATAGACAGCATTGTTTGCAATAGACATAACTGCTTGCAATAGACCGGAATTCGGGCCTAACGTGACTTGGTTCCTGTGCCCTAACTGTAGGGGGCCCCTTCTTGCGTGATATTTTAATGTAAATGTGCGCGTAGCAGGCAGAGGGGCCCACAAGTACTCAGTTAGAGGCTGTCTGCTGTTGTACTCAGTTAGAGGCTGTCTGCTGTTGTACTCAGAGGCTGACTGCTGTTGTAATCAGTTAGAGGCTGTCTACTGTTTTACTCAGTTAGAGGCTGTCTGCTGTTGTAATCAGTTAGAGCCTGCCTGTTGTTGTACTCACATAGAAGCTGTTGCACTGCTGAAGTGCTGTGACACTCATGAGAGAAAGAATCAACCCAAATATTAGCCATAAAAAGCGCAATGAACTAAATTCATCAACGCGGTCACAGGATGAAGCTTCAAGTAGTTATTGCTCTTGTTAATCTCGGTGATGTATCCTGAATGTTATTACCTGCCCCTGGGCTAATTTTTCTATTACTACGAACATAAGGTACTCGCCTTTTGCTTATGAACTAACAGTACCCACCTATTCCTTATGAACTAAAAGTACTCACCTATTGCTTATGAACTTAAAGTACCCACCTATTGCTTATGAGTGCGGAAGAAAATAAAGCCTAACTTAACTGCTTTCCTTTTCTTTTGCAAGGTAACAAAGGTTGGAAATCTGTTGTATTAGGTGGTAAATTCTCAATTGTCATTTTATTTCCTTGGTCCATTCAGCGTCAAGGTTTTGGAACCGTTGGTGCAAATCATTATCTCCCTTGCCTTAATGCTATTTCACACCTAAAACAATAGCAACTTGTACCACGCATGGGCCCCTGTCACTGTCTCTTGTGTCTATCCCACGCATGGGCCCCTGTCACTGTCTCTTGTGTCTATCCCACGCATGGGCCCCTGTCACTGTCTCTTGTGTCTATCCCACGCATGGGCCCCTGTCACTGTCTCTTGTGTCTATCCCACGCATGGGCCCCTGTCACTGTCTCTTGTGTCTATCCCACGCATGGGCCCCTGTCGCTGTCTCTTGTGTCTATCCCACGCATGGGCCCCTGTCACTGTCTCTTGTGTCTATCCCACGCATGGGCCCCTGTCACTGTCTCTTGTGTCTATCCCACGCATGGGCCCCTGTCACTGTCTCTTGTGTCTATCCCACGCATGGGCCCCTGTCACTGTCTCTTGTGTCTATCCCACGCATGGGCCCCTGTCACTGTCTCTTGTGTCTATCCCACGCATGGGCCCCTGTCACTGTCTCTTGTGTCTATCCCACGCATGGGCCCCTGTCACTGTCTCTTGTCTCTATCCCACGCATGGGCCCCTGTCACTGTCTCTTGTGTCTATCCCACGCATGGGCCCCTGTCACTGTCTCTTGTGTCTATCCCACGCATGGGCCCCTGTCACTGTCTCTTGTGTCTATCCCACGCATGGGCCCCTGTCACTGTCTCTTGTGTCTATTCCACGCATGGGCCCCTGTCACTGTCTCTTGTGTCTATCCCACGCATGGGCCCCTGTTACTTTTTCTTGTGTCTATCCCACGCATGGGCCCCTGTCACTGTCTCTTGTGTCTATCCCACGCATGGGCCCCTGTCACTGTCTCTTGTGTCTATCCCACGCATGGGCCCCTGTCACTGTCTCGTGTGTCTATCCGACGCATGGGCCCCTGTCACTGTCTCTTGTGTCTATCCCACGCATGGGCCCCTGTCACTGTCTCTTGTGTCTATCCCACGCATGGGCCCGTTACTGTCTCTTGTGTCTATCCCACGCATGGGCCCCTGTCACTGTCTCTTGTGTCTATCCCACGCATGGGCCCCTGTCACTGTCTCTTGTGTCTATCCCACGCATGGGCCCCTGTCACTGTCTCTTGTGTCTATCCCACGCATGGGCCCCTTTCACTGTCTCTTGTGTCTATCCCACGCATGGGCCCCTGTCACTGTCTCTTGTGTCTATCCCACGCATGGGCCCCTGTCACTGTCTCTTGTGTCTATCCCACGCATGGGCCCCTGTCACTGTCTCTTGTGTTTATCCCACGCATGGGCCCCTGTCACTGTCTCTTGTGTCTATCCCACGCATGGGCCCCTGTCACTGTCTCTTGTGTCTATCCCACGCATGGGCCCCTGTCACTGTCTCTTGTGTCTATCCCACGCATGGGCCCCTGTCACTGTCTCTTGTGTCTATCCCACGCATGGCCCCTGTCACAGTCTCTTGTGTCTATCCCACGCATGGGCCCCTGTCACTGTCTCTTGTGTCTATCCCACGCATGGGCCCCTGTCACTGTCTCTTGTGTCTATCCCACGCATGGGCCCCTGTCACTGTCTCTTGTGTCTATCCCACGCATGGGCCCCTGTCACTGTCTCTTGTGTCTATCCCACGCTTGGGCCCCTGTCACTGTCTCTTGTGTCTATCCCACGCATGGGCCCCTGTCACTGTCTCTTGTGTCTATCCCACGCATGCGTCACTGAGCGTTTTACCTCGAGAGTGACGCTCCCTCTCCTTCCGGTGACAGCTCTCCACAAATCAAGTCCCTAACCTCAATTACGGAGCTGGAGTAATTAGAATTCGGTCAGTAGGTCTGTCCGGGAATCAATATTGCACTGAGTGAGAGATGCTGTCCGGGAATCAATATTGCACTGAGTGAGAGATGCTGTCCGGGAATCAATATTGCACTGGCTGCGAGATGTTGTTTACAGAGCTTACGTCTGCGACTACCTGGTACGACGGGATATATTATATAACATTTATAACTGATATATGTTGTCATTTATAGCAGGGATATATTGCACAATATTTTTTTAATATATATTTTTTTTTAATTTGGACATGGACCAACGAACCTCAGAGGGATGTTGACTGGAATATATTATCATATATAGCTGTGATAGAAAATATATCATATATACCAGAGATATATTATCATTTATAGCTGGGATAAATAATCATTTATAGCTGTGATAGATTATATATAATTTATACCAAGGATAGATTATTATTTACGATAATCATTTATAGCTGGGATAATTTAGGGAGACAATTTACCATCTCATTCCAGAGATAATTACAGAGGTGTGAGTTTACTCCCCTGTTAAAGACGCCATTGACTGTTTGACAGATTGCCAAGAGGTCCCGAGAGTATGAAGCATTATTGGTCGGGACTTTTAGAATGATTATGTGTACTTGGTGGTGCCAAATCTCGCTATAAACTATAATTTCATCTTCTGTGGGCCAAATATGGGCTGAAAGTTTTCTAGTTTCAATTTATTTGGACCATATCTTGGCTTCACACTCCCATTTCAGAATATCACCGGGAAAGAAATTGCCACCGGTTCTAGTGTCTGAAAAAAAAACATTTCTGTTTGAGAACCACGTTAGCGTTATAATAAATCACGCCTGTGTTGTGTGTTAGCATTGTGCCGTAACATTATTGGGGACCATGAACAGATTGATTAAAAACCATTGATAGATCGATTCTTACTATTTGATTATTGCGATCGATTACAGAGGCATGGAATCTACTTTTTGATGTTCTCTTTAAAAGAAATCGATAACTTTTTATTTTAACGGAGCACGATCAATATGTATTGATCTTTCTGTCTCTTATGTTTATGATTGATAGCGTGGGGGTGGGGTGGTATGCCTGTGTTCACAAATTGTGGATTCTGTTCTTGTAGATGTTGACTGGACCCCAATTTTTCGAATGTGCTTGAGTCGGCCCTGATACAACACAGACGAGTAACCGCTGAGGACACCAATGTCAAGGTCACCTTATCGCCAAGCAGCCCTCCCTCACCCCCGGTCTCCGCTTGATCTCGATATTATGTTTAAAAGATGCTGCAACAGGGACGTGGGGATCTTAAGGTTACTGTGGCCATTTACTTGTAGCATCCTTGTGTGTCAACAACAGCACCGTCACGTACGTCGGATTGTTTGGCTGGTCTGTCTATTCGATTACCTCCCTTTCCAGGACAGGATGACACCAGCAATGACAGGTCAGTCGCTGTCAATGTCATTGAATGACCATGGTCCAGTTACATTTGCCGGTCAGGGAGATGACGTATAAAATGCTCTATTGGTTAATGCCGGCACGTCATTTGTTTAGAACCCATAATATGACAGTTTGGATACCTCGTGGATACATTTTGGATACATTCTGGATACATTCTGGAATGATGGAGACGGTTTCGATGCAAAGTTCCACGTTTATGCATCGCTGACTTCTTGATCACTTTAACTTTATATGAATTCCACTTCGTGCCCCCCCCCTTTCCAGCACAATATAGTCTCCCAAAATAGTGTTGGGGTACAGTGAGCCTATAGTCTGAGAATCAAAGGTTGGGGTACAGTGAGCCTATAGTCTGAGAATCAAAGGTTGGGGTACAGTGAGCCTATAGTCTGAGAATCAAAGGTTGGGGTACAGTGAGCCTATAGTATGAGAATCAAAGAAAGCAATAGTATTCCCCCCGCCCCATTGGTAGCAGTAAAATCAATAATGAAGACCTCATCCACGTGCAATGAAAGAATGGCGCCAAAACTAACATCTTGACATTAACGGTGGTGTAAGGGGGCTATCTGGTGCTCTTCAAGTTGGGGAGGAGAGCAACAAAGACACGTACGCCACTACGCACTCACGGCCCTGGTACGCCACGTCAGGGGGTTTATCAATGGGTTCGTTGGGGGAGGGGCGTGGCGCTCACGGTCTGTTACGTCATGAGTGACCTTGATCGGTGGAGATGTTTTTGGATCTACAGGTGTTTTTATAGGCACATCTCGAACGTTTTAGGAAAGGGATGTGTGCTACTCATTCATGAGCCATTTGGAAAAAACGATCAATATTTTGTTTCACCGGAAGTGTGTTCTTGAGTTTTGTTTTGTTTCTCTCTCTCTCTTTTTTAAATCAAGGTTTTCCCCTGCGCAAACTCCGTTTTGATTTACCTCACATTTGTTATTCCATTTCATCCTTTGATACCGTCATAATAGGCTTGTTGACATGTTGACTTGTTGACATGTTGGCTTGTTGACATGTTGGCTTGTTGACATGTTGGCTTGTTGACATGTTGGCTTGTTGGCATGTTTGCTTGTTGACATGTTTAATTGTTGGCTTGTTGGCATGTTGACATGTTGGCATGCTTAATTGTTGGCATGTTTAATTGTTGACATGTTGGCTTGTTGGCATGTTTCAGGTGAGTTTATAACGTGGCTTGAGTTTCACTAAATCTCTAGTCGTCAAGTTCTTATTGTAACCTTTAGCTTTTCAAACGTGTGTGACTGTCTCTGTATTCACACCAAGCCATGGAATCATTAGTCAAGAATTCATTCCATTGGGCCAATATTCCATCAAATCTTCCTGTCGTACGTCAGTCTTCATATATCCATCCACCCTGCATCTCCTGCTAGAATTACAAAGGAGTTCTTTCCCTTTGTTCCACGAAGACGGTTCATGCAGCTAAGAGCAAAATGACATTCAATACAGTTTGTAAACCGAATCATGAGAACTTATCTGGAAGCAAATAATCTCCGTGAGCCATATCTAGATAAAGAATTAGTTGCTGGACATTATCAAAAGTTGTTTGTAACTCGTGACTTGTGACTTGTGACTTGTGACTCGTGACTTGTGACTTGTGACTCGTGACTTGTGACTTGTGACTCGTGACTTGTGTCTTTGACTTTCAAGGTTGACACACTTTTAGTCATGCTTCTGTTTCTGCATCTGGCAGAATTACCACACTTAGAATATTATGTCACATTCAGCATTTTGGACCATGTAAACAGCACATTCAACATCTTGGACCCTGTAAACAGCACATTCAACATCTTGGACCCTGTAAACAGCACATTCAACATCTTGGACCCTGTAAACAGCACATTCAACATCTTGGACCCTGTAAACAGCACATTCAACATCTTGGACCCTGTAAACAGCACATTCAGCATATTGGACCCTGTAAACAGCACATTCAACATCTTGGACCCTGTAAACAGCACATTCAACATCTTGGACCCTGTAAACAGCACATTCAACATCTTGGACCCTGTAAACAGCACATTCAACATCTTGCACCTTGTAAAACAGCACATTCAGCATCTTGGACCCTGTAAACAGCACATTCAACATCTTGGACCCTGTAAACAGCACATTCAACATCTTGCACCTTGTAAAACAGCACATTCAGCATCCTTGACCCTGTAAACAGCACATTCGACATTTTTGACCCTGTAAACAGCACATTCAGCATCTTGGACCCTGTAAACAGCACATTCAACATCTTGGACCCTGTAAACAGCACATTCAACTACTTGGACCCTGTAAACAGCACATTCAGCATATTGGACCCTGTAAACAGCACATTCAACATCTTGGACCCTGTAAACAGCACATTCAACATCTTGGACCCTGTAAACAGCACATTCAGCATCTTGGACCCTGTAAACAGCACATTCAACATCTTGCACCTTGTAAAACAGCACATTCAGCATCTTGGACCCTGTAAACAGCACATTCAACATCTTGCACCTTGTAAAACAGCACATCAAGCATCTTGGACTCTGTAAACAGCACATTCAACATCTTTCACCTTGTAAAACAGCACATTCAACATCTTGGACCCTGTAAACAGCACATTCAGCATCTTGGACCCTGTAAACAGCACATTCAACATCTTGGACCCTGTAAACAGCACATTCAACATCTTGGACCCTGTAAACAGCACATTCAACATCTTGGACCCTGTAAACAGCACATTCACTATCTTGGACCCTGTAAACAGCACATTCAACATCTTTCACCTTGTAAAACAGCACATTCAACATCTTGGACCCTGTAAACAGCACATTCAGCATCTTGGACCCTGTAAACAGCACATTCAGCATCTTGGACCCTGTAAACAGCACATTCAACATCTTGGACCCTGTAAACAGCACATTCAACTACTTGGACCCTGTAAACAGCACATTCAGCATTTTGGACCCTGTAAACAGCACATTCAACATCTTGGACCCTGTAAACAGCACATTCACTATCCTGGACCCAGTAAACAGCACATTCAACCTCTTGGACCCTGTAAACAGCACATTCAACATCTTGGACCCTGTATACAGCACATTCAACATCTTGGACCCTGTAAACATCACATTCAACATCATGGACCCTGTAAACAGCACATTCAGCATCTTGGACCCTGTAAACAGCACATTCAACATCTGGGACCCTGTAAACAGCACATTCAGCATCTTGCACCCTGTAAACAGCACATTCAACATCTTGGACCCTGTAAACAGCACATTCAGCATCTTGGACCCTGTAAACAGCACATTCAGCATCTTGCACCCTGTAAACAGCACATTCAACATCTTGGACCCTGTAAACAGCACATTCAACTACTTGGACCCTGTAAACAGCACATTCAGCATATTGGACCCTGTAAACAGCACATTCAACATCTTGGACCCTGTAAACAGCACATTCAACATCTTGGACCCTGTAAACAGCACATTCAGCATCTTGGACCCTGTAAACAGCACATTCAACATCTTGCACCTTGTAAAACAGCACATTCAGCATCTTGGACCCTGTAAACAGCACATTCAACATCTTGCACCTTGTAAAACAGCACATCAAGCATCTTGGACCCTGTAAACAGCACATTCAACATCTTTCACCTTGTAAAACAGCACATTCAACATCTTGGACCCTGTAAACAGCACATTCAGCATCTTGGACCCTGTAAACAGCACATTCAACATCTGGGACCCTGTAAACAGCACATTCAGCATCTTGCACCCTGTAAACAGCACATTCAACATCTTGGACCCTGTAAACAGCACATTCACTATCTTGGACCCTGTAAACAGCACATTCAACATCTTTCACCTTGTAAAACAGCACATTCAACATCTTGGACCCTGTAAACAGCACATTCAGCATCTTGGACCCTGTAAACAGCACATTCAACATCTTGGACCCTGTAAACAGCACATTCAACATCTTGGACCCTGTAAACAGCACATTCAACTACTTCGACCCTGTAAACAGCACATTCAGCATATTGGACCCTGTAAACAGCACATTCAACATCTTGGACCCTGTAAACAGCACATTCACTATCTTGGACCCTGTAAACAGCACATTCAGCATCTTGGACCCTGTAAACAGCACATTCAGCCTCTTGCACCCTGTAAACAGCACATTCAGCATCTTGCACCCTGTAAACAGCACATTCAGCATCTTACACCCCGTAAACAGCACATTCAGCATCTTGGACCCTGTAAACAGCAAATTCAGCATCTTGGACCCTGTAAAACAGCACATTCAGCATCTTGGACCCTGTAAACAGCACATTCAGCATCTTGGACCCTGTAAACAGCACATTCAGCATCTTGGACCCTGTAAACAGCACATTCAGCATCTTGTACACTGTAAACAGCACATTCAGCATCATGCACCCTGTAAAAGTTGCTAATTGAGAGTTCAATCAGACTGTTTGTCTAGCACCCTGACTTGCCATCCACAGATACCATCACAAACAGTGGTGTGCTGATGTTTGTTCACACCCAACCGGACCATAAATGAACCAGCCGCCTTTCGCTTCTGTTTGCACAACTAACTAAAGGGAAATAACCGCTGTCAGTTAACAAAGTTTATGGGTATGCTCCCCCTGCCCTAACACACATAGATGGCGCTAGGCCCATTATTTAATCAAACCAATAATTTCCATTACCAGATTCTGAGGCTCATTCAATTTAGTGGCATCCTGCAAGCTTTAAATGTAAGGGTGGTGTACTAGCTGTTAGGGTGGTGTACTGGCTGTTAGGGTGGTGTACTAGCTGTTAGGGTGGTGTACTGGCTGTTAGGGTGGTGTACTGGCTGTTAGGGTGGTGTACTGGCTGTTAGGGTGGTGTACTAGCTGTTAGGGTGGTGTACTGGCTGTTAGGGTGGTGTACTAGCTGTTAGGGTGGTGTACTGGCTGTTAGAGTGGTGTACTAGCTGTTAGTGTGGTGTACTGGCTGTTAGGGTGGTGTACTGGCTGTTAGGGTGGTGTACTGGCTGTTAGGGTGGTGTACTGGCTGTTAGGGTGGTGTTCTGGCTGTTAGGGTGGTGTACTGGCTGTTAGGGTGGTGTACTGGCTGTTAGGGTGGTGTACTGGCAGTTAGTGTGGTGTACTGGCTGTTAGGGTGATGTACTGGCTGTTAGGGTGATGTACTGGCTGTTAGGGTGGTGTACTAGCTGTTAGGGTGGTGCACTGGCTGTTAGGGTGGTGCACTGGCTGTTAGGGTGGTGCACTAGCTGTTAGGGTGGTGTACTGGCTGTTAGGGTGGTGTACTGACTGTTAGGGTGGTGTACTGGCTGTTAGTGTGGTGTTCTGGCTGTTAGGGTGGTGTACTGGCTGTTAGGGTGGTGTACTGGCTGTTAGGGTGGTGTAACGGCTGTTAGGGTGGTGTACTTATGATTTATTAGTGCTGTGCATCCAATCTTACCTTGTCCTGCTGTACATGTGTCTATCAACTGCCTTCAATCAGTCTCATCTCTACTCTGCCTTAGTTCTCTCTAACCCCAGGAAACGACACCAATTAACTGGACATGGATTCATTAATGGTGGACCTCAGGACTCTGTCCACCCAACTGTGTGTGGGTGGGGGGTGCAGAAGACTCATTACTGGTCCTAAGAGGCAACTCGTGCACACGCCCCTACCCATTGATCCGTGTGACCAGATTTCGCCGCGGGCAGTTGAAAACGTCTGCAGAGGTGGGGGGGGGGAACCCGTTAATGATGTCCTGGGAGGTCACCGTTGATGTCACCTGGAACCTGGTGCCCTGGAACCTGATGCCCTGGAACCTGGTTCACGCGTAGATGATTATCTTGTGGATGACGGAAAGTGGATAGGTGGATCTATGGATAATGTTGATGGGTGGGTGTGGCGTGGGGGGGAGGATACCTGTCGCACTGCCAGTTTACAATTCAATAAGAACCTGAGTATGTCATGTTGCCATGGTAACCAGAGGGTGTTGCTGTCATTCCCATACATCTGACCAGCTACGTCCCATTACAACATTCCTTGTACCCCAGCTACGTCCCATTACAACATTCCTTTTACCCCAGCTACGTCCCATTACAACATTCTTTGTACCCCAGCTACGTCCTATTACAACATTCCTTGTACCCCAGTTACGTCCTATTACAACATTCCTTGTACCCCAGCTACGTCCTAATACAACATTCCTTGTACCCCAGCTACGTCCTATTACAACATTCCTTGTACCCCAGCTACGTCCTATTACAACATTCCTTGTACCCCAGCTACGTCCTATTACAACATTCCTTGTACCCCAGCTACGTCCTATTACAACATTCCTTGTACCCCAGCTACTTCCTAATACAACATTCCTTGTACCCCAGCTACGTCCCATTACAACATCCCTTGTACCCCAGCTATGTCCTAATAGAACATTCCTTGTACCCCAGCTACGTCCCATTACAACATCCCTTGTATCTTGTATCCTGCACTTGGCAGTGGTTTTGGCTATGTCCGTGTAAACTCTGCCATTCATCTTCTTCTTGGCCTCACGTGCGACATGTGCCACTGCTCACCTTACGACAACCTTCACCTTGCTCTCGGTGACGTCAGTGACTTCTTTTTTTTCTTCAGTTTTTGTTGGTTTTTATTTTGTTTGCTCACAATGGCAAGAATGTTGTGCAATGCTACAAGGACCTGCTCACAATGGCAAGAATGTTGTGCAATGCTACAAGGACCTGCTCATAATGGCAAGAATGTTGTGCAATGCTACAAGGACCTGCTCACAATGGCAAGAATGTTGTGCAATGCTACAAGGACCTGCTCACAATGGCAGAATGTTGTGCAATGCTACAAGGACCTGCTAATGGCAGATGTTGTGCAATGCTACAAGGACCTGCTCACAATGGCAAGAATGTTGTGCAATGCTACAAGGACCTGCTCACAATGGCAAGAATGTTGTGCAATGCTACAAGGACCTGCTCACAATGGCAAGAATGTTGTGCAATGCTACAAGGACCTGCTCACAATGGCAAGAATGTTGTGCAATGCTACAAGGACCTGCTCACAATGGCAGAATGTTGTGCAATGCTACAAGGACCTGCTCACAATGGCAAGAATGTTGTGCAATGCTACAAGGACCTGCTCACAATGGCAAGAATGTTGTGCAATGCTACAAGGACCTGCTCACAATGGCAGGAATGTTGTGCAATGCTACAAGGACCTGCTCACAATGGCAAGAATGTTGTGCAATGCTACAAGGACCTGCTCACAATGGCAAGAATGTTGTGCAATGCTACAAGGACCTGCTCACAATGGCAAGAATGTTGTGCAATGCTACAAGGACCTGCTCACAATGGCAGGAATGTTGTGCAATGCTACAAGGACCTGCTCACAATGGCAAGAATGTTGTGCAATGCTACAAGGACCTGCTCACAATGGCAAGAATGTTGTGCAATGCTACAAGGACCTGCTCACAATGGCAAGAATGTTGTGCAATGCTACAAGGACCTGCTCACAATGGCAAGAATGTTGTGCAATGCTACAAGGACCTGCTCACAATGGCAAGAATGTTGTGCAATGCTACAAGGACCTGCTCACAATGGCAAGAATGTTGTGCAATGCTACAAGGACCTGCTCACAATGGCAAGAATGTTGTGCAATGCTACAAGGACCTGCTCACAATGGCAAGAATGTTGTGCAATGCTACAAGGACCTGCTCATAATGGCAAGAATGTTGTGCAATGCTACAAGGACCTGCTCACAATGGCAAGAATGTTGTGCAATGCTACAAGGACCTGCTCACAATGGCAAGAATGTTGTGCAATGCTACAAGGACCTGCTCACAATGGCAAGAATGTTGTGCAATGCTACAAGGACCTGCTCATAATGGCAAGAATGTTGTGCAATGCTACAAGGACCTGCTCACAATGGCAAGAATGTTGTGCAATGCTACAAGGACCTGCTCACAATGGCAAGAATGTTGTGCAATGCTACAAGGACCTGCTCACAATGGCAAGAATGTTGTGCAATGCTACAAGGACCTGCTCACAATGGCAGAATGTTGTGCAATGCTACAAGGACCTGCTCACAATGGCAAGAATGTTGTGCAATGCTACAAGGACCTGCTCACAATGGCAAGAATGTTGTGCAATGCTACAAGGACCTGCTCATAATGGCAAGAATGTTGTGCAATGCTACAAGGACCTGCTCACAATGGCAAGAATGTTGTGCAATGCTACAAGGACCTGCTCACAATGGCAAGAATGTTGTGCAATGCTACAAGGACCTGCTCACAATGGCAAGAATGTTGTGCAATGCTACAAGGACCTGCTCACAATGGCAAGAATGTTGTGCAATGCTACAAGGACCTGCTCATAATGGCAAGAATGTTGTGCAATGCTACAAGGACCTGCTCACAATGGCAAGAATGTTGTGCAATGCTACAAGGACCTGCTCACAATGGCAAGAATGTTGTGCAATGCTACAAGGACCTGCTCATAATGGCAAGAATGTTGTGCAATGCTACAAGGACCTGCTCACAATGGCAAGAATGTTGTGCAATGCTACAAGGACCTGCTCATAATGGCAAGAATGTTGTGCAATGCTACAAGGACCTGCTCACAATGGCAAGAATGTTGTGCAATGCTACAAGGACCTGCTCATAATGGCAAGAATGTTGTGCAATGCTACAAGGACCTGCTCACAATGGCAAGAATGTTGTGCAATGCTACAAGGACCTGCTCATAATGGCAAGAATGTTGTGCAATGCTACAAGGACCTGCTCATAATGGCAAGAATGTTGTGCAATGCTACAAGGACCTGCTCACAATGGCAAGAATGTTGTGCAATGCTACAAGGACCTGCTCACAATGGCAAGAATGTTGTGCAATGCTACAAGGACCTGCTCATAATGGCAAGAATGTTGTGCAATGCTACAAGGACCTGCTCACAATGGCAAGAATGTTGTGCAATGCTACAAGGACCTGCTCATAATGGCAAGAATGTTGTGCAATGCTACAAGGACCTGCTCATAATGGCAAGAATGTTGTGCAATGCTACAAGGACCTGCTCACAATGGCAAGAATGTTGTGCAATGCTACAAGGACCTGCTCATAATGGCAAGAATGTTGTGCAATGCTACAAGGACCTGCTCACAATGGCAAGAATGTTGTGCAATGCTACAAGGACCTGCTCACAATGGCAAGAATGTTGTGCAATGCTACAAGGACCTGCTCACAATGGCAAGAATGTTGTGCAATGCTACAAGGACCTGCTCACAATGGCAAGAATGTTGTGCAATGCTACAAGGACCTGCTCACAATGGCAGGAATGTTGTGCAATGCTACAAGGACCTGCTCACAATGGCAAGAATGTTGTGCAATGCTACAAGGACCTGCTCACAATGGCAGGAATGTTGTGCAATGCTACAAGGACCTGCTCACAATGGCAGGAATGTTGTGCAATGCTACAAGGACCTGCTCACAATGGCAGGAATGTTGTGCAATGCTACAAGGACCTGCTCATATAGAGCCGGTGAAAAATTAATGCCGGACATTTTGTTGTCGCCCTTCTCGTGACCTTTGACACACACACACACTTTGTCGCACACCAACCTCCGGACGATCGTACAGTTCTCTTTGTGTTTGTAGGACCGCTGACGTCATAACAATAACAGTGTCGGAGTCTGGGGCCAGTGTATTACGAGGCTCCGTTGTGATCACATCTACACATGATGTGCTCACATTAGATTTAAGTGCACTGTATCTTTATATGCCGCCGTGGTCTTAAGTGCACGTCTTTTCTAGTGCACAGTAGATGGTATTCTAGTGCCCAGTAGATGGTATTCTAGTGCACAGTAGATGGTATTCTAGTGCCCCGTAGATGGTATTCTAGTGCCCAGTAGATGGTATTCTAGTGCACAGTAGATGGTATTCTAGTGCCCAGTAGATGGTATTCTAGTGCCCCTCGAAATGCCTTAAGGATTGTACACTTGTGTAATGTTTTATCGAAAGCAAAAGTCTTAGAAAAAAATTATCATAGGCTTTTAAAAAATGGAGATGAGAAGCCTCAGAGCTAGAACCAATGTTGAATGTGAGCGGCCGCGAAGATATCTTGCGGACGCCGCGCAGCAGTTTAGAATTACCGAACAGCAAAGTTTGTAAATTGTTGCACACAAAACGGACCAACGAACCTTGTACGGAACATTGGTTAGAACCCTTGGTATCCTTCTATTTTATCAACTGTGCTCCTTCATACCTGGCCAATACCATGGTAGGACATACAATGCTACGATAACTTCATGTAGGACGTAGGACATGCAATACTACGATAACATTCATGTAGGACATGCAATGCTACGATAACATTCATGTAGGACATGCAATGCTACGATAATATTCATGTAGGACATGCAATGCTACGATAACATTCATATAGGACATGCAATGCTACGATAACATTCATGTAGGACATGCAATGCTACGATAACATTCATGTAGGACATGCAATACTACGATAACATTCATGTAGGACATGCAATGCTACGATAACATTCATGTAGGACATGCAATGCTACGATAACATTCATGTAGGACATGCAATGCTACGATAACATTCACGTAGGGCATGCAATGATACGATAACATTCACTTAGGACATGCAATACTACGATCACATTCACGTAGGACATGCAATGCTACCATAACATTCATGTAGAACATGCAATGCTACGAGAACATTCATGTAGGACATGCAATGCTACGAGAACATTCATGTAGGACATGCAATGCTACGAAAACATTCATGTAGGACATGTAATGCTACGATAACATTCCTGTAGGACGTAGGACATGCAATACTACGATAACATTCATGTAGGACATGCAATGCTACGATTACATTCATGTAGGACATGTAATGCTACGATAACATTCATATAGGACATGCAATGCTGCGATAACATTCATGTAGAACATGCAATGCTACGAAAACATTCATGTAGGACATGCAATGCTACGATAACATTCATGTAGGACATGCAATGCTACGATAACATTCCTGTAGAACATGCAATGCTACGATAACATTCATGTATGACATGCAATGCTACGATAACATTCATGTAGGACATGCAATGCTTTGATAACATTCATGTAGGACATGCAATGCTACGATAACATTCATGTAGGACATGCAATACTACGATAACATTCATGTAGGACATGCAATGGTACGATACCATTCATGTAGGACATGCAATGCTTCGATAACATTCATATAGGACATGCAATGCTACGACAACATTCATGTAGGACATGCAATGCTACGATAACATTCATGTAGGACATGCAATGCTATGATAACATTCATGTAGGACATGCAATGCTACGATAACATTCATGTAGAACATGCAATGCTACTATAACATTCATGTAGGACATGCAATGCTACGAAAACATTCATGTAGGACATGCAATGCTACGATGACATTCATGTAGGACATGCAATGCTACGATAACATTCATGTAGGACATGCAATGCTACGATAACATTCATGTAGGACATGCAATGCTACGATAACATTCATGTAGGACATGCAATGCTAGGATAACATTCATGTAGGACATGCAATGCTACGATAACATTCATGTAGGACATGCAATGCTACGATAACATTCATGTAGGACATGCAATACTACGATAACATTCATGTAGGACGTAGGACATGCAATACTACGATAACATTCATGTAGGACGTAGGACATGCAATACTACGATAACATTCATGTAGGACGTAGGACATGCAATACTACGATAACATTCATGTAGGACATGCCATTCAAATCATGGTAGGAGATGCAATGCCTTAATAACATGTCTAAATGAATGTGATATCAGACTAATGTTAGAGATGTCAGATTGTTGTTGATAGATACACTTAACCTGTCATCATTGTCTTATTGTAGATATTGTTTGGTTTAGTGCAACACGTAAGACGTCCTGTATAACACGATAATGTCACGTATGACACGCGTCCTGTATAACACGATAATGTCATGTATGACACACGTCCTGTATAACACGATAATGTCACGTATGACACGCGTCCTGTATAACACGATAATGTCATGTATGACACACGTCCTGTATAACACGATAATGTCACGTATGACACACGTCCTGTATAACACGATAATGTCATGTATGACACACGTCCTGTATAACACGATAATGTCACGTATGACACGCGTCCTGTATAACACGATAATGTCATGTATGACACACGTCCTGTATAACACGATAATGTCACGTATGACACACGTCCTGTATAACACGATAATGTCATGTATGACACACGTCCTGTATAACACGATAATGTCATGTCTGACACACGTCCTGTATAACACGATAATGTCATGTCTGACACACGTCCTGTATGTCCCCAATCTATTGTCATTTCCTGTACAATATACGTTATGTCCCTACAGTTTGCTGAACTCCCGTATAATATTCGTTACGTCCCTACAGTCGTATATTAATGACCCATACAATGTGCGTGATGTATGGTCCCATACAATATGTGTGATGTATGGCCCCATACAATAGGTGTGATGTATGGCCCCATACAATAGGTGTGATGTATGGCCCCATACAATATGTGTGATGTATGGCTCCATACAATATGTGTGATGTATGGCCCCATACAATATGTGTGATGTATGGCCCCATATAATATGTGTGATGTATGGCCCCATACAATATGTGTGATGTATGGCCCCATACAATATGTGTGATGTATGGCCCCATACAATAGGTGTGATGTATGGCCCCATACAATATGTGTGATGTTTGCTTTTGAAAGTTAGAGAACGAAATTAAATGCCACCCAATCTTTAAATAATGAATCTGCAGTGGACATAGTGAAGGGAAGGGGAAAAGTGAAGGGAAGGGGAAATAAATCTGGCCGCGTCCTTTCATTTGCCCCCTATTACCTCCCCTCTCATTTTGCCGGCGGCGCACGTTCAAGGCAAACCTCTTAGTCAGCGCTATTGGTGGATCATGATGTCACCTTATTGATCGTGGGTCTATTTTTAAACCTGACATCATGGCTCGCTACAGAACACTAGCAGACGTGTGGGGGGGGAGGGGGTGAGGAGTCCGTCCTTGGCGTGGAGTCGTGGAGCCGGAGTGGCAGCTGCTGAGTCGTTGTCAGTAGTTTATATTAGATTCGATACCATTTTTAGTCTATCAGAGCATGCACAATCCTGGGCACAATGCTTCTCTGTTCTCAGACTCGCTAGGACGCCATCTTTGAGTTCAAACATGCCACTCCACACACGCCCCCCTCCCCAATACAAAACATTCGATTAATGTAAATATCACGATGGCGTTGCTAAATTTTCCCCTAAACCGAAGCCAGGTTTGTAACTACCTGAGCTAGTGACCATTGGCCACTCATTGTACCTGTCATACAGAGAAGGGGTAGCCAGGTTTGTAACTACCTGAGCTAGTGACCATTGGCCACTCATTGTACCTGTCATACAGAGAAGGGGTAGCCAGGTTTGTAACTACCTGAGCTAGTGACCATTGGCCACTCATTGTACCTGTTATACAGAGAAGTGGTAGTCATGTGTTAGAGATTACTCGGGGGTCTACGAAAGTTTTGGTCTTAGAGATTACTTGAGAGGGTACGAATATTTGGTTTGAAGGCTATAAGCCGGTGTACGAATATGTTGTTAGAGATTACGAGGTGTGTAGGAATGTTTGGTTCAAAGATTACAGGATGGCGTATCAACGTTTGGGTTTGAGACTTTGACAAAGATATTACACAGTAGGTCTAGGGCCTCTGGGCCAGCCCACATGTCACCATGACATTATAGGTAAACGTGTTAACTTCGCTCATAAACTCGTCATAGAATTAACAGACTTGCAGTGACGCAATGTAGGTCACTCCCTGAAACCAAACCTCCACTCCCTGAAACCAAACCTCCACTCCCTGAAACCAAACCTCCACTCCCTGAAACCAAACCTCCACTCCCTGAAACCTCCACTCCCTGAAACCAAACCTCCACTCCCTGAAACCAAACCTCCACTCCCTGAAACCAAACCTCCACTCCCTGAAACCAAACCTCCACTCCCTGAAACCAAACCTCCACTCCCTGAAACCAAGCCTCCACTCCCTGAAACCAAACCTCCACTCCCTGAAACCAAACATCCACTCCCTGAAACCAAACCTCCACTCCCTGAAACCAAACCTCCACTCCCTGAAACCAAACCTCCACTCCCTGAAACCAAACCTCCACTCCCTGAAACCAAACCTCCACTCCCTGAAACCAAACCTCCACTCCCTGAAACCAAACCTCCACTCCCTGAAACCAAACATCCACTCCCTGAAACCAAACTTCCACTCCCTGAAACCAAACCTCCACTCCCTGAAACCAAACTTCCACTCCCTGAAACCAAACCTCCACTCCCTGAAACCAAACCTCCACTCCCTGAAACCAAACCTCCACTCCCTGAAACCAAACCTCCACTCCCTGAAACCAAACCTCCACTCCCTGAAACCAAACCTCCACTCCCTGAAACCAAACCTCCACTCCCTGAAACCAAACCTCCACTCCCTGAAGAAACCAAACCTCCACTCCCTGAAACCAAACCTCCACTCCCTGAAACCAAACCTCCACTCCCTGAAACCAAACCTCCACTCCCTGAAACCAAACCTACACTCCCTGAAACCAAACCTCCACTCCCTGAATCAAAACCTCCACTCCATGTATTCGTGTGTATAATAATGTATTTTGTTAATGAATTCATCGAATTTGCAATTAGATCAAACAATTATAATAGTCTCTAAGTTCATCTACAAATAGGCGATCTGTTACACATTCAAGCTGATGTTGGTTCAAATGAATCACTTTCTGGGTTCTTATTTTGCTGTGTGTGGGGGTTCAGTGTGGGGGCGGGGGGGGGGTTGGTGGTGCGACCAGGTCTCAATTGTTTCCACCAAAGTCGCTTGGCCCATCGGCTGTCATTGGTCATTCTGGATGTGTAAGCGTTTTTAATGTCTGTGTTCAACTTGACAAAGTAATTCACTTGGACCACAGGATTATTCGTCCCTACCGAACTGCCTCAACACACGGCACACGGCCTTAACACACCGCCTCAACACACCGCCTAAACACACCGCCGCAACACACTACCTCAATACACTGCCTCAACACACTGCCGCAACACACCTATCAACACACTGCCGCAATACACCTATCAACACACTACCTCAATACACTGCCTCAATACACCGCCGCAACACACCTATCAACACACTACCTCAACACACTGCCGCAGCACACTGCCGCAACACACCTATCAACACACTACCTCAACACACTGCCGCAACACACTGCCGCAACACACCTATCAACACACTACCTCAACACACTGCCGCAGCACACTGCCGCAACACACCACTTACTTACTAACCCCGTCCACCCCTTTAAGACCACAGACCTGGTATCATTCGTGGCCGCTTTGTTTGGACAACGTCATTAGTTCTGACACGGACAACGTTGTGACATGCTGTTTGTGTTACATGTCATGTTTCTGTCACACTGCAACGTTGTTTTTCTGAGAGGCCGTCAGGTCTGTTGTCTGTCTATCCCAAAGAGAGAGAGAGAGAGAGAGAGATAAATAGAGACAGACCTTCACTTGCGAGTGTTACTAATTCACTAGCGTATGTGTCCCTAGAGACTTATGACCAATGCTCCCTTTAGGCTGCGCGGCCACGCAGATATCTGACCACCCCCGCGCAGCAGTTTCGGATTACTGCGTAGCAAATTTTGTAAAATATTACGCAAAAAATGGATGCACACGATTTTTTTTATACTTTGCACACGGACCAACGAACCTTAGAGGGAACATTGGTTGTGACCTTCCCTAACGTTTGTATCCCTAGAGACTTGTGACCATTCACTATCGTCTGTGTCCCTAGAGACTTGTGACCTTCCCTAACGTTTGTGTCCCTAGAGACTTGTGACCATTCACTATCGTCTGTGTCCCTAGAGACTTGTGACCATTCACTATCGTCTTTGTCCCTAGAGACTTGTGACCTTCCCTAACGTTTGTGTCCCTAGAGACTTGTGACCATTCACTATCGTCTGTGTCCCTAGAGACTTGTGACCATTCACTATTGTCTGTTATACCAACACTTGACACATCCATTGTGCTGGTCTAGACGTGTTATACCAACACTTGACACATCCAGTGTGCTGGTCTAGACGTGTTATACCAACCTTTGACACATCCAGTGTGCTGGTCTACACGTGTTATACCAACACTTGACACATCCAGTGTGCTCGTCTAGATGTGTTATACCAACCCTTGACACATCCAGTGTGCTGGTCAAGGCGTGTTATACCAACACTTGACACATCCAGTGTGCTGGTCTAGACGTGTTATACCAACACTTGACACATCCAGTGTGCTAGTTTACACGTGTTAGAATGGATAGGTTTTTAATGTCCAGTTGACAGATGAATGAATCAAAAACATTGTAGTGGGTTAATTGTGTGTGTGAGGCATAAATCACTGTCACTGCCACCTCTACCTGGTTTGTCTCCCCTTGCCAGCCAGATAATACTGAGATAATGGGGTGGTGACAAAACTGATTTGAGTCGGTTAAGGTGGAATTATTATGATATTATCGGGTGGCGTTGAAAATGAGATTTTCTGGTGGCGTTGACAGTGAGATTATCTGGTGGAAATGACAATGGGATTAATTGGTGGAGCTGACAATGAGGTTATTTGGTGGAGCTGACAATGAGGTTATTTGATGGAGCTGACAATGAGGTTATTTGATGGAGCTGACAATGAGGTTATTTGATGGAGCTGACAATGAGGTTATTTGATGGAGCTGACAATGAGGTTATTTGGTGGAGCTGACAATGAGGTTATTTGATGGAGCTGACAATGAGGTTATTTGATGGAGCTGACAATGAGGTTATTTGGTGGAGCTGACAATGAGGTTATTTGGTGAATACTCGACCGTCCCGGGGTAACTATTTCAGCAAATATTTAGTTTTATACATGTCATCTTGTCATAAATTGTCACATATTTCAGTTTTGTATCCGGCAACTTACTTGAAGCTTGCACTTCCAGACAAATGGAACTAAACTGCAAGCTTGCGCTTCCTTTTTAAATACCTTATATTATCTTCGAAATCAAGTCGTCATCACTCTCTCTGTCTTGGGCGGGCGGAAAAACAAAAGTAAAAAATGACCCACTTCCCGTGATGCCATCGAGATGAAATTTTGCACATAGACTCGTGTCACCTAACGATGCATCGTATCAAAATTTCGAACGTACCGTAATTAAATTAATGCATTTTTAGTTTATCTCTATAAAACTATGTAATTCAATTTCACAGTTTGTTATTGTTTTGCTACCACGTTCCAGTTGAGTTAACGCTTTGACGCCACCCATCGATGTCCACACCCCTCCCCCCTGGTTTTAAAGCCAGGGGAGATCAGTCGAGAACATAATCAATACTTTGAGTTATACCTCATATATAAGGGATTTATAGTCAAAAACTTTGTTTTTACCGGGTTGTTTAATGAACGGTTTAGATGGGTAGGTTGATAATTTTTTAGAAAATTTCCCACATGTTTATTGGTCGTTGTATAATCGTGAGATTGAATATAAGATTGAGCCCCACGGACCACATGTTTATTGGTCGTTGTATAATCGTGAGATTGAATATAAGATTGAGCCCCACGGACCACATGTTTATTGGTCGTTGTATAATCGTGAGATTGAATATAAGATTGAGCCCCACGGACCACATGTTTATTGGTCGTTGTATAATCGTGAGATTGAATATAAGATTGAGCCCCACGGACCACATGTTTCTTGGTCGTTGTATAATCGTGAGATTGAATATAAGATTGAGCCCCACGGACCACATGTTTATTGGTCGTTGTATAATCGTGAGATTGAATATAAGATTGAGCCCCACGGACCACATGTTTATTGGTCGTTGTATAATCGTGAGATTGAATATAAGATTGAGCCCCACGGACCACATGTTTATTGGTCGTTGTATAATCGTGAGATTGAATATAAGATTGAGCCCCACGGACCACAGGTTTCTATAATCGTGAGATTGAATATAAGATTGAGCCCCACGGACCACAGGTTTCTATAATCGTGAGATTGAATATAAGATTGAGCCCCACGGACCACAGGTTTCTATAATCGTGAGATTGAATATAAGATTGAGCCCCACGGACCACAGGTTTCTATAATCGTGAGATTGAATATAAGATTGAGCCCCACGGACCACAGGTTTCTATAATCGTGAGATTGAATATAAGATTGAGCCCCACGGACCACTGGTTTCTCTAGCAGCTTGGCCTCGGTGACCGAAGACAGTGATTCACCGATACACGTAGAGTTTCGATTAAATCTTTCAGCGTGTCAGAATTTAACTTTGCTTTTAGTTTTGTATGTCCCCCTCATTTCAAACTGATTTCAATTCCTTATTTTGATACAAGAAGTAGTAGAACCATAACACTGGCTGGCAGGCTGGTCGGTGGATTGCTGGATGGCTGGTTGGTGGATGGCTGGATGGTGGATGGCACAGCTCATTAAATAAAGACAAAAATACCTGGAAGCTAAAAGCATTGCCCTCCCCTCATTAGAAGGTAGAAATGGCAGATTACTGTAAATTGGCAAATTGGCACCAACAGTCCCAGGTGGGCCTTAGATAAGTGCGATATGTCCCAGGTGGGTACAGGATACATGTGCGCGGCACGCCCAACTCGTGGCAGAACTTACGATCCTCCAGGGGCGTTCTATTCTCAGCGACCTGCGCGGCCTTGACAGAGATAGCAAAAGTGCACATGTGCAGTATTCTCCCCTGGCTTGCCGGCCATCTGTTGATGAGATTAGGTGATGCCTTGATGTTAGGATGCGGTGTCCCTGGATTCTGGACAAAGTTGTTTTTGTTGTTGTTGTTGGTAATGCTAGAGTTAGAAGATGTACCCTTAGCCGACAGGAGCGGAAACTAGAGAAGATAGCTTCGTCCCAGAGAGGGGGGGGTACAGAAATGTGAGAGATTCATGATGGAGATAAAGTCCTTTCCCTACCACAACCTCCGCTTTGAATATTTAATAAAAGAGACCCCCCTACCCACCCATCCCACACCGCATTGGGTCTTAAATCTTTGTCTAGAGGGGTCTCTACCGCATGACATACTATTTTTTTTGGGCCAACGAACACTGGGCCAATGAACGCTAGGCCAACGAACACTGGGCCAACGAACACTGGGCCAATGAACACTGGGCCAACGAACACTGGGCCAATGAACACTGGGCCAATGAACACTGGGCCAACGAACACTGGGCCAACGAACACTGGGCCAACGAACACTGGGCCAACGAACACTGGGCCAATGAACACTGGGCCAATGAACACTAGGCCAACGAACAATTGATGTATGAACACTATATCTATGAAACCTGGGCCAATGTACGCTAAAATAAAATTTGCTGATGGAAAATTTTCCATAGCAAAACTATTTCATTTCATTGCTGTCTTGATACAAAATCTTCTCTTATAAAAAAAATATTTATGCTATTTTTACAGTTACTATTTACCCTCTACTCATCTTATGTGACTGGAGTAGTGGCATAGAGTTGGAATGAGCAGTGGGTTGGAATTAATAGTGGATTGAAAAGAGCAGTAGATTGGAATGAGCAGTGGATTGGAATGAGAAATGGATTACTTTATGTTACATTTCAAATCACACCTGCAATATCTGGGGCGTGTGTGACCTTTGACCTGTCCTAATCTCAAAGGTTGTCATTAATCCCTATCGCACCCAGTGAACACCGCCCAGGGCGAATCTGTTTTACCTGACACGTTTAGATCTCTATTCAGTTGGTCATTACTTGTCCGCAGTCGCTTACCTGTACTCAAGGGAAGCAAGCTGGTGTCTATTGAACTGCTCAGAGTATCACACTGTCACATTACAACACTGTCACAGTATCACACTGCCACATTACAACACTGTCACAGTACCTCACTGTCACAGAACCTCACTGTCACAGTACCACACTGTCATACTGTCACATAACCTCACTGTCACAGTACCACACTGCCACACTATCACAATAAAATACAAAATACACAAACAAATTGTGAAACGAGATCAATAAATTTAAGCTTTATTATTTAACAAAAACAACTGAACAGACCCTTGGGACAATCTTGGGGGAGATGTGTCTTTGTGAACAGACCTTGGGACAATCTTGGGGGAGATGTGTCTTTGTGAACAGACCTTGGGACAATCTTTGGGGAGATATGTCTTTGTGAACAGACCTTGGGACAATCTCGGGGGAGATATGTCTTTGTGAACAGACCTTGGGACAATCTCGGGGGAGATATGTCTTTGTGAACAGACCTTGGGACAATCTTGGGGGAGATGTGTCTTTGTGAACAGACCTTGGGACAATCTTTGGGGAGATATGTCTTTGTGAACAGACCTTGGGACAATCTTGGGGGAGATATGTCTTTGTGAACAGACCTTGGGACAATCTCGGGGGAGATATGTCTTTGTGAGCAGACCTTGGGACAATCTTTGGGGAGATATGTCTTTGTGAACAGACCTTGGGACAATCTTGGGGGAGATATGTCTTTGTGAACAGACCTTGGGACAATCTTGGGGGAGATATGTCTTTGTGAACAGACCTTGGGACAATCTTTGGGGAGATATGTCTTTGTGAACAGACCTTGGGACAATCTTGGGGGAGATGTGTCTTTGTGAACAGACCTTGAGACAATCTTGGGGCAGATATGTCTTTGTGAACAGACCTTGGGACAATCTTGGGGGAGATGTATTTATCGCAGTCCTATTCTATATGATATACAGTCACAGTACGACATTGTCTCACTTGGAACCCACGGTCAGAGAAAATGGGAACCAACTGACAGAGAAAATGGGAACCGACTGACAGAGAAAATGGGAACCGACTGGCAGAGAAAATGGGAACCGGCGGTCAGAGAAAATGGGAACCGACTGGCAGAGAAAATGGGAACCGGCGGTCAGAGAAAATGGGAACCGACTGGCAGAGAAAATGGGAACCGGCGGTCCTAGAAAATGGGAACCGGCGGTGAGAGAAAGAGCTGTCCCATTGAATTGACAACTTCTGGCTCAACGTAACCAACATTTGAAACACCTCCCAGTGACGCGGGTGTCTGACCGCACGAACATTGACATCCTGTAATCACGTGTGACAGCTGTCAAAATAAAACTACACTGTAGACAACTGTCACTATAAAACCACACGGGGGCTACTGGCAATGTTAAAGTACATTGTCTTTGTTCTTTGCCCTGAGCTTGCAGTTTGTGTGTATGTATCAGTTTGTAACCAACGGACCGTGACAAGGAATATCGACGTGCTTCTTTTGTTCATTGGTTGCCGCGGGTTGTTGAGATCATCTGGGCGGTGGGAACTTACAACCATCACCTGATGGAGTACGTGCGAGAGTTACCCCGCCCCTCCTCTTATTGGTAGTTTTAGTTACCCCATACCCTTATGGGATATTTGATTACCCTAACTCTCTTATAGGTCATTGAGTTACCCCAGCCATCTCTTTAAACATCTAGCCTTTCAATGAATGCTTCTCGCAGATCTTATTTTTTAACCACGTTTTATTAACTCGTTTAACCACGTTTTATTAACTCGCTTTCGTTCCTGTGGATTTGTTTGTCTGTCCACAATTTTTCAAATCTGCCAACGTAAAATTAAACCACTTCTGATGGTCCTAGATATCTCAAAATTTTACCACAGATAGATCTTGGATGACAATGCATTGTATCATAATTTCAGATCGATCGAATGTACCGTTATTAAATTATTGAACTTTTTAGTTTATACATATATAAGCATCTGTACCGTCTGCTTTTGTTGACATCCATGAGTTCACCCCGTGACCACATCACTGTGTTTTTAAAACGTTGGGCGGGTGCTTATGAGGTGTTTGGTATTTGAAAAAAAATAGAGGTAAAAAAATATTTTTAAAAACCACGTTTTTGTAAGTGTACTAAAGAGAATAAAATAATTTAAAACCAATAAGTTCAAGTACTTTCATATAATATGACTAAAAACGTGGGGCGGGTGTTTGGTTTAAAATTAAAGATTTATAATTAAGGAGGCAAAAAAGATATCTATAAGTGAGAGAATGAGTGAACTGCATATGTAATAAAAACCTCATAAGCGCCCGCCCAACGTTTTTAGTCATATTATATGAAAGTACTTGAACTTAATAGTTTTAAATTATTTTCTTCTTTTTAGTTCACTTATAAAAACGTGGTTTTTAAATCCCTTATATTAACTTCGCGGCCGTCTCATCATCTCATCATCTCATCATCTCATGGGCTGGGCGGGCGGAAAAAGAAAAGTTGAAAATGACCGACTTCCCGTGATTCGATCGAGCTGAAATTTGGCACACTGACCCGTCTGACCTAACAATGCATCGTATCAAAATTTCAGATCGATCGAACGTACCGTAATTAAATTAATGCATTTTTAGTTTATCCTTATATGAGGTATGTAATTCAAATTCACGGTTTGTTATTGTTTTTTTGCCACGTGAAAGTTTGAGCTGACGCATTGAGGCGACCCAACGAAGCGACGGGGTGCTTTTGTTTACATTTTACGTGTCACGCTGAGCTCAGTCAAGCGAATCGGTGACCAGACTTTTCCCCTCTCCCCCTCCCACAGGGTTATGAAGCAAACTTGAGTTAAGACAGATTCAGTCTGTAAATGTTTGAAAATAATCAATACTGTTAGTTATGTCTCATATATAAGGGATTTATAGTCAAAAACTTTGTTTTACGGGTTGTTTTTTTTTACTACGTTTTTATTAACTCGCTTTCGTTGGGCATTGTTTGTCCAAGATTTTTTCAAATCTGCCAACGTAAAATTGAACCACTTTTGATGGTCCTAGAGATCTGAAAATTTTACCACAGATAGATCTTGGATGACAATGCATTGTATCAAAATTTCAGATCGATCAAATGTACCGTTATTAAATTATTGAACTTTTAAGTTTATCTATAGTCTATAGTCTATATAAAAGCATCTGTACCGTCGGCTTTTGTTGACATCTGTGAGTTCGCCCCGTGACCACATCACAATGTTTTTAAAACGTTGGGCGGGCGCTTGTGAGGTGTTGGGTAAAATAAATAGAGGTAAAAAATATTTTTTAAAAACCAGGTTGTTAGAAGTGGACTAAAAAGAATAAAATAAATAGAAGTAAAAAAAAAGATTTTTAAAAACCACGTTTTTAGAAGCGGACTAAAAAGAAGAAAATAATTTAAAACTTGTAAGTTCAAGTACTTCGATTTAATATGACTAAAAACGTGGGGTGGGTGTTTGGTATAAAAATTAAAGATTTCTAATTTAGAAGGCAAAAGAGAGATCTATAAGTGAGAGAATGAGTGAACCGTATATGTTAAACTTCATAAGCGCCCGCCCCACGTTTTAGTCATATTAAATCGAAGTACTTGAACTTACAAGTTTTAAATTATTTTCTTATTTTTAGTCCGCTTCTAAAAACGTGGTTTTTAAAAATCTTTTTTTTTACTTCTATTTATTTAAATCTTTTTTTTACCTCTATTTATTTTTTCAGTCATTTCTCACGAACTGTGTGAGTTGTACCATAGATTGAAAGGACACAGAGAGAACAAACCCTCACATTGGAGTGCGGGGGTGGGGGCTGGTGAAGAATGTGCTATGACAAAAACATTCTCACTAATTAAAGGCGTGTGAAGTTGTTTTTGAGTATCGTACTCTGTGTTTGGATTATTTTGGTCGACTTTCTAGTTTCGCCGTGAGCGGGTTCAATCGATTCTGTTGCAATGATATTTTTATAAACTTTATTAGTACCTTGTAGCAGCTGAGATGTATCGAACTAAAGATTACATAACCGAGTATTTTCATGTGTTCAATGCTTACACTTCGATCTATCTTACATAACCGAATATTCCTTGTGTTTTAAACGCTTACAAGTTCAATCTTTCTTTCAATCATGTCTTTGGACGCCCCCATTTGGTTTTGATCGATGTGCCCGCCCCTGCTCCCTGTCTGGTCCAATGTGAACTCTGATGTTCATCGCTTACGATGTTTACTATGAGCTTTTGTTTCTCTCAGGGGCGTAACTGGACTAAATGATCCCCGGGTGAGGTGGGTGTTGAAAGTGATCCGACCCCCCGCCCCCAAGCCTGAAACACATCCAATATTTTGTGTGTGTGTGTGTGTAAATAAGCTTCAAATGTGCCCTCGGCCCGGGGCTGATGCCCCCTTTCACCCACCCCCTTCATATGTAACGGTCTAATTATTCATGTCTCTTCCCTGCTTCAAACTTAGTACTTCAACGATTGTACTTAAAGTTTCTAATTAGCAAGTCATATCACACTAACATAGGAGCTGATATGTTGGTGTAACATACAGCGTTCTGTTAGCGAGTGCTTGTTATGTTGGTGTAACATACAGCGTTCTGTTAGCGAGTGCTTGTTATGTTGGTGTAACATACAACGTTCTGTTAGCGAGTGTTTGTTATGTTGGTCTAACATACAACGTTCTGTTAGCGAGTGCTTGTTATGTTGGTGTAACATACAACGTTCTGTTAGCGAGTGTTTGTTATGTTGGTCTAACATACAACGTTCTGTTAGCGAGTGCTTGTTATGTTGGTGTAACATACAACGTTCTGTTAGCGAGTGTTTGTTATGTTGGTGTAACATACAACGTTCTGTTAGTGAGTGCTTGTTATGTTGGTCTAACATACAACGTTCTGTTAGCGAGTGCTTGTTATGTTGGTGTTCCATACAGCGTTCTGTTAGCGAGTGCTTGTTATGTTGGTGTAACATACAGCGTTCTGTTAGCGAGTGCTTGTTATGTTGGTGTAACATACAACGTTCTGTTAGCGAGTGTTTGTTATGTTGGTCTAACATACAACGTTCTGTTAGCGAGTGCTTGTTATGTTGGTGTAACATACAACGTTCTGTTAGCGAGTGTTTGTTATGTTGGTCTAACATACAACGTTCTGTTAGCGAGTGCTTGTTATGTTGGTGTAACATACAACGTTCTGTTAGCGAGTGTTTGTTATGTTGGTCTAACATACAACGTTCTGTTAGCGAGTGCTTGTTATGTTGGTGTAACATACAACGTTCTGTTAGCGAGTGTTTGTTATGTTGGTCTAACATACAACGTTCTGTTAGCGAGTGCTTGTTATGTTGGTGTAACATACAACGTTCTGTTAGCGAGTGTTTGTTATGTTGGTGTAACATACAACGTTCTGTTAGTGAGTGCTTGTTATGTTGGTCTAACATACAACGTTCTGTTAGCGAGTGCTTGTTATGTTGGTGTTCCATACAGCGTTCTGTGAGCGAGTGCTTGTTATGTTGTTGTAACATACAGCGTTCTGTTAGCGAGTGCTTGTTATGTTGGTGTTACATACAGCGTTCTGTTAGCGAGTGCTTGTTATGTTGGTGTTACATACAGCGTTCTGTTAGCGAGTGCTTGTTATGTTGGTGTTACATACAGCGTTCTGTTAGCGAGTGCTTGTTATGTTGGTGTTACATACAGCGTTCTGTTAGCGAGTGCTTGTTATGTTGGTGTTACATACAGCGATCTGTTAGCGAGTGCTTGTTATGTTGGTGTTACATACAGCGTTCTGTTAGCGAGTGCTTGTTATGTTGGTGTTACATACAGCGTTCTGTTAGCGAGTGCTTGTTATGTTGGTGTTACATACAGCGTTCTGTTAGCGAGTGCTTGTTATGTTGGTGTTACATACAGCGTTCTGTTAGCGAGTGTTTGTTATGTTGGTGTAACATACAGCGTTCTGTTAGCGAGTGTTTGTTATGTTGGTGTTACATACAGCGTTCTGTTAGCGAGTGCTTGTTATGTTGGTGTAACATACAGCGTTCTGTTAGCGAGTGTTTGTTATGTTGGTCTAACATACAACGTTCTGTTAGCGAGTGCTTGTTATGTTGGTGTAACATACAACGTTCTGTTAGCGAGTGTTTGTTATGTTGGTGTAACATACAACGTTCTGTTAGTGAGTGCTTGTTATGTTGGTCTAACATACAACGTTCTGTTAGCGAGTGCTTGTTATGTTGGTGTTCCATACAGCGTTCTGTTAGCGAGTGCTTGTTATGTTGGTGTAACATACAGCGTTCTCTTAGCGAGTGCTTGTTATGTTGGTGTTACATACAGCGTTCTGTTAGCGAGTGCTTGTTATGTTGGTGTTACATACAGCGTTCTGTTAGCGAGTGCTTGTTATGTTGGTGTTACATACAGCGTTCTGTTAGCGAGTGCTTGTTATGTTGGTGTTACATACAGCGATCTGTTAGCGAGTGCTTGTTATGTTGGTGTTACATACAGCGTTCTGTTAGCGAGTGCTTGTTATGTTGGTGTTACATACAGCGTTCTGTTAGCGAGTGCTTGTTATGTTGGTGTTACATACAGCGTTCTGTTAGCGAGTGTTTGTTATGTTGGTGTAACATACAGCGTTCTGTTAGCGAGTGTTTGTTATGTTGGTGTTACATACAGCGTTCTGTTAGCGAGTGCTTGTTATGTTGGTGTAACATACAGCGTTCTGTTAGCGAGTGCTTGTTATGTTGGTGTTACATACAGCGTTCTGTTAGCGAGTGCTTGTTATGTTGGTGTAACATACAGCGTTCTGTTAGCGAGTGCTTGTTATGTTGGTGTTACATACAGCGTTCTGTTAGCGAGTGCTTGTTATGTTGGTGTTACATACAGCGTTCTGTTAGCGAGTGCTTGTTATGTTGGTGTAACATACAGCGTTCTGTTAGCGAGTGCTTGTTATCTTGGTGTTACATACAGCGTTCTGTTAGCCAGTGCTTGTTATGTTGGTGTTACATACAGCGTTCTGTTAGCCAGTGCTTGTTATGTTGGTGTTACATACAGCGTTCTGTTAGCGAGTGCTTGTTATGTTGGTGTAACATACAGCGTTCTGTTAGCGAGTGCTTGTTATGTTGGTGTTACATACAGCGTTCTGTTAGCGAGTGCTTGTTATGTTGGTGTTACATACAGCGTTCTGTTAGCGAGTGCTTGTTATGTTGGTGTAACATACAGCGTTCTGTTAGCGAGTGCTTGTTATGTTGGTGTTACATACAGCGTTCTGTTAGCGAGTGCTTGTTATGTTGGTGTTACATACAGCGTTCTGTTAGCGAGTGCTTGTTATGTTGGTGTAACATACAGCGTTCTGTTAGCGAGTGCTTGTTATCTTGGTGTTACATACAGCGTTCTGTTAGCCAGTGCTTGTTATGTTGGTGTTACATACAGCGTTCTGTTAGCCAGTGCTTGTTATGTTGGTGTTACATACAGCGTTCTGTTAGCGAGTGCTTGTTATGTTGGTGTAACATACAGCGTTCTGTTAGCGAGTGCTTGTTATGTTGGTGTTACATACAGCGTTCTGTTAGCGAGTGCTTGTTATGTTGGTGTTACATACAGCGTTCTGTTAGCGAGTGCTTGTTATGTTGGTGTAACATACAACGTTCTGTTAGTGAGTGCTTGTTATGTTGGTCTAACATACAACGTTCTGTTAGCGAGTGCTTGTTATGTTGGTGTTCCATACAGCGTTCTGTTAGCGAGTGCTTGTTATGTTGGTGTAACATACAGCGTTCTCTTAGCGAGTGCTTGTTATGTTGGTGTTACATACAGCGTTCTGTTAGCGAGTGCTTGTTATGTTGGTGTTACATACAGCGTTCTGTTAGCGAGTGCTTGTTATGTTGGTGTTACATACAGCGTTCTGTTAGCGAGTGCTTGTTATGTTGGTGTTACATACAGCGATCTGTTAGCGAGTGCTTGTTATGTTGGTGTTACATACAGCGTTCTGTTAGCGAGTGCTTGTTATGTTGGTGTTACATACAGCGTTCTGTTAGCGAGTGCTTGTTATGTTGGTGTTACATACAGCGTTCTGTTAGCGAGTGTTTGTTATGTTGGTGTAACATACAGCGTTCTGTTAGCGAGTGTTTGTTATGTTGGTGTTACATACAGCGTTCTGTTAGCGAGTGCTTGTTATGTTGGTGTAACATACAGCGTTCTGTTAGCGAGTGCTTGTTATGTTGGTGTTACATACAGCGTTCTGTTAGCGAGTGCTTGTTATGTTGGTGTAACATACAGCGTTCTGTTAGCGAGTGCTTGTTATGTTGGTGTTACATACAGCGTTCTGTTAGCGAGTGCTTGTTATGTTGGTGTTACATACAGCGTTCTGTTAGCGAGTGCTTGTTATGTTGGTGTAACATACAGCGTTCTGTTAGCGAGTGCTTGTTATCTTGGTGTTACATACAGCGTTCTGTTAGCCAGTGCTTGTTATGTTGGTGTTACATACAGCGTTCTGTTAGCCAGTGCTTGTTATGTTGGTGTTACATACAGCGTTCTGTTAGCGAGTGCTTGTTATGTTGGTGTAACATACAGCGTTCTGTTAGCGAGTGCTTGTTATGTTGGTGTTACATACAGCGTTCTGTTAGCGAGTGCTTGTTATGTTGGTGTTACATACAGCGTTCTGTTAGCGAGTGCTTGTTATGTTGGTGTAACATACAGCGTTCTGTTAGCGAGTGCTTGTTATGTTGGTGTTACATACAGCGTTCTGTTAGCGAGTGCTTGTTATGTTGGTGTTACATACAGCGTTCTGTTAGCGAGTGCTTGTTATGTTGGTGTAACATACAGCGTTCTGTTAGCGAGTGCTTGTTATCTTGGTGTTACATACAGCGTTCTGTTAGCCAGTGCTTGTTATGTTGGTGTTACATACAGCGTTCTGTTAGCCAGTGCTTGTTATGTTGGTGTTACATACAGCGTTCTGTTAGCGAGTGCTTGTTATGTTGGTGTAACATACAGCGTTCTGTTAGCGAGTGCTTGTTATGTTGGTGTTACATACAGCGTTCTGTTAGCGAGTGCTTGTTATGTTGGTGTTACATACAGCGTTCTGTTAGCGAGTGCTTGTTATGTTGGTGTAACATACAACGTTCTGTTAGTGAGTGCTTGTTATGTTGGTGTTACATACAGCGTTCTGTTAGCGAGTGTTTGTTATGTTGGTGTTACATACAGCGTTCTGTTAGCGAGTGCTTGTTATGTTGGTGTAACATACAGCGTTCTGTTAGCGAGTGCTTGTTATGTTGGTGTTACATACAGCGATCTGTTAGCGAGTGCTTGTTATGTTGGTGTTACATACAGCGTTCTGTTAGCGAGTGCTTGTTATGTTGGTGTTACATACAGCGTTCTGTTAGCGAGTGTTTGTTATGTTGGTGTTACATACAGCGTTCTGTTAGCGAGTGCTTGTTATGTTGGTGTAACATACAGCGTTCTGTTAGCGAGTGCTTGTTATGTTGGTGTTACATACAGCGATCTGTTAGCGAGTGCTTGTTATGTTGGTGTTACATACAGCGTTCTGTTAGCGAGTGCTTGTTATGTTGGTGTAACATACAGCGTTCTGTTAGCGAGTGCTTGTTATCTTGGTGTTACATACAGCGTTCTGTTAGCCAGTGCTTGTTATGTTGGTGTTACATACAGCGTTCTGTTAGCCAGTGCTTGTTATGTTGGTGTTACATACAGCGTTCTGTTAGCGAGTGCTTGTTATGTTGGTGTTACATACAGCGTTCTGTTAGCGAGTGCTTGTTATGTTGGTGTAACATACAGCGTTCTGTTAGCGAGTGCTTGTTATCTTGGTGTTACATACAGCGTTCTGTTAGCCAGTGCTTGTTATGTTGGTGTTACATACAGCGTTCTGTTAGCCAGTGCTTGTTATGTTGGTGTTACATACAGCGTTCTGTTAGCGAGTGCTTGTTATGTTGGTGTAACATACAGCGTTCTGTTAGCGAGTGCTTGTTATGTTGGTGTTACATACAGCGTTCTGTTAGCGAGTGCTTGTTATGTTGGTGTTACATACAGCGTTCTGTTAGCGAGTGCTTGTTATGTTGGTGTAACATACAACGTTCTGTTAGTGAGTGCTTGTTATGTTGGTGTTACATACAGCGTTCTGTTAGCGAGTGTTTGTTATGTTGGTGTTACATACAGCGTTCTGTTAGCGAGTGCTTGTTATGTTGGTGTAACATACAGCGTTCTGTTAGCGAGTGCTTGTTATGTTGGTGTTACATACAGCGATCTGTTAGCGAGTGCTTGTTATGTTGGTGTTACATACAGCGTTCTGTTAGCGAGTGCTTGTTATGTTGGTGTTACATACAGCGTTCTGTTAGCGAGTGTTTGTTATGTTGGTGTTACATACAGCGTTCTGTTAGCGAGTGCTTGTTATGTTGGTGTAACATACAGCGTTCTGTTAGCGAGTGCTTGTTATGTTGGTGTTACATACAGCGATCTGTTAGCGAGTGCTTGTTATGTTGGTGTTACATACAGCGTTCTGTTAGCGAGTGCTTGTTATGTTGGTGTTACATACAGCGTTCTGTTAGCGAGTGCTTGTTATGTTGGTGTTACATACAGCGATCTGTTAGCGAGTGCTTGTTATGTTGGTGTTACATACAGCGTTCTGTTAGCCAGTGCTTGTTATGTTGGTGTTACATACAACGTTCTGTTAGCGAGTGCTTGTTATGTTGGTGTTACATACAGCGTTCTGTTAGCGAGTGCTTGTTATGTTGGTGTTACATACAGCGTTCTGTTAGCGAGTGTTTGTTATGTTGGTGTTACATACAGCGTTCTGTTAGCGAGTGCTTGTTATGTTGGTGTAACATACAGCGTTCTGTTAGCGAGTGCTTGTTATGTTGGTGTTACATACAGCGATCTGTTAGCGAGTGCTTGTTATGTTGGTGTTACATACAGCGTTCTGTTAGCGAGTGCTTGTTATGTTGGTGTTACATACAGCGTTCTGTTAGCGAGTGCTTGTTATGTTGGTGTTACATACAGCGATCTGTTAGCGAGTGCTTGTTATGTTGGTGTTACATACAGCGTTCTGTTAGCCAGTGCTTGTTATGTTGGTGTTACATACAACGTTCTGTTAGCGAGTGTTTGCTAGTGGTGCTCAATGAACTCTGTCTTTTGTTGTTAGATTCATTTTTGATCGGGTTGTTTCCCCCCCGGACAATCTTTGGGGGACATGTGTCTTTGTGAACAGATCCCAGGACTACTTTGGGGGACATGTGTCTTTGTGAACAGATCCCAGGACTACTTTGGAGGATGTGTGTCTTTGTGAACAGACCCATGAGTACTTTGGAGGATTTGTGTCTTTGTGAACAGACCCATGAGTACTTTGGAGGACATGTGTCTTTGTGAACAGACCCATGAGTACTTTTGGGGACATGTGTCTTTGTGAACAGATCACATGACTACTTTGGGGGACATGTGTCTTTGTGAACAGATCACAGGACTACTTTGGGGGACATGTGTCTTTGTGAACAGATCACAGGACTACTTTGGGGGACATGTGTCTTTGTGAACAGATCACAGGACTACTTTTGGGGACATGTGTCTTTGTGAACAGATCACAGGACTACTTTGGGGGACATGTGTCTTTGTGAACAGACCCATGAGTACTTTGGAGGACATGTGTCTTTGTGAACAGACCCATGAGTACTTTGGAGGACATGTGTCTTTGTGAACAGACCCATGAGTACTTTGGAGGACATGTGTCTTTGTGAACAGACCCATGAGTACTTTGGAGGACATGTGTCTTTGTGAACAGACCCATGAGTACTTTGGAGGACATGTGTCTTTGTGAACTGACCGTAGATTGTCCACTTCCAACACGTTGTGACTTTCGACTTCTGGTTTCTATTTGTCCTCTCACCAACAAGATTTTGTCGCTTGTCATACAACAAGAATAGTATCTAATGTTTATTTAATCGTACAATAATCAGTTGTGTTTATTTTTGCAATAAAAGTGGGAGTGCGAGTGCTATTGGGGGTAAGACGAAACAAAACAAAGATTATGTCGGCAGGATAAACAATATACTACTGAGTTTGTCAAAGCTTTCTTTCCATGAAATATCTGAATAAAAGTTATCATAAAGTCTAATCACATAATTGAGCACTGTGGCGTTCATTTGAAACATATTGTCGCCTAATTTTAAGACAGAGATAATTTGAATGAAAATGTCAAAATCATATTCTTGATATAATTCATGAGCTCCACTTGTGAGATCTTCCTCCAGTTTTTTTTAGCGCCGTCTTTCTCGGGCACCATCTCCCAGGGGCACTTCCCATTCGTTTTGAGGTCAACTGTTGTTCTTGAAGTTGTTATGTGCCTCTGTGTACGCGGTTATCAATGACGTTCACGGCAAAGGTCGGCGTTCAACTTTTGCTGACGTAGTTGACAGGAAACCAACAAAGTTAAAGTTCACGGTCACCGCACTTCGCTGCAGTTGTTCCCTGAAGTTTTGTTTGCTGTTGCGACACACTGCACCCTCTGACCTTTAGGGGGATCAGCTGTCAGGGGGGGGCGTCTTTGTGGTCGTTTTTTTCACATGACCTACGTCACAAATCTGAAATAATGAAAGTGTCCAGTCAGTAACTTTTTCAACTGAAGGAAATATCAAGGTTCAGCAACTACACCCAGTACTGTTGGAGTCTGCAGCACAGATGATTGACAAACTTTGTTTGATGTTGAAATTGTGCCACATTCGAAACACCGCCTCAGACATCTTCGTGATGAAAGAAATTAACAAACAAACAAACAACAGTTTGTGTGTGTGTATCTTGAGAATCATCAGTTTTATATCAGCTGTTTACTTCTGCTCTATCTTCCTTCCGGTATAACAAAATAAATGCCTATAATATTTTAAATACACCTGTGCTACATGATATACACCTGTACTACATGTTATACACCTGTACTACATGTTATACACCTGTACTACATGTTATACACCTGTACTACATGTCACACACCTGTACTACATGGTATACACCTGTACTACATGATATACACCTGTACTACATGTTATACACCTGTACTACATGTTATACACCTGTACTACATGTTATACACCTGTACTACATGTTATACACCTGTACTACATGTTACACACCTGTACTACATGTTATACACCTGTACTACATGTCACACACCTGTACTACATGTTATACACCTGTACTACATGTTACACACCTGTACTACATGTTATACACATGTACTACATGTTATTATACACCTGTACTACATGTTACACACCTGTACTACATGTTATACACCTGTACTACATGATATACACCTGTACTACATGTCACACACCTGTACTACATGTTATACACCTGTACTACATGTTACACACCTGTACTACATGTTACACACCTGTACTACATGTTATACACCTGTACTACATGTTACACACCTGTACTACATGTTATACACCTGTACTACATGTTACACACCTGTAATACATGTTACACACCTCTACTACATGTTATACACCTGTACTACATGTTGCACACCTGTACTACATGTTACACACCTGTACTACATGTTATACACCTGTACTACATGTTATACACCTGTACCACATGTTATACACCTGTACTACATGTTACACACCTGTACTACATGTTACACACCTGTACTACATGTTACATACCTGTACTACAGGTTATACACCTGTACTACATGTTACACACCTGTACTACATGTTACATACCTGTACTACATGTTATACACCTGTACTACATGTTATACACCTGTACTACATGTTACACACCTGTACTACATGTTACACACCTGTACTACATGTTACACACCTGTACTACATGTTACACACCTGTACCACATGTTATACACCTGTACTACATGTTATATACCTGTACCACATGTTATACACCTGTACTACATGTTATACACCTGTACTACATGTTACACACCTGTACCACATGTTATACACCTGTACTGCATGTTATACACCTGTACTACATGTTATACACCTGTACTACATGTTATACACCTGTACTACATGTTACACACATGTACTACATGTTATACACCTGTACTACATGTTATACACCTGTACTACATGTTACACACCTGTACTACATGTTACATACCTGTACTACATGTTATACACCTGTACTACATGTTATACAACTGTACTACATGTTATACACCTGTACTACATGTTATATACCTGTACCACATGTTATACACCTGTACTACATGTTACACACCTGTACCACATGTTACACACCTGTACCACATGTTATATACCTGTACCACATGTTATACACCTGTACTACATGTTACACACCTGTACTACATGTTATACACCTGTACTACATGTTATACACCTGTACTACATGTTACACACCTGTACTACATGTTATACACCTGTACTACATGTTATACACCTGTACTACATGTTATACACCTGTACTACATGTTATATACCTGTACTACATGTTATATACCTGTACCACATGTTATACACCTGTACTACATGTTACACACCTGTACTACATGTTATACACCTGTACTACATGTTATACACCTGTACTACATGTTATACACCTGTACTACATGTTATATACCTGTACCACATGTTATACACCTGTACTACATGTTACACACCTGTACTACATGTTATATACCTGTACTACATGTTACACACCTGTACTACATGTTATATACCTGTATTACATGTTACACATCTGTACTACATGTTATACACCTGTACTACATGTTACACACCTGTACTACATGTTACACACCTGTACTACATGTTACACACCTTTACTACATGTTACACACCTGTACTACATGTTACACACCTGTACTACATGTTATACACCTGTACTACATGATTCATACATGCCATCAAAACATTTGCTTTGCTCGTGAACTAAATTAAATGATGGCCATCAAACTGAACAATTGTCAATGGACCATTCATTGGGTTCATGGAGTTTGGTATCTCTTGCTGAACTCGTCACGTCACATTCAGTTTTAGATTCTTATCTTATCTTATCTTATCTGTGCCAAACGAACATTCTCCCTATACAGAAGATTATTGCGTCCTACGTTTATTAAATCAACATTCAAAATTTGGTCAGTGTCCAGTCAGCTGAGTGGCTATGAAGTTGTCCTACAGGACATGAGGACATGACTGTATCACCGGAAGCCGACATTCACACGCTACACCCACAACCCCCCCCCCACACACCTGTCCGCCTCAGATCCGATCACCTTGTTTTGTTGACTAGTCACACGACCACACGTCGTTTTCTTATGTCAGATACCAACCACTCTATCTGATTGACTTTAGCGTTGATTACCTCCAATGACAAGGCCGTGGTTCAAGGTTGTTTGTCGTAGCAAAGGTCAAGGTTGCTGGCAGTTTATTTTTGTCGATTCGCCTTTTCTGATCCCCATGGGTTTGTCCATCTGGTCTTGTTTGTTTGGCTGGCTCCGACCAAGTTGTGTTTATGGCTTCTTTGTACGGGCACGGGTTGATCTCCACTGAACATAGTGGTCAGTCAGTGGTCGTCAGCCTGTCACTAGTCAGTGCATGGTCAAGCCAATCTTCATAGTCTCATGAATTCGGTTCATCGGCAGTTTGACCAGTTCAGAGCACAGCTGATGTGTCATATTGACCAGTGCAGACCTAATGTGCCACTGACTAGTGCAGACCTAATATGCCACTGACCAGTGCAGACCTAATATGCCACTGACCAGTGCTGACCTAATATGCCACTGACCAGTGCAGACCTAAGGTGCCACTGACCAGTGCAGACCTAATGTGCCACTGACCAGTGCAGACCTAATGTGCCACTGACCAATGCAGACCTAATGTGCCACTGACCAGTGCAGACCTAATGTGCCACTGGCCAGTGTTACACTGAGATGAAGCACCAAACATCCGGTCGTGATATTCCGGACAGAAACATCCGCTTTGTCCGTGGTCATGACCCATGCCCATGCCACTGCGATGACCAATGTCCGGTGGAGCACAACACTCCACGTCATGGATACGGTATCAAGAATACTTCCTGCTTGGTGTCAGCGCTATAGAACAATTGTTGCATTCATTGTGGATGTTAGTATGGTCCGTTCTGAGGCCCTGGGATCCACTGAGTCTTTGGTTACATAACAATTGACAATTACTCCCTTAAATGTCATGAGAATTTTATTTCACGAGTTTCTACACATTCTTGTAGCACAGGGTGTCAGTTTGGCGCCCGGGGGGTGCCGCCACAGATATGTGAGACAATATGGCGCCCTGGGGTTCCGCTATAGATAGGTGAGTCAATATGGCGCCCTGGGGGTGCCGCTATAGATAGGTGAGTCAATATGGCGCCCTGGGGGTGTCGCTATAGATAAGTGAGTCAATATGGCGCCCTGGGGGTGCCGCTATAGATAAGTGAGTCAATATGGCGCCCGGGGGGTGCCGCCACAGATAGGTGAGTCAACATGGCGCCCGGGAGGAGCCGGCTGTAGATAGGTGAGTCGATGTGGCGCCCTGCTATAAATAGTGGAGTCGACATTAGCGCCTAACTGTAGTAAGAGTATTAAATGGCTGCAGTTGAACTTGGCTGTTAACCGGTAATTGAGCCCTAACCTATGCCAGTAATTGAGCCCTAACCTATGTCAGTAATTGAGCCCTAACCTATGTCAGTAATTGAGCCCTAACCTATGCCAGTAATTGAGCCCTAACCTATGCCAGTAATTGAGCCCTAACCTATGCCAGTAATTGAGCCCTAAAGTAACCAGTATGCGAGCCCTAAAGTAACCAGTATGCGAGCCCTAAAGTAACCAGTATGCGAGCTCTAAAGTAACCAGTATGCGAGCTCTAAAGTAACCAGTATGCGAGCCCTAAAGTAACCAGTATGCAAGCTCTAAAGTAACCAGTATGCGAGCTCTAAAGTAACCAGTATGCGAGCCCTAAAGTAACCAGTATTCGAGCCCTAAAGTAACCAGTATTCGAGCCCTAAAGTAACCAGTATGCGAGCCCTAAAGTAACCAGTATGCGAGCCCTAAAGTAACCAGTATGCGAGCCCTAAAGTAACCAGTATGCGAGCCCTAAAGTAAGCAGTATGCGAGCCCTAAAGTAACCAGTATGCGAGCCCTAAAGTAACCAGTATGCGAGCCCTAAAGTAACCAGTATGCGAGCCCTAAAGTAACCAGTATGCGAGCCCTAAAGTAAGCAGTATGCGAGCCCTAAAGTAACCAGTATGCGAGCCCTAAAGTAACCAGTATGCGAGCCCTAAAGTAACCAGTATGCGAGCCCTAAAGTAACCAGTATGCGAGCCCTAAAGTAACCAGTATTTGAGCCCTAAAGTAACCAGTATGCGAGCCCTAAAGTAACCAGTATTTGAGCCCTAAAGTAACCAGTATGCGAGCCCTAAAGTAACCAGTATGCAAGCTCTAAAGTAACCAGTATGCGAGCCCTAAAGTAACCAGTATGCGAGCCCTAAAGTAACCAGTATGCGAGCCCTAAAGTAACCAGTATGCGAGCCCTAAAGTAAGCAGTATGCGAGCCCTAAAGTAACCAGTATGCGAGCCCTAAAGTAACCAGTATGCGAGCCCTAAAGTAACCAGTATGCGAGCCCTAAAGTAACCAGTATGCGAGCCCTAAAGTAACCAGTATTTGAGCCCTAAAGTTAACCAGTATGCGAGCCCTAAAGTAACCAGTATGCGAGCCCTAAAGTAACCAGTATGCGAGCCCTAAAGTAACCCAGTATGCGAGTCCTACATGACTAAATGTAACCAGTATGTGTATGTGTGACTAAATGTAACCAGTATGTGTATGTGTGACTAGACCGAATCTAACATGCCTCCTTGCTTGGTCCTGAATGTAACCACTCCAAGGGCAAACCGGCAACACACCGATGATGTCCTAATTAAAATATAACAATTAGGCTGAAAATGTTGAGTGTTTAAGTTAATGTGAAGCAAAATATTGAGTGTGTAATTTAATGTGGAACAAAATGTTAAGTGTGTAAGTTAATGTGTAAGTTAATGTGTAAGTTAGTGTGTAAGTTAATGTGTAAGTTAGTGTGTAAGTTAGTGTGTACCTCTCGGCGGGGTACAAAATCGATATTATCACCTTGAGAACGTGACGTGAATTTATGGGACTCTTTTGTTGAATCTTAAGATTGTCTTATTGTTAAGATTTTGATGGTGTTAAGATATTATGTTGTTAAGATTGCGCTATTGGCGTTAAGTTTGAGTTGGTGTTAAGATTGTGTTGGTGTTAAGATTGTGTTGGTGTTAAGATTGTGTTGGTGTTAAGATTGGTGGTGTTAAGATTGTGTTGGTGTTAAGATTGCGTTGGTGTTAAGATTGTGTTGGTGATAAGATTGTGTTGGTGTTAAGATTGTGTTGGTGTTAAGATTGCGTTGGTGTTAAGATTGTGTTGGTGTTAAGATTGCGTTGGTGTTTTAAGACTGAGTAATTTCCAATGTTACCCCTGGGTGTCTGTTTTATACATTCGGATTGATTTCAACTTAAAAACACTATCTGCAGTGATGACATGTAGTACAGACTTGAATGAACAATCGGCTAGTGAATAGTGAAACAGCCTGTCGTAAATGGTTATTAAAACAGCCTGTCGTAAATGTTTATTGAAACAGCCCGTCGTAAATGTTTATTGAAACAGCCTGTTGTAAATGGTTATTGAAACAGCCTGTTGTAAATGGTTATTGAAACAGCCTGTCGTAAATGGTTATTGAAACTGACTTTGTGTTAAAATCTTTTGTTAAAACAAACTTGAGTGAAGAGTTAATTGAACAGCTAATATTCACCATCATTATTGTATCAACATCGTTATTGTATCACCATCACTATTGTATCACCAGTTATCTACTTGGCACCTATCCATCGGCTACTTATTTATGTCCTAACACACTAAGCCTTCGGTCTAATTTTAAATTAATTATATTCCGATCTCTAATTTGAATTACAAATAACTGGCTCTGACAGTGGCAGTAGTTTACATTTTATTACTTTGAAGGCTATCAGGGCGGGCTTTAAGAAAGCTGCGCCCAGGGAAAAACTGGAATGGTGGGCGTGCGCCACAAATATGTCTTACAAGTCTCACCTGATGTATTAAAACAAGTCTCACCTGATGTATTAAAACAAGTCTCACCGGATGTATTAAAACAAGTCTCACCGGATGTATTAAAACAAGTCTCACCTCATGTATTAAAACAAGTCTCACCTCATGTATTAAAACAAGTCTCACCTCATGTATTAAAACAAGTCTCACCTCATGTATTAAAACAAGTCTCACCTCATGTATTAAAACAAGTCTCACCTGATGTATTAAAACAAGTCTCACCTGATGTATTAAAACAAGTCTCACCTGATGTATTAAAACAAGTCTCACCTGATGTATTAAAACAAGTCTCCCGAGTAAAAACAAGTCTCACCTGATGTATTAAAACAAGTCTCACCTGATGTATTAAAAACAAGTCTCACCTGATGTATTAAAACAAGTCTCACCTGATGTATTAAAACAAGTCTCACCTGATGTATTAAAACAAGTCTCACCTGATGTATTAAAACAAGTCTCACCTGATGTATTAAAACAAGTCTCACCTGATGTATTAAATCAAGTCATATGGTCCACTCAGTTGACTTACCTTGTAAAGAATGTGTATATATTCACCAAAACTGAACAATACTTTGAACTTGCCAAACTGTATTGCCCTTGGGGCACTCTATACGAACAGTCCCAATTGCCTTTAAGACTAACGAGTGGTTCAAGCAAATATCAATCGCAGTTAAAAACTAAAAATATATTTTGTATTGTAACTGTCTAATCCTATGATAACCAATTTTAAAACTTCTTAGTTAAGGGAGAAGAAATATTCTCAAAGTGAAACGAATACAATGCTAGCTTTATTTATAATTATTTATTATCGATAAGTAAAAATAAATTATTGTTATTAATAAATAAAAATGTCGAAGAAGTTCATTCTCTTATCTGCCTTCTAATTTCATTGTTTTCTCCCTTGAAAATTCTTTTTTTTTAAATTTTGGACATTATATCGTAATTTTTTTCTCAAATCGCAAAGTCCACATTGTTAATAAATACTTATCTGTCCTCCCCCCCCCTCCTGTCATCACCTTCCAAAAATAGAACTTCTGAAACAACCACCCGACGTCTGAACTTCTCTTTGTCGCACAGCCCCTATAGGCTACAGCACTAGATGCCCCCCTCCCATCACCATTCAGGCCGGAGGTACAATTTGCCTGTTTTCGCTGACACGCCAGATTTTTGCTGATGTCGCACATTGAAATAACAACTGCAGTGCTCCTACCGGCGACCCCCCCCTTCCCCTCCCTCAGAGAGCCTTTAGCTCACTCCCCCGAGGGGAGGGGGGTGGGGGCAGCCAGCAGGCCAGGGAACAAAGGCGGCACTAGTGGACTATTTGAACGGTCTTGGTCACAGTGGAAGACTTTGCTGGCTATTTTAAGGATTTGTAGAGCGAGGGGAGGGGGTTAGGGGTGATCAATCGCGTGTCACGACAAGTTGAAAGGAGACCTGGGCCTCAACGACCCCTTGCCCGGCCCATTCCTTCCCTTTCGGAGCCCTTTGGTACAATGACGACCTAATATAATTAGTACTATGATACAACTACGACCTAATACAATTAGTTCTATGATACAACTACCACCTAATACAATTAGTTCTATGATACAACTACGACCTAATACAATTAGTTCTATGATACAACTACCACCTAATACAATTAGTTCTATGATACAACTACGACCTAATACAATTAGTTCTATGATACAACTACCACCTAATACAATTAGTTCTATGATACAACTACCACCTAATACAATTAGTTCTATGATACAACTACCACCTAATACAATTATCAATTAGTTCTATGATACAACTACCACTAATACAATTAGTGCTGTGTTGTCACCCATTCACCTTTTCTTTTTTTTTAAAAATCCCCCCCCGCCTCCTAAATCCTTTGTAAAGTTAATGGTGACCTGTCCCTGTGACCTTTACGTCACACTTTGCGCCTCTCTGTGACACCTGAATAAACATATCTGGAAAATAAACGAAACTACCATGTAAAACTAAATACTTAGTGATGTGTAAGTGTAAGTAATGTGCTAACGATGTATTTTGCAGACTCATGTCCCTCACTTAGTGATGTGTAAGTGTAATTAATGTGCTAACGATGGTGTTTCGCTGACTCCTGTCCCTCACTAAGCTCGACACGACGACCCCACTGACCATGACCTTGATCGAACAAAGAAATGTTCCACAAATCTGCGCTTCCGCCAGGCCAGGTGTTTGGCCAGGTTAACCACCATTTGCCCGATAACTTATCTACAACATGCCCCCCCCACCCCCATGATTCCGCAACACCACTTCATTTTAATATGGTTCACCGACAAAACGGCCCCGGACAAAACGGCCCCTACAAATGGGCTCCGACATAACGGCCCTGGACAAATAGATGCACTAATAGTAAAAATACAATCAAATATTATATTGGTATTTTTACTCACCGATTCAGTGTCAGGTTTAGCTCACAAGAAACAATAATAATGACATCACAAGAATGAATTTAATAGACTTTACTCGATATGGTACCAAGTCACGGTTGTTTGTTGACAAGAAATAATATAATAACATCACAAGAAATAATTTTACAATTTTACAATTTTTTTAAAGATAAAAAAGTTGAAAAAAAGCTTAAAAATGCAAAAAAATAAATAAAATTCAATTTTAAAAAAAAAGTTTACAATTTGTCTGGGGCCGTTTTGATGGGTCACCTTTTAATGTGTGTGCCATGTATCCAGGTCTGATGCAGGTATCCAGCTCTTATCCAGATATCTGTAACTTCTTCGTTATGTTTTACTTATTAATATATCTTGTAGGCGTTCTCTCTATACATAACCTTGCATACAATAATCCTCATAAGAACTGGTTTAAATAAAACAACTTTAATATCTACACTATACACATACATATATAATTTGAGGTTATACAACGTGGAGTCCTGAAACATACTTTGCGCCTTTACACACAGACTTCCTCAACTAACTCTTCCCGCGCTTTCACTCACGTGACCTCTCCGTCATCCAACTCGCGATTCACACGTGACAATATCCACGATCACAAGCCGCAATGTGAAAAAAACCTCAAATTTACATACAAGTACACTCAGCATATGTCTCTCTCACCCCCCCCCCACCGTACGTTTTATTAGTTCTCCGAGTCAATAGACCGTTTCAGTGGCTAGGCTGCAATGCCGACAGTTGGGGTCCCATGCCCATGGTGTTTCATCCCGCTATGGGCCCAACTGTCGACAATCATTCTGTCACATCTGCTCAACGGTCACCCGAGCCATGCCCAAAACTGTGAGGACCATCCTAGGTGAAAGTTGGGGCGTAGCGTCAAGGAGCGTTATGTGAACCAGCGGCGTAGCGTCAAGGGACTTTGTGTGAACCTTGTGGCGTAGCTTAAAGGTGCGTTGCGTGAACCTTGGGGCGTAGCGTCAAGGGACTTTGTGTGAACCTTGTGGCGTAGCTTAAAGGTGCGTTGCGTGAACCTTGGGGCGTAGCGTCAAGGGACTTCGTGTGAACGTTAGTACGTAGCTTCAAATGACTTGGTGTGAACACTGGGGCGCAAATAAAGAGTGGCCAGGCTAGGCTCCCCCCTCCCCGATACTCGTTCGCGCATCGTTCTGCGCATGAGTAAAATTTGTCATGGCGATATTGACTCGACTCTTACGTTTTTGTTTTTTTTTGCGTTTTACGTCACATTTCTTCAAATAAAAGCGTGCTTCGTCATCGATGACGTGTGCACCGGAAATTTAGCACGACGGTATTCATTGTGAAGTGATTACTATTGTGTTATCAACAGGAATTTATCTCTTTTGACAGTTATGTCAGAACAATATAATTTTTAAAAATAACCTTTATGGCTCAAAGTTTTATATTAAAACCAAATTTAGGTTATATATTTGCCAATCAGAATAACTTTATTTCATAATAAAACAAAACCGTAAAAAAACAAGTTTTTGACTATAAATCCTTTATGTACGAGACGTAACTAAAAGAATGTTCATTATAATACGCAGCGCAAGACCATCCAACAATACAAAATTGTAGTTGTGTCGTAAAACATGTTTAATATAATGCGCCCCGATGAGGAATATGTTTAGAAAAAGTGTTGTCAGTAAAATACGCACCTTATTGCGCGACAGAAAGGTCGTTCAATATAATACGCACCGCGACACTCTATCTAAAAAAATAACATGATACATAGAGAAAAAAAGGGATAAATAAAATAATCTATAAAATAAATAATTTAATTACAGTACATGCGATCGATCTGAAATTTTGATATATAGTTTTTTATCATCGCCACCAAACTGCCTGCTAAATTTCAACTCGCTAGCTTACGAGGAAGTGGGTTTAAAAATCGATCCAAAGTTTTGGCGACAAGAAATCAAGCAAGCAATCAAGCAACCAGACACCACGAGTTAATATAAAGGATTTAAAAATGGACTTGTCACAAAAAAGTTTATCGATTCCCCGTGATGTGGAAATTTTAAATGTGCATCGAGTCATCGCCCCTTCAAAAATAAGAGGGGTTTTTGGAAATGGCTTAAGACTTATTAATTTGATCCCTTATGCATATATATAATTAAATAATTAAATGAAAAGATTTAGTTAAAATTATCACATGTAATATTTGAATATAATGAAAACACACAAAATAATAATACTAAAACGTTAATAAAACACTAAAAATGATTCAGTTTCTAAATTAATTAGCATATTAGCCGCCTATTACTATTACTATTAGTCATTAGTCAGGCCCTAAATGTATCGGGAGAATGGACCTCCATAACTTTTATTTACATTCATCTTATAAAATTCTTGTTGCACGTCAATGGACGATTGACTTACTGACTGGCACCTGACTATCTAGGCCAATTAATATCGGTGGGTAAACCGGAGGTCAAGCAAGTGTGTCCACCAGTGACCAGTGGCCTAATGTCCGGTCGTATCTCATATAACCGGTATTTCTGCCAGGTATGGGGTCCAGATGTCTGTTACAAACCACAGCAGGTCACGTGACGTCAGTGATGATAGCCTGTAACGGTCTTGACAACAGCAATGAAAGTAGATACACCCTAAAACTAAAATAGCCTCTGTCTGGCACATCAATGAAAATAGATGCACCGCTAACCGTGGCACAAGCCTCCGTCAACTCATTAGCTCCGCCCCCACCCCCGCCCCCCTAAGTTCTCCGTGTCCCGTGTTCCAGCAAGGGAAGACTGTTTGTTCAAGCTGACATAGATGCCGCATTTAACAATTCCTTTGTGGGGCACCTTCAGCATCACGACCTCTGACCTTTAGGTGACCCCCACGGCGACAGATCATGACCTCACGGAGCGAGCTTTAAACAGAATCACAAAATTGAATGACGTCATCATAGGTCTGTTTCAAGATTTGACATTTGAGTTGAGCAAAGTCTCTGGTGAGACAGGGTTAAAGGGACGACACCGAGTAGCGGGATAGTGACACGTCAGGAAATGTCAAATCGGTGACGCTACTAAATTTAACTCTGTGCACTGAAGAGTTTCGCACTGAGCAAACAAACTTCGCTTGTATGAGATCTTTGCTAAGAGGCTATTGGGTTTACAGTGTCCCTACCATCTTTCAGTGGCCCTGCCATCTTTCAGTGTCCATACCATCTTTCAGTGTCCCATACCATCTTTCAGTGTCCATACCATCTTTCAGTGTCCATACCATCTTTCAGTGTCCCTATCATCTTTCAGTGTCCCTACCATCTTCAGTGTCCCTACCATTTTTCAGTCTCCCTACCATTTTTCAGGGTCCCTACCATCTTTCAGTGCCCCTACCATCTTTCAGTGTCCCTACCATCTTTCAGTGTCCATACCATCTTTCAGTGTCCCTACCATCTTTCAGGGTCCCTACCATTCTATCAGGGTCCCTAACATCTTTCAGTGTCCCTGTCATCTTTCAGGGTCCCTACCATCTTTAAGTGTCCCTACCATCTTTCGGATTTTTTACCACCAATCAGTGGTCATACCATCATTTAGCTTCTCTACCATCAATTTAGATAACTGCCTCATCCCACGTCCCCATCATTCGGCGTTGAATCATTATTGACCCCATTAATGGGTGGGGGTGGGGGTCTATGCTATTATTCAGGTTACCAAGTCATTTGTGGATGATCCTGTCATCATTCTGGTATTGTACCGAATTGCCCCGATTGATAACCTACGCCTTGGATCATTCAATCATTGCTTGTACCTATGATGTTGTACTGATTGCCCCGATTGATAACATAAGCCTTGGATCATTCAATCATTGCTTGCACCTATGATGTTGTACTGATAAGTTAGAAACATGCGACATATTGCATTATCTTGTAACACATTCCTCTAGTCACCGCTAATCCTACGTACCGTGTACCGACAGACTTCAAAAGGTTAATAGTTGCTAGATCTCTAATGGCCTCTGTGGTATCTGATCGCTGTTAAATCTCAGTCTAACTGTGGTCTATCGGACTGTCTTACCTCAGTCTAACTGTGGTCTATCGGACTGTCAAATGTCAGTCTGTCCCTGGTCTATGAGATAATAGTTATACCTCGGTCAATCTCTGATGTATCTGTCGGTTAATGGAGTTCGATGTAGGCCACTGGCCCATATTTTCACCTGCTGGATGTTATTCCTTGTTGTGCTGTGGAAGTGCGCAGTACCCCTTATTGTACGGCTCGTGTATGTGTATTGTGTCAATGTGAGACGACCAACGAATGTTTGACCTTGTTCCGGATTACGTACAACTGCGCTATTTATAGGACATCGCGTGAGTATAAACAAAAACATTTCGGTTTAACAAAACATCACAAATGACATGTTGATTGCACCAATCATCACAAATGACATGTTAATTGCACCTAACATCACAAATGACATGTTAATTGCACCTAACATCACAAATGACATGTTGAATACACCAAACATCACAAATGACATGTTGAATACACCAAACATCACAAATGACATGTTGATTGCACCAATCATCACAAATGACATGTTGATTACACCAAACATCACAAATGACATGTTGATTACACCAAACATCACAAATGACATGTTGATTACACCAAACATCACAAATGACCAAATGTCCAGCGCGTAATGCCGAACTTGCGATTTTACTCCCGAACCGCACCCGGTGTTAAATCTGTTGACATGTTGTTTCAAATGTCGGTTAACTACATGAGGCCCCCCCCCCACCTACACACACGTCACATTGTACGATACGAGAAATGTGCGTCCAATAAGAAGATTCGTGGCCCAAGTTTTCGGTAGATCACAATGGAAATTGTGGGCAGAGGCGTATCCGTTGATCAGAGTTGTACCCATTGAGCAGTGGCGTACCCATTGATCAGAGGTGTACCCATGGATCAGAGGTGTACCCATTGATCAGAGGTGTACCCATGGATCAGAGGTGTACCCATTGATCAGAGGCGTAATCATTGATCAAAGGCGTACCCATGGATCAGAGGTGTTCCCATGGATCAGAGGCACGTAGCATAATGGAGGTCTGTGAGTAGTAATGAGGCTCCTCACTAGACCAATGTTTATAATGTAAGATTGCACTAAACTTTGGTCATTCATTGAACATAGCACTAACACTAAACTTTAAGTTAACTGCCATACATTTATAACACTAAACTTTAAGTTAATTGCTATACATTTATAACACTAAACTTTAAGTTAACTGCTATACATTTATAACACTAAACTTTAAGTTAACTGCTATACATTTATAACACTAAACTTTAAGTTAACTGCTATACATGTATAACACTAAACTTTAAGTTAACTGCTATACATGTATAACACTAAACTTTAAGTTAACTGCTATACATGTATAACACTAAACTTTAAGTTAACTGCTATACATGTATAACACTAAACTTTGGCCATTCTCATTCCCGACATTTAACACATTTCTCGATGACTCGGCCAAATAGCTACACGTGTTGAATGTCATTGTGCATGTGGTGTTGTTATTGACACGGTCCCTTGGCTTAAGACGCACTAACACATTGTGCTGTGTATTTTTGTTATTACAAGGACTAATGTCTTTGTACACTGGTGAACAATAAGATATCCGTGTCATTGTTGGAGGTAAAACCAAACAAGAAATGAAGATAGGAGATTCTTTGAGGTATAAGGCTTACACTTACACCTGTATGCGCCGCATATTAACTCGCCCAATGCCCCACACATGACACTCGCCCAATGCCCCACACATGACACTCGCCCAATGCCCCACACACGACACTCGCCCAATGCCCCACACACGACACTCGCCCAATGCCCCACACACGACACTCGCCCAATGCCCCACACACGACACTCGCCCAATGCCCCACACACGACACTCGCCCGTACTTTAAGGCCTCACAATTAGTCGGCCAATCCAACTGCCAGGATTTCAGTTATTTAAATGTTCAAGAATCCAGCGAGAATAAATTCAGCAATTCTCCCGTTTCGAGAAATCGAATTTAATTTAAACATGACAATGACAAACAGATTTTTATTTTTTAAATGCGGTTTGTGGGACTAAAGAACGCGGTGATTGGTTTAGTCGTTAGTGAATGACACAATGATTAGTGGGGAAGCTATCGTCTGCTTAGAGCAGTGGTTCCCAAACTTTTTTGACCCGTGGACCCCTTTTATAGCCAAAACTTCCCCACGGACCCCCAAGTGAAAAACTACATAAATGCATAGTAAAAAAATTACAAATCCAAAAAATCAACATTTTGAAGTGTTTATTGAAATTATAACTTTTGTTTAAAATAAAATTTCAAACAAACAATAACTTGTATGAAAATGATGCGATTTTATGAGTCCATTTATGACCGACTCAGTGTTTGTGAGTAGCAACCGCAAATCCCAATTTCTAGTCGGTTTCTGTTTTTTATGATGAGGTTCATAAGGCACTGAATCTTTGTCCTGCCAAATAAGAAGACGGGAAAGCAGTCAACAACTTCTGTACAATAGCCCAAAATGCAATTGGGATCTGATTTTGTAATCAGAATTTGTAGTATCCTAGTTCAAACATTGGTTTAAGTTCCTCATTTCAATAAGCTGCTCCTGTATTAGTTTGGATTCATCTGTGTTTGGGATCTGAGCTAGTCCACGCTCAAAAGGTTTCAACACCCAGTCTGGAATATAATAATAATAATTGATAATTTATATAGCGCTGTATCCCAGCAAGGAACCGGACTCACAGCGCTTTACATGGAGATCATAAAATACATATAATAATTAAATAACCATTCCTACCATAATAACAACATAAAGGACAGTACATTACACATAAGCTACGTTAATCATTAAAAGAAATGTTGTTTCATTAATTTTGTAAATACATTTTGAAAAGATGCGTCTTAAGTGCAGTCTTGAAGGACTTGGTATAGTTTGAATACTACGGATGTGTAATGGTAGAGAATTCCATTGTTTGGCTGCACACAAAGCGAATGACCTTTCTCCAAAAGTTTTAGTTCGTGTCTTAGAAACACAGAGAATACTTGTGTCTGCAGAAGAGCGTAGCTGACGACTGGGTGAGTAGACCGACAGAAGTTCAGTAAGATAGGAAGGGGATGAGTCAGAAAAGAAGTTGTGACAGAGAACAGCCAGTTTGTAATCAATTCGAGCTTGTATAGGTAGCCAATGAAGTGAGTAAAGTAGCGGAGTAACATGATCATGTTTTTTTGCCTTAAGAACTAGACTGGCAGCTGAATTTTGAACTTTCTGTAGTTTTTCAATGCATTGTTTTGGCGCACCTGACAGAAGAGAATTGCAATAATCAATGCGAGCTAGAACAAGAGCACAGACTAGAGTTTTTGTTGCACTAACTGTTAAGTATTGACGGAATGTATAATATCCAATTGAAGAATGTCTTCAAATCTTTAGTTGAGGTCTGCGTGAAGAGCCGTTAAGTTTTGACAGCAAGCCAGCAAATCTTTAACTCGATTTTGCAAATTCGAAAGATTTGGAAACAGAACATTCTCCTGTTCCTAAGTTTTGTTTGTACAGAAAAAGGTTTGCTACAAACACAGATAGTACGCTTTTATTTTTGATTAAATTTAATTGCTGGTTTACTTGTAGTTTTAAATTAGTTTCGTTAAAATTGGTAAATAAATCATTCATAAACGGCATGTCATTTTCTAAGTTAATCGTGTCGCAAATCATTGCCTTTGTTTTCCAGGAATTCAAACACTGAATCAAAGAGAGCATGAAATCGATTAAATACGTATTTCTTGATAACCAACATACGTATTGGTGAATAATTAAACGATAGATTCTATAGTCTTCTTCATGTTCCAAACAATGTTAGTAAACTATCAATCATTGAAGACATTCCTTTTGATTTTATTAATTGCTCTAATGACTTAATCTAGTGATCCATGCAAATTACACTAAGTTTGTTGCTAATAAATAATGTCGATGATGGTACAATGTACTAAAAATACATTCCCTTCAGCTTGTATTAAGTATGCCATAAAGTCAAGTGTATTGCTCTAACTTTTAAAAATCTTTTTAATTCAGCAAATAACGTTTCTCCTCTCGTTTCTAAATCCAAACATTTAGCCATACTTCAAATATTCAACAACACTGTATTGTCGGCATTGTTTTTTAGGCTCACTCAGTTCTGGTGTACCTATTTGCTACAGCTTAGGGTACCCGCCTTATTGGAGACCAACAAACTTTTTTCCATATTTAATAGGCCGATGCTACTCGTCTCGAAGTTCGAGTCATCCAGCATGAATGCTAGTCGTCTCGAAGTCGTTTTGATTTAAAAAAATTTGACAACTAAACCTAACCCAGACCCTAAAACTAACATATTAATTACGTTAATGGATAAAAATAATTGTACTTATTCCCTATTTACTTATTACCTATTTACTTATTACCTATTTACTTATTCCCTATTTACTTATTACCTATTTACTTATTACCTATTTACTTATTCCCTATTTACTTATTCCCTATTTACTTATTACCTATTTACTTATTCCCTATTTACCTATTCCCTATTTACTTATTCCCTATTTACTTATTACCTATTTACTTATTCCCTATTTACTTATTCCCTATTTACTTATTCCCTATTTACTTATTCCCTATTTACTTATTCCCTATTTACTTATTCCCTATTTACTTATTACCTATTTACTTATTCCCTATTTACTTATTCCCTATTTACTTATTCCCTATTTACTTATTCCCTATTTACTTATTCCCTATTTACTTATTCCCTATTTACTTATTCCCTATTTACTTATTCCCTATTTACTTATTCCCTATTTACTTATTCCCTATTTACTTATTCCCTATTTACTTATTCCCTATTTACTTATTCCCTATTTACTTATTACCTATTTACTTATTCCCTATTTACTTATTCCCTATTTACTTATTCCCTATTTACTTATTCCCTATTTACTTATTACCTATTTACTTATTACCTATTTACTTATTCCCTATTTACTTATTCCCTATTTACTTATTCCCTATTTCCTTATTCCCTATTTACTTATTCCCTATTTACTTATTACCTATTTACTTATTCCCTATTTACTTATTACCTATTTACTTATTCCCTATTTTCAAGTGTATAAATACAACATTTCATTACCGGAAGTACGCTTCGCTCTGCCATATTGCCATAACAACAATGAAAATACTTCGAGACGAGCAGCCACTTCGTATTTAATAATAATAATAAATTGATAATTTTTTATAGCGCTGTATGCCAGCAAGGAGCCGGGCTAACAGCGCTTTACATGGAGATAATAACATACATATAATAATTTAAATAAACATTCATATCATAATAACAACATAAAGGACAGTACATTACACATAAGCTACGCTAATCATTAAAAATAAATGTTGTTTCTTTAATTTTGAAAATAAATTTTGAAAAGATGCGTCTTAAGTGCAGTCTTGAAGGACTTGGTAGATGAAATACTCCGGATGTGTAATGGTAGAGAATTCAATTGTTTGGCACTGACACCGAATATCTGGGCCCCTACGTCTCAAATAGCTTGGGGCCCCATCAAGTCTAAATACAGCCCTGGGCCCCATCAAGTCTAAATACAGCCCTGGGCCCCATCAAGTCTAAATACAGCCCTGGGCCCCATCAAGTCTAAATACAGCCCTGGGCCCCATCAAGTCTAAATACAGCCCTGGGCCCCATCAAGTCTAAATACACCCCTGGGCCCCATCAAGTCTAAATACAACCCTGGGCTCACTTATTCTCTTATCTGTTGTAACAAACCACTGTTAATGATAATTAACGTTTTCAATGGAATGCTGTGGTAAAGCCCTATTGAAAAAATTATTTGATGATAGGATACAATTTAGATCAGTGGTCGGGAAACCATGGCCCGCGAGCCAGGTGTGGCTCTATTGATGGCTGCATCTGGCTCTCAGACATATGTTCGATTTTTAAAAAAGTTTATTCTGACTCCTTCGATCTACATATTAATGGCTAATGGCATTAAAAAAACAGCATAATAATGTTATTAAAAAGAATTCAAAGACATAATTATTGTACGTTTAGTGTTGAAATTACACAACATGTACACATTTACATTTACTTGAAGTTTTAGTTTTAAATATACTGTATGGCTCTCACAGAATTAATTTTCAAAATATGTGGTGTTTATGGCTCTCTCAGACAAAATATGTGCACACGGTGTTTATGGCTCTCTCAGACAAAATATGTGCACATGGTGTTTATGGCTCTCTCAGACAAAAAGTTTCCCGACCCCTGATTTAGATATATACCTTGCACCCCCCCACAGATTCTAGTTAAAATATTGTCTTTTTCTGACCTATTTATTGGAATCCGCATTTCTTACCCATCAAACTTGATGTTTCTACAAACTTGATGTTTCAACAAACTTGATGTTTCAACAAACTTGATGTTTCAACAAACTTGATGTTTCAACAAACCAAGTATTTTGATTGGTTATAGTTGTGGAAATTACCTCAGTTCTACTACCTTTTGTAGGTAAAAAAAACAACATTGTACTATTGTACTCCATGACTGATAGCACCTAAGATAGTATTTAATTTGTTGAAAAAATACTTTTTTATTTATTATTATTTATTTTAATTTCCACAATAATGAAAATTGATCACAGTGTTATTATTGTATAATAAACCTTGCGCGGATCCCCTGACACTGTTCAGGGACCCCCAAATCAATTTTAATTTTCCACGGACCCCCTGAATGGTACCGGAGACCCCTGGGGGTCCTTGCGGACCACTTTGGGAACCACTGGCTTAGTGGTACCTAGGCCTGTTTATTGGCCTTTGAAGGGCTGTTGTGGAATATGTTCTGTTGTAAGAGCTGTTGTTAAAGAGCCGTTCGTGTACATTACAGCTGTGATCTGGAACTAAAGTCAGTGACCCGTCAAAGGGTGGACCTGAGATATGTTTCTGTGTTTCAATAACTTGATTGACTTTTGTTTAACTCTCCCCAAGCGTTTGATTACGTTTTCTAATACAACTTAAATATTAGCCGTGGAGCGCTTCAACTGACAGAAAATGACCGAGCTTCCGGTGGCAGGTGTGTGAAGGTCTAAAATATCGAGATGGTTTATTTTCCTCTCTCAACACGTCCTCCATAATGTGCTGTCATCACCTCCTCACTCTCGTGATAGGTTCAGATGGGTGCAGTGAGTGATGTCCCATGTTATGGCAGCTCATTAGAGTCAAGCTAGTAGATTAGAGTGTTTTCGTATGATGGTCGTGTATGTTTGAGTGATGGAAGGGTGTCGCGATGGGTGGTACGAGAGATTGTTTGATGGATGGTATGATGGATGGTATGATATGCGTTGATATACTTTCTGAGTGTTATGACTGGCTGTGAATGGGAATGGTGTATACTTATACAGGAAAGTTTGGGCGCTATTGTGTGCATGAGAGGTGGCGTGTATGAGAGGTGGTGTGTATGAGAGGTGGTGTACATGAGAGGTGGTGTGTATGAGAGGTGGTGTACATGAGAGGTGGTGTGTATCAGAGGTGGTGTACATGAGAGGTTGTGTACATGATAGGTTGTGTACATGAGAGGTTGTGTACATGAGAGGTGGTGTACAGAGAGGTGGCGTACATGAGAGGTGTTGTGTATGAGAGGTGGTGTGCATGAGAGGTGGTGTGCATGAGAGGTGTTGTGTATGAGAGGTGGTGTGCATGAGAGGTGTTGTGCATGAGAGGTGTTGTGCATGAGAGGTGGTGTGCATGAGAGGTGGTGTGCATGAGAGGTGGTGTGCATGAGAGGTGGTGTACATGAGAGGTGGTGTACATGAGAGGTGGTGTACATGAGAGGTGGTGTACATGAGAGGTGGTGTACATGAGAGGTGGTGTACATGAGAGGCGGTGTACATGAGAGGCGGTGTCCATGAGAGGCGGTGTCCATGAGAGGTGGTGTGCATGAGAGGTGGTGTGCATGAGAGGTGGTGTGCATGAGAGGTGGTGTTTCATGAGAGGTGGCGTACATGAGAGGTGGTGTACATGAGAGGTTATTCAATTTTGACCGATGTGCCTTTAAATGGTCATGGTTATTATCAAAATTACGTATAGTACCTAACAGACAAACGTATAGTACCTAACGGACAAACGTATAGTACCTAACGGACAAATGTATAGTACCTAACGGACAAACGTATAGTACCTAACGGACAAACGTATAGTACCTAACGGACAAACGTATAGTACCTAACGGACAAACGTATAGTACCTAACGGACAAACAGAGTCATTTCGTTCAAACTTAATATTAACATATTATTATAGACTATCAACAAAGCCCGTCCAAGTCGAGGGACGGGAATAAGTGTAGGGTGACCTGTGAAGTTCATGGTAGGACATCATAACATTTACCCACCCCTGTCAGTCGCTAGACCCTACCACCCCTCCCCCCCCAAACACCACGGTCTGTTGCGAGACCCTAACCCCCCCCCACACCCACACCCGCAGTCTGTCCAGAGTTACAATAAATAACCCTTAAAAACAAAGTTTTTGACTACAAATCCCAACGCGCACCGCTCAAAATATACTCTTGGAAAAAAACTGCACCAAAAAATAACTCGTTTTGAACGTCGTTCAATATGTAAATGATATTTAATTTCTCTCCGCCAGTAATTGGCTGTAGGAGTTTGAGGGACCAATCGCTAGCACGAACAGGTGGAAGAAAAGGTGTTATTTTATATGAAAATGGCTCCAGTATGCTATATCCAAGTGGGTGACCCCTCAAAACGGCCCCGGGCAAAATGGCCCCGACAAAACGGCCCCGGTCAAAACGGCCCCAGACAAATTGTTTACATTTTTAAACCAAAAAAAAATTTTTTTTATTTTAAGCTTCTGTCAACTTTTTTACCCTTAAAAAAGGTTAAAATTGTAAAATTATTTCTTATGGTGTCATTATATTATTTCTTGTAAAAAAAAAGTGACTTGCTACCATATCGAGCAACTGTTACTAAATTCATTCTTGTGATGTCATTATTATTGTTTCTTGTGAGCTAAACCTGACTCTGAATCGGTTAGTAAAAATACGAAAATAAAATTTGATTGAACATTTTACTATTAGTCCTGGGCCGTTTTGTCGGGGCCGTTATATCGGAACCCATTTTCGGGGCCGTTTTGTCCGGGGCCGTTTTGTCGGTGAACCATCCAAGTGAGGCCATAGGTGAACGATGGAATATTCTAGTGAGGACATAGATGAACGGTGGAATATTCAAGTGAGGTAATAGGTGAATGGTGGAATATTCAAGGGAGTCCATAGATGAACGGTGGAATATTCAAGTGAGGACATAGGTGAATGGTAGAATATTCAAGTGAGGACATAGGTGAACGGTGGAATATTTCCACTGGTTTTAGGGATTAGACTAGATTGAGTGACGTCAAGGTTGACTGCCCAGAGCCACCGTTGACATTAAGATATCTTCAGATGGAGACTAACAACGAAACACCGTAACACCGTAACAACGAAACACCGTAACACCGTAACAACGAAACACCGTAACAACGAAACACCGTAACACCGTAACAACGAAACACCGTAACACCGTAACACCGTAACATCTATTGGTTTAAGTGCTTCAATCATAATTATACTGAATTAAAATTTGTCAAAATTCAACCAAGATGGTTTGCATTTACCCGAACATATTCATAAATGTTCACATTCTATTTAACTGCAGTATTGATATTGTCTTTATTTACTACATACTTACTGCTATTCGTCGTACATTAGTTGTAACTCCATCATTCACACATTTCTGATAATTGCAGCATTCGTTTGTTCAAACTTCATGTCGACTGTTTCTCCTTTTTTTAAAAAGTTTCTACGAATCAAACCAAATATTTATTTGTTAAATTGACTTCTGAAGGAGATTAGTGAAGGAGATTAGTGAAGGAGATTAGTGAAGGAGATTAGTGAAGGAGATTAGTGAAGGAGATTAGTGAAGGAGATTAGTGAAGCGTTGCTAAGACGTTTTCTATCTCCATTACTTTGTTCTTTTCAACTCAGCTGGAGATGAACACACTCATTTGAATATTGAAATATCAAATCTTGTTACCACTGTTCCGCATTTAATCCTAGTGCTATGGTCAACTATCAGAACAACCAGGCCCGGATTTAAGAGACCCAGGGCCCCTAGGCACTTTTTACTTTTGGGCCCCCAAACCATCTCGAAGCAATTTTGGAAATTTAGCAAATTAAATTCTGCAGTACAGAACATATAATTTGTTTTGACTTTAGTGACTTTAATAAACATCAAAATAATATTCGTCTTCAGAGACATATCTCACAATGAAAGAAAATTTATCTACATGAGAAATGTCCGGAGTAGAGTCCACAGAAATAGAGAAATATTTTGCTTTTTTTATTTTTCAGTCACGATTGTATTGTAATTATTTCTTTTTCTTCCTTTTCTGCCATGATATTAATCATTTCATCGCATATTTTTGACGAAAGATATGATGTTGTGCCACGTCCTTTGTTACCGTGGCGTTTTATGTGTAAGTCCAGAAAAGGATCAAACTCAGCCAAAACTTCTATGGTCATAACACTGTTCCCACTGTTTTTAAAAAAAAATCCAAATCAGAAAGTGAGCTCACAACAGCCACAATGCGCCTCAAAACCTATTCGGTGGCTCCCTGCTTCCTATTCCCCGATCTAACATTTTCCCTGTCACTATATTGGTGACCAAAGGTATGCAGGTGAAATTGTAGAAGGCCATCTAGTTAAATGCATTAAAACGAACTTCATTGAAACCTTTGGCAGGTCCCCATAAACTACCTGTGACATCTCCCTGGCCTCTGGTCAAGTCAGTCGACATTAAAAAATTGTTCTCCCGGTCCCTGTCAATTATCTGTAATCTGAAACCCAAATCCCGGCTCGGGCGGTGTCTTGTCCTGTGTGTGGTATGGGGAGGGGGGAAGTCGGGGTCGTGCCGTTTTTTTACTGGAGGTGCAATCTGTCACACCCACCCTACGCCTTCTCCACAATATCGCAACAGCAGCTCAGAACGCGGCTTACAATGACAAACCAACACAAACAAACCCCGTGCACTTGACTACTGGGCAGTGTATGCAAAATGTAGTAAAAATATTTATTATACTATTATTTTCGATAAAGCTTTTTGATAATGAAGCCAGGCTTTTGGGCTTATGTAAAGATTCCACCACCGGGGCCCCTTGGCTGGCTGGGGCCCTAGGCCCGGGCCTTGTGGGCCTAGGCGGAAATCCGGCCCTGAGAACAACTGCTCCTTATTAAACTCTAGTTCCTTGGTTCCACTTTTAGAACCGCTGAATTTATCACTAATTATTCTACATATATTCAGCACCAGGTGTAGATAAAAGCGATAGTCCCACTCTAGGAAATGATGGCGTTTTCCAGCTGTTGATCCCAAGTTATGGGAGCTCAATGCGTTATTACCAGAGTAGGGTTAACGAGGCTTTGGTGGCGAATATTTTCACGGTTTTAATTGTGGAGTGACACCGCAGGTGGATTATAACGGGTATTTATTACGTGAGAGCCATTTTTTTTGGACATCGTCTACTGTCATCGTCTGCTGTCATCGTCTGCTTTCAGTGTCTGCTTTCAGTGTCTGCTGTCAGTGTCACATCCACCTCACGTTTGATGAGGTCCGTGGTGACGTCACCGAGATGTTCTCCGTTTGAGACTTGCTTGCAGCAAGGTAACTGGACTTTCCAATCTGTTAATTCATTTGTCTTTTTCATACTTTCAATTGAAATAGATCAAATAGATCTCCTTTAGCACTCGGTTCTGTCGTAATCGTCGAGGACCACTTTCATCATATTAGTCCTGTGCTTAGGCCGCCTTGTCGGACAAGAGATGGATGGGAGGGGGTGCCATCAGGAGGGGTTTGAACACGATCCTCCCACTCCCAGGCCTGATGACAGGATTTGGCTGCCTGTTGTCTGTTTGCCTCACAGACTGATGGCAGGATTTGGCTGCCTGTTGTCTGTTTGCCTCACAGACTGATGGCAGGATTTGGCTGCCTGTTGTATGTTTGCCTCACAGACTGATGGCAGGATTTGGCTGCCTGTTGTCTGTTTGCCTCACAGTGTAGTCACAGACTGACGGCCGGATTTGGCTGCCTGTTGTCTGTTTGTCTCACAGACTGTTGCACCGTTGCGTATCATAAAACGCCAGGGGGATCTACTTACACCATTTATCTACTTACACCATTTATCTACCTGCACCATTTATCTACTTTATCCATTTATCTACTTACACCATTTATCTACTTACATCATTTATCTACTTACATCATTTATCTACTTATATCAATTATCTACTTACACTATTTGATCTCCTTACACCAATGGATCATCTTACACCTTACATCCCTGGCTCTACTTACACCGTTTTACTACTTAACCATATATAGACATTTATAGACATAGTCTAAATGGACTATAGACTGTAGATCAATTTGTTGTGTATAGTAGTATAGATTGATCAGTATGTTATGTAGGCCTATAGAATAACATGGGTTGCCGAATATCAATATGTTCTGACTGTGAAATACTTCCATACGCTGAGTAAATAACATTTTGATGTCTTTATTGTCATGTTTAATTTGATTGCTGACTTCTCTGACTCCAATGACACCATTTATCTTATTTGATCTATAACAGACGCTCCTTCTATACAGATGATTATTGCTTCCCACACTTATCCATGGTTTATCTCTAGTCTTGCATTTTATTAGAGTTAGAGTTTTAAATGTTGATTATCCTGGTTTCATCAGGCGACCCATTCCACGCCTGAAATCCGGACGGGAAGAATATGTATGTGTTTATATATGTGTTTGTTCTGCATACGGAATTTTAAAAAAAAGTATTTTTATCCCAATATCTATCTGAGGGTTGTATTTGAAAGCTAGAATTACCTTATATATTATTACTACTTTGCTCTTTGTTCTTCTATCCTCTAGTGTTTCAAGGTTTAATGATTTAACTAATGGTGTTATTCTTGTCAGTTTCGAATATTCTCCCAGTAATGAATCTGGCAGCTCTTTTTGAATTTGTTCTAGTTTATCAATGTTTTCTTTGGTGGATGGGTCCCATACAGAAGATGCATAATCTAGTACAGGTCTCACCAAAGTGAGATAGCATTTTAGTTTTATATTCTTATTCCATCTGTTCAAGTTTTTCTGTATAAGGCCTATGGTTTTCTTTGATTTATTAATTACTTTATTGACATGGGGATTCCATGATAGTTTCTCATTTATTATTATTATTACTCCTAAGTATTTTGCATCTTTAGTAGTAGTAGTTTGGATTAGTTGTTTTCCATGAATGAAATATTTTGAATTAATTTTTTTTCTTGCCCTTTTTTAATTTTCTTACTTTACTTATCTGACTCTTATGACGCAATTTACCCGAGTCAGTCGACAGGACTCCGAGTTTGTTTCATTACACCACCAATTTCAATAGCTGTAAATACCTGTGAAGGGGGAGGGGAGTATTGGGGGACGGTCCCAAGGACCGCTTACCTCACAGCTGAGAAGGTAAAGAGAAGCGAAGTGGGCAGTACCCCCCCCCCACACACACACACACTCTCTCCCCCCTCCCCCGTCAACTCCAGGCCGCCTAGCCGCGAGCCCGTCTTTGTCTCAGCCCGTACAACGTGTTAGTCACCCGTACATTCAGCGGAAATTTCCTTGAGCCTGGCCAGATTTGCCGATTCGACGCTTTTCTGTCTACCTGTACATGAACTAGCCACTGGTCCGGGAAAGTGGGAGGGTCGTGCTGTGGTGGGGTTGGGGGGGGGGAACACGGCCACTGAAGATAACAAGGAAATGGTTGAGTGAGATTGCACAACCAGGCCAGACACCCAGCTGACCATAGGTCATTTAGGCAGTGGACGATCATTGAGTGATGTAGACACAGTGGATACCTCATATTTCACTGGGCTACTCAACAGCATGGACATTCAACCCAAGTGGAGCTATCCTCCTAGGGCGCAACCCCAACTTTGTAATGTTCTAGCGATCGACGTTGCGGTAAGTGAGAATGAAAGAAAGTTTTAGAACTAGAACAAAGTTTTAGAACTAGAACAAAGTTTTAGAACTAGAACAAAGTTTTAGAACTAGAACAAAGTTTTAGAACTAGAACAAAGTTTTAGAACTAGAACAAAGTTTTAGAACTAGAACAAAGTTTTAGAACTAGAACAAAGTTTTAGAACTAGAACAAAGTTTTAGAACTAGAACAAAGTTTTAGAACTAGAACAAAGTTTTAGAACTAGAACAAAGTTTTAGAACTAGAACAAAGTTTTAGAACTAGAACAAAGTTTTAGAACTAGAACAAAGTTTTAGAACTAGAACAAAGTTTTAGAACTAGAACAAAGTTTTGTAAAACCTGAAATATAGACTCAACCAAACAATGAACGTGTGGACGAGAAGTCTACCCCATTGCACATGACAACAGTTGAACCGGTGTAATGTCAGTAATGTATACTATAATTATAATGAGATGTGATGTAATGTCAGAGAGGACAGCAAGATTGTTGATTCGGGTTTCTCCATTCAATTGTTCTATTTAATTATGGTGTCTAAAATTGGGCTCTATCGTCACCATTATTTCGAATGGTATCTAACATGCATAGAGTAGAGAGTTATGAGGCCTAACCTTGTGATAGCCGAATACTTTATATACTTAAAAATTGTGGTTAAATTAAATACCCTCCCCACAAAACAACTTTGCAGGAATAAACTTAACACCTAGCCTATTGACTATTGAATTAGCTGCAGTTCTCCTCACTTTTTTGTAGTCATTAATTATAGTTATTAGACTAGACACGTTAATGTTTTTCAAACTTAAGATTAAATGAATAAGCCTTAGGATGGATTTCCAATAAACATTCAAAGGAGTTATTAGGCATATATATGCCTGTATGTCATGTAGGTAATTTTTGTATTTTATTATTATGAATGTTTATTTGCAGTCTATTAGTTTGTATACTATTTTCAATAGAAATATTTTCTACCAAATTGTAAATACTTTAATTCATTCTCGCTGTTTCTTTGTTACACATGCTTACTTATTTTTAAAAAAAATCGGTCATGTTAACCGATAACACAGAAAAACAAAAATAATAGTTTGTGGTAACTGCTGCTCGCTGGGAGCCGACATTCCCAAGGTCAACCAATCGTCTCGCTCGGTCGGCACACACCCCACATTTAAACCAATCGGCGTCGAAGGCTAAAGGTCATTGTTAGGCCGAGTGCTATAATGCATTCTGTGCAGCACGTAAGGAAATTAAAAGGAACGCGATTGAGTAAGACCACGGTTGTGCTAAAGTGTTCACATCAATATGATAGTCAATTGTTATGTGATTGCTACTTATTACCAGTAATTTTCTAAAACATCAGGCTGGATTCTAGGAAATATTCACGTTCATTCTTGAATAAAGTGGAACATACCAGTCATAACTTCTTAAAGACGGAGCTTTGTGAGACACAGAGTTTGCAAGGAGTCAACGACCATAAGATTGCCACTGGCAGTGCTATTTGTAAATCTAGCTACCATTCGTGCTCTGATGCCCAGTTAACGAGTTCTGTTTCGACATTGTACAGGACGTATCCGTCAAATATATCAGCATTAAATTCGGGAATGCGAGATTTGAAAGTTTCCAACTTGCACGTAGACAACAAGGCATTTCACTGCCCCAAGGCAGTAGCACTTCCACACTATGAATATTTTCATTGGGACACAGAGGAGGCAGAAGTAGAAGAGTGGGAAAGTGACATTTTTGAGAATGGTTATGGATTAAATGATGTTTACATGCAAACTGATAACCACCCGGAGAAACTTTCACACCGTAAAAATGAGGTAAATACCATCCATGGCAGACTTTGCAAAAAACAGAAACATCAATGTTGTGTTTATAGTATACACTATAGTAGACTATACTTAATTAGATCTATCGAATGTTGGTGAACTACTATTTTAATTACCTAAATTTTATTGCCTGTCTTATTTTGTAAGCATAAATTATTAATTTGCTTATATTTTAAGACATAAGTTGTAATAATAATTTTAAAAAAACATAATTTGGTTGAGACTGCATTCAGGTGGGTAGAAAGAAAAGTTGTAACACACTAGGGTTGGTGTCACCCAGTGCGGTAGCTCATGGCGTCACTCCCTCACACTTACCCCATAGGCTATAGACGAGTCTGCCATTGCCAAGCCATATAACGGGAACATACAGATTTTTACATTTTTGTGCCACCCGGTGCAACCCCCGCACTCCCCGAGTGACGCCTCTGTGGGGCATCATTTTCAAAATTCAGGTAACGAATTTAAACCTGAACAATTAAGTAATAGGCTAACATTTACTAGAGATAAGATTAATATAGAATAAAGAAAACGCTCACTTAACTTCACGCTACTTACTATAAGTATAAGCACAGTAGACTTACTCGTCTCAGTAGACTCAGTAGTAGTAGTAGTCTATACTATAAGTACAGTAGACTTACTCGTCACAGTAGTAGTATGCTTCCTACACCAGTATTATAAAAATCATATTCTTAATATTCTTATTATCTACAAATTATTTTAGTGTTGATATCCTTATTCACAAAACCTGGTTACCCTTCTAAAATCATGAAATTTATATAGCTTAATATTGAATAGCTATATAAATTTATAATATAAATATAAATCAATTTACACTTCACTTATAAACTTTAAACCTTACACTTTCGACTAAAGTTACTTTTAATGTCTACGTTTGCTATTAATTTCATCATATTTACTGTAACTTGTAACTTCAAGGTATGGATTTGCATTCTGATAGAAATTTGTAATAGTCTAGATGACAGGCCTGGTCGATCAGATGTTTGTTGGAACCAAAGTGAGAGGAGGAATTTTTTTCCTTCTGGTTGTAGGTAGCCCAGGGCATGAGCAACTTCTATGGAAATTTCCTCTGGTTGTTAAGACCCAGTATCTGTTATTTTCATGGACATTTATTTACCGTTCTCTGTAGAACATATCGGCCGTACTTAATGAAGTAGTCGGTATTTAAACAAATTTTTAAAGTAATTATTTCTTCGAATTTAATACTCTACTCTAATGAATGCGATCATAAGAGACAAAAAAACGATTGGATTTTTTTCCCGGCCTCACGTCAGCTGGTGACGGCATAGGTCAAGGTTACTTTCTTTCTCACCAGCTGTGCTGATAGGTTTGGTTTAGCTGAGGATGCGCGCGCATAGCTCATTTGGTATTCATAGGTGAGAGGGCAGCTACAGTCAGCTGTTTGCAACAAAGATCGGTTCATCGGTTTCCTAGCTTCATTCTCCACTCTCTCTCTCTCTGGATCTGGTTGGCTCTCAACAACGAAACTCAAATATTCATCCTTTGTATTAATGTCTGACTATGAACAATTTTCAAAAATGGTGATTACTTTGGATATTTTAAATGTTACTGAAAAATTATTCGTGAGTATACTTTGAATAAAACTTTGATATTAAGTTACAACTTAAAGGAAAAGACTTAGACTTAGACTCGGATCGGTATACTCAATCGGTATAGACTTAGACAGTATATTATACTAACGCGATGAATGAATATGAAAAGTATGGTATGAATCATGAATCTGTGAATGCTCTTCATTCTCGTATTCTTATTATATTCTAGTCTCAAAATAAAATAAAAATAAGCAAGACGCAAAATAGCAACAAATAACAATAACTAGGGGCCTATAGTAGGCTATAGGCATAGGTTTGTAAATTTTGAGTATGAATGAATCAACCCTTTCCTAATTTAAACTAATTACTAATATTAAGATGGCTAAAGCCAGGAAAGTTTCCTGGCTTTAGCCATCTTAATATTAGTTTAGTTCTTTTTGTCTGCGTTGTATCTCCGAATCAATAAAATATTTTAAAAATAATTTTAATAGCCCTATACTTATACTGATATATTGCCCTATGCCTATTCAGTATACTATACTATTCTATATTAGTAGTATACATGCATTAGTTTTAGCATATATTTTTTCTGGACATGTTAATGACACTGTCATTTTTAATATAATACTTGGTTTGCATTTTTGTTTGCATAAATTGCAACGGCATGGCAATAGTTGAATAGTATAAGTATAATATTATAAGTATAAGTCAATTATAAGCAATAATAAGCTAATGAATGTGCATGCGTATTGAAATGTCTCGTCAGGTGTGGTTAATGATATTTTAAAAAAAATATTATTAATTAGGTTATAGTACTAGTACGTATAGTCTATAATATAATTAGCATAGTCATATTTAATATTACTATAGTCTGTATAATGTAAAGCTTTCCTCTACTCTATCAATCATTTCTACCGTTAAATTTAAAAATTACATCAGTCAACAATGAAAAGGGTTTTGCCAACCCTAGATTATATAAAAGTAGGAATTATTAAAAATAATTGAGATTGAGTGACTTAAGTAATACTAATATTTTATTAAGTGCAAATTTGAAAATGTTAAATAAATCTGTTTTTGCTGGCATAGCCATGGTCCATGGTCATTGGCATAATAGTTTCTCTGCTACATAGCCAGGGCATAGATTAATGTGATATCAGTTGAGTTATGAAATAAATAAGCAATGTCAATGTGTGGAATTTAAGGCTAATTATTGCTAGTGTTATTGTGTATTTTATGTGCATAATAATGCTTATATGCTTTTTTCATCTTGTTTTTACAGATTATTCCCGCTCATACCACAGATGAACAGGTAATTTTGCTTTCCCCTCTCAATCATTTTTACAATTAAAAATATATTGATTAACATTGCTTCTATGTAGGCTTATTAGTCACAATTAGTGCCTATCTGTTTTGATTTACATCAATAATTGGAACCTTTTTTGCATCCTTGCAACCCTACATTCTTATTCTGTGGATCATGACTCATAGTAAAAGGTGGTATATTATCTACTTTTCTTTGCTTTCTGATACTAGTTGGTGGAATTCCACACCACAAAGTTAGAGTTATGTACCCCACTTTGAGGTGTGTGGGGTGAGGGTGTTAAATATATCAAAAATTTATTTTATTGATTAATTTATTTACATTGTACTCGACTTTTAATAGCAAACTATTTTAATACAGGCTAGCATAAGAAACTAACGAAATAACAATGATTTTTACTGGTAAATTCCTAAGCATCCAACTAATACATTTTACTAAACTTTGAAGTAGGTTATCTTTGCATTGACTTGTCAATAGTCCAAATAAAATAGGTTTAACTTTAAGCTTCTATACTAACTAAAAAGATAATTGAACTGAGCATCTGCATAGAATTAAACAATCTTGAACAATTTCATTATATTTCCAAAATTATTATGATTATGACCTAGACTTGGGTTTACTTCTTAAATAAGCTCATTATCACACTACATGGTTTTACAGTTTACCACCACTAGGCAAAAACATACTAGTACATGTACTAACATTTTAAAGCAATAATTAAACAAAAAAAGGGGGGGAGGGGGTGATGCAATCTTACTTATAACCAACCAATCCGTATCAACACCGGGTGCCGGTTCACGTTCTTGCTGTGTGTGAATGGTTCGTGCTTGTCAAGCACGCACCAATCACCTTCCGGGTCATGTCAATATAATTTCCTACAGCAACGTCTGATGCAAGATCGCGTAACCAGTGTCTGGTGTATAGTATAAATATGGACCGTTGTTAAGAAGGTGCCTCACTATCTTCTCTGCAAATACACAAACTACATCGTTATTCTCAATTTTATCACTTTCTTACAAGATGATGAAATTATCAACTTGCCGTACCGTTATCAGTGCCGCTGAAATCCAGGAACGTGTTCTCGCTCCGCAATCACTGATAGTCTCATTACTATTACTAGTATTACTGCCTGCATTCTTATTACGACCGTCGAGGATATTGTTGAACTCATAAATTAGCGAAAATGTCGCTTTAGCTCGTCTCTTTCATCATGGGGACTTGAGCACCTTTTACTTTTGTAAATCAATGTAGTGGTTTTAGTTTTTGTATATTAATAATAGCTTACTTGTAACTTTCCTGGAATACAACATCGTATTTGTATTGAATATTCATTTCTAATTTCTATTATTACTAAACTACACCACTATTTAGTCTATGTCAATGTCTATTTCATTAAATTTAATAATACAGTGTTAGTAACAGTCTTAGTCTTAAGTAGTCGTGTGCCTAGTTTTGGTTTAAGTTAAACTGTCTGCTCTACTTAAATAATACGTGGCGCAGTTCATGGTCCATTTGACCATCCTACATCAGTCACTGTTGGCACTGTTGGTATTAAAACCTAATAGTAACTAATAGTAATAGAATAGGCATAGGCATCGTCATAGGCAAATCACCAGTATACAGTATCTACAACTACATTGCTACACATTTAAACGAAACTAAAGATGGGGCGTCTTTTAACTCATTTTTTTGCAAGTGACATTTGGGCTGAGTTTACTTCTGAGGTAAGTTGTAATTGAAATGTTGCTTGTCATAGTCGAAAACTAAATTATTTTTAAGAACATTCCCTTTTTTAATGTATAAAGAATATACAATGGTAGAATAAATATCAACATTTTGGTTTGAAAAGAATGTTAGGGTAACTTAACAAATACTGAAACATTAAAGTATCACCCATCTCTGTCTGACAGAGGTAAGAATTGGGTAAAAGTAAAATATTTAATTTTTTATTTACTGTGCCCTCTTCTGTTGCGATATATAGCAAGACTGGACTGCCAACAGCTCACACTAATACTAACTAATCTTATTATGATTTATTTTTGACACATCTAGGGCTAAGGGCTTTCACACACATGCAACTAATGTTTTATAAGTTGTTGTATTTTAAATGATGCCAACAATTGAAATGATTGGATATATAAACAACTGGTGGTCATATCAGACAGACTCTCATAACACTGACACTGGTGATTTACACAGGGAGCAATTATTTTACAGAAAAGTGCCAACTATTCAAAGTACTGTGACTTAATATTTTAGTTTAATATTAAAGGCAATTATACAATGCAGTATTGGATTTTTGTCATTTTACTAATTGGGAATAATGCAATAGTCTAAATAAATATTGAAGTTGAAACTTAAGTCCTATTTGATCTAGAATATTTTTGTTTTTAAAACAAAGCTTTACAAGTATTAAAACAGAATCACATATTTCAAAGATTTATTAATCTCATAAACAATTATGTAATTAAACGTAAAAATATTAATCTTAATTGTGAACAGAGTAAATTAAACTTAACAACTCAAATTTAAATGTTTTCTCATGTCTTTATTAATATAAAAATGGCAATTTATAACATGAATTAAAAACACAATGCCTATCCATTTACCTATTTCTGTACCTTAACAATAAACTAAAAAAACCCGTAAAAAACCAAGTTTTTGACTATATATCCTTTATGTACAAGAAGTAACTAAAAGAATGTCCATTATAATACGCAGCGCAAGACCATCCAAAAATACAAAATTGCAGTTGTGTCGTAAAACATGTTTAATATAATGCTTTATAAAAAGTGTTGTCAATAAAATACGCACCTTATTGCGCGACAGAAAGGTTGTTCAATATAATACGCAACGCGACACTCTATCTAAAAAAATAGCATGATACATAGGAATAAATAAAATAATCTAAAAAAATCAATAATTTAATTACGGTACATGCGATAGATCTGAAATTTTGTTACATTGTTTTTATTATCGGTACGAAACTGCCTGCAAAATTTCAGCTCGATAGCTTACGAGCAAGTGGGTTAAAAATCGATCAAAAGTTTTGGCGACAAGCAATCAAGCAAGCAATCAAGGGTGCAGACACCACGAGTTAATATAAAGGATTTAAAAATTAATGTTAATTATAAAAGTAATTAGAGAAATGCATATTAACATGCAAGTCATGTCTTCTTAATACAAAAAAACAACCTTTAATAAGTTTACATTTGGGCACAATCCTATACACTATATCAACAATAAATGCAAAGATAAAAAAAAATAAGAATGGGGAACCAGTTCCTGTCATAAGGAGACTAAGGCTAAACTAAATCAGAATGACCCATGATGCTCCTATAAATACCTCCTATGACTATGACTCTTGGTAATAAGGAGCAATACAGACACAGTCCTGTTTCTTGCTGCTAATGGCTCCATCCAGCCTTACCATGCCCACTTCTTCTTTCAATTTAAAAAAGAAGAAAAAGTGCCCTTGACATTCTGGATAAGGTTTCACCCCTGGTCCCTAGCCAGTTGCCTACTTTCTAAAAATAAATGGCATGTTTCATCATGGGTATTCTTGTACTGCCCACTGAGTCAGTTCCCAAATATGCAAGTTTAATCTTGGCCAGTTTCAGTTCAGGTCATTACAAATATTTTATTAAATATTATTTAATTTTAAAAAACACCAATTACAAATGTAAAATCTTATTGTATCTCAAACTTAAAACAAAAATGTTGTTCAGGGGGTGTACCAGCTAATTATTTTAGTTAAATTTAATTCCTCCAAGTTCTCTTTATGCTATCTATTTGTGACTACTGTTCTGTTTAAATTCAAAATATTAAGGAAAATCTGGTCTACTAGTATTCTTTTATGCTCTGACTTCATGTGGATTATTTAAATAATGTTGTTAAAAATAGATAATTTTAATTTATTTGAAGCACTTAGAGCATCTTATAGCATCTCATGCCTTTCAAATTAAAGATTAATTAGTTGAATATGTTTCAAATACTTCGTCTTCTAGTGTTTGAAAATCATAATGTGAATTTCCTTAATTTGGCACTATATGGACTTTCCTGTACAATTTAAAATTAGACATGAACTCCAAGTCAGGATTTTCATTTAAAATCATCAAAATGATTAGCAAACTCTGATAGTTGTTATCTTTATCTATTAATACTGTGCATGTAAGACAAAGTTTATTTTTACTGACTGAAAAAAGATGCACACAGCATCAGTTCTCTTTGTGATATAAATTGTTTTTTGGTTTTTGATGCTTCACAAAGTGGGCATCCCTTGGCCTAAATAGTGTTACTTTGTTGGTCATTTATCACTTAATGTTCAGCAGTGTTTGATCCTGTGATAAATACTTCATGCAGTTGTTTAAACGTGTGACAGAGCATCAGCATTTATAACATGTTGTTTAAAAGGATAGTTTATGTTTTTGGGTATAATCCCAGAAATTGTTTTCAAGATATGGTAATTACAGTTCTAATGATTTTAAGAATTATATTACATGTATCAAAGTTTAATGATTTGCGATTGGTATTTAAAAAAAAACTTATTGAAAAATAAATATTTCTGTTATATCATTTCAGACCCACAGTGTATTCATGGATGCTTTTATGCAGAACAACCGATTGGACCATATCAGTCAGGTGATGGGCTACCATCCAGATTACCTGAGGAATTTCTTAACTACTCAAAATTATCTCCTCAGTGAAGATGGTCCTTTGCCCTACGACTACAGACATTACATTGCAATCATTGTAAGTAATTGTTTTGCTAGGCTTTAGATTATTGCCAGTCTGGGGCATGTGAGTTACAAAGTCTTTGGCAACTTGTCATTTTCAACCTTCATTTCTGGACTTAGTATTATTTACATTTGTTTTTTTTTAAATACATACTTGGATAAGAGTCCCTAAAATTCCCTTTCCACCTTTTGTTTATTTAGAAATCAGTTACTTGTGTGTTTGGTCAGGTTTAAAATGATTGACCAAAGATTTTATTATGGCATTGTGATAATGTTCACATTAAATTTGTTACCAACACACCTATTTTTAAAAATGTTTGCTATCTTACCAATTTATTGTAATTTTTAAAAATGCAGACTTCTAGTCTCCTTCTAGTCTCCTTAAACTAAAGGATTTTCACTATTAAGGATGTTAACAACAGTTTACTTAAATATTTTAACATAATTTTAGTTTACCCAGATAATGTTTGGATGGAAACATTTTAAAAATAGCATTTCATATTTCAAGCCATAAATTATTTTTATTTCTTAAATATGGTTGCTTAGATAATGTGTGCAAGACAGGTGAGGTGAAGGTCACTGTTAATCAGATAAAGGCAAGGCAGATGGGGTTGCTTAGCTTTAACACATGATAATTTTGTGAAGTAGCCAGCATTTCACCTGGATTTGCTCCAGTTTATAAACAAGATAATGGCTTATGACCTTGGGATTAGGGAACAAATATTGCTAGCATTGTCTGTGGTAAAAGTTCACATTCTGTGAGCAAAGGCACATTAAAAAACTATTTTTTACATTGTTGATCTTCTAATTTATTCCTAGAGCTTAAACTTTTGGTTACAGCAGAACTTGTTTTTTTTTGTATTACACAGTAATGTTTTTACAACATCTTAACTTCAAAGTGAAGCTGTCCTCACTTGAAAAGAATTTAATATGAAATATTTTTACACAAACTTTGCCCATTTCCACTGTATTTATTTCAAGAACCTGATGCTTTTTTGTTTTTGTTTTTTTGGTAATCAGTAAAATTATGAATACCTGTAAAATTAAAACAATTCTTTGATGACTGTTTCAGGCTGCAGCTAGACACAACTGTACATACCTGGTCAAATTACACGAACAAGAGTTTCTCTGCCACAATGGTAACCCAGAGTGGTTGAAAGGTATTAGTCATGCCCCTCGCAAGATTCAGGACCTCTATGAGATCAACAAAATTTTGGCACATCGGCCATGGCTTATAACAAAGGAACACATGGCGGTAAGCTTGCAGCAATTGCCTTTCTTTACGTACTTACTAAAATACAATAATTTTTTTTTAAAGTTTATGTTCTTAATTTTTTTAAAAGTGTTATTTGTAATATATGTCTTATTCATAATTCTTAACAAATTTTATTCTCTCTTTATGCTTCTTTAAAATAGAAGCTTTTAAAGAGTCCAGAACCCTGGTCACTGTCAGAGCTGATGCATGCCATTATACTGTTGACCCACTTCCACTCGTTGTGTTCATTTGTGTATGGATGTGGCATCACTGCTGAGCTGGACATTGATGGCTTCACTTACAGTCGGTCAAGAAGCTCTGGAAGTGACTCTGACTCAAGCAGTGACACCAACAGTGAAACTGGGGAGACCCTAAACCATAGTCACCTACAAGTGAGTAGTTTAGCCATACTCACCTATGAGTGAGTAGTTAGTTCAGTCATAGTCTGACCATTAATATGCAAATACAATTATTTTTATTGGTGTTAGATTACAGACATTTTCTTTTGTTCTTTATGTAAATATCATTGGTGATTATCCAATATATTTATGTCAATTATTGATTTTAATTTTCCTTAAAAACTTTTTTTTTAACTTAACCTGAAAAGTTTAAAGCGTTCACAACATAATGTAACTGGAAGAAATTATTTCCCATATGCTTTTGATTCATAGCAGTCTATTTGAAAAAAAAACAAAACAACAAAACTTTTAAAACAAAGTGTACATTTGTAATAGGGTCTTATATTTCCTAGTGTCAGTTCTTCAATGAATATCAGAATTTACATTTTTTTATCATTTGTTGAGAGTATTGAATTATTCATGGATAAATAATTGTTAAAAAAATTCTTGTAGGCATTGAAAGATGAGACTGGAATAGGTCTAGAAGCTCTGATGGAGAAAATGAGGAAACTGAATGAAAATTCATCTGAGGAAACCACCCCAGAAGAGTTACTCAAGCGCTTCCAATCTGTTGAACACCAAAGTGCTGAAAGTAAGTAGTTGTTATAGATTACCAACTTTACTCTAACAAAATACTTCACTAAAAAGATGTATATTTAATAAAGCTGTAGAATTTTTCATCAACAAATTTTTTCCTCCCATAAGTATATACTTGGAACTGAAATTGTATTGCTGTATTAATCACCATATTCAATATTGGTCAATATCTTCATGCAAGTATTTTTTTGTTTTAGTTACAGTCCCATCCACCAAGAAATCCTCCACCAAATCTGATATTGTGCGTTATGTTGTGGATGAAGAGTTTTCCTACACAGACTTTGTGAGCCAAGACAAAGTGAGTGAAGTGCCCACGTTCAGGGCCTGTGACTACTCCTGGGATGACCATGGCTTCTCACTGGCCAACAGATTGTACTCTGACATTGGCAACTTGTTGGATGAGAAGTACTCAATGGCAGCCAACCTCACTTATTACACGTAAGCACTCAACCAGTTCATCTCATAGTTAATACTCAATAGCTTGTTATTTTCATGATTTGTATTTTGTACAGGTGATGTTTATTAGATGAATAATTGTACAGGTGATGTTTATTAGATGAATAATTGTACAGGTGATGTTTATTAGATGAATAATTGCTAGCATAATGTTATGATATGGTGTGGTGTTTCTCTTTGTTCACAGAATGGGTGACAACCGGGAGGTAGATACGTCTTCTTTCCGTAGAGCAATCTGGAACTACATTCACTGCATGTATGGAATACGTCATGATGATTATGACTATTCAGAGGTAAGAAATAGTCGACTCATAATGTTTTATTTAGTTTGTTCAGTAGACTCATAATGTTTTATTTAGTTTGTTCAGTAAAACAGCATGAAACACAAAGATATAACTTTACAGATGAAATACTCCCTTTTAAAAGCGACATGACTTAATTTGGCGAGTTTTAATTGTGATGAATTATCTTTGAGTAACGGGCCATTTATTTGTTATCTCAGGTGAACCAACTGTTGGAGAGAAATCTGAAGGCATACATTAAAACTCTGACTTGCTACCCTGAGCGCCTCCAGAAAAAAGATTACGATGGCGTCATGAGAGAGTTCAAACATTCAGAAAAGGTAACAGAATTCTTTACAAATTTTAAAGATTGCTTCTTTTTACAATCCATCGTTGATAAACGACTTTGTCATAACAGAATTATTTACAAATTTTAAAGATTGCTTATTTTTGCAATCAATATTTGATAACTACTTTGAAGTTGTATGTGATTTTACAAATTGTTGACTTGAATTCTTACAGGTCCACGTAAACCTCATGTTGATGGAGGCCCGTCAGCAAGCTGAATTGCTGTATGCACTACGTGCACTCAACAGGTACATGACATAGTCTACTCAAGAACTACTCAACTTGGAATTTTCTTTTTGTTCCCCCTGCGGGCTTGGTGCCATTAACCCAGAGCTGAAACCAAACGGGTATTGACATGATGTCGAGCTGCTGCTAAAACCAGGGAATGAAATGGCCTTTGTTCACTGGATACGTTGTGATGGCAAGTTGTTTGACTGAACCCAGGCTTTGAAAACAAGATGTTGACCATCCCCCTTCCTCAGATGGTACACGGCGATATAATGGCATTCATTGACAATGGCAAGTCTTGTACCTGTTTGTGTCAAGTTTGACTATGAGCCAGGGAACAATTATTAAAATAACTCATTGGAAATATCAAACATTTCCAGGCTCCTACAAACTCATTTTATTAGGAATTTAAATTCTTGGGAAAATAATTGAGGTTTTTTACGTTTTTTTGTCCTCTGTGACCTGCTGAAAGAATTAAACAAGATTTGTTTTGTAGTTTCTCCAGATTTGGGGGTTTAGTTTTAAAAAAAAATGTATTGAACTTTTTATAGTAACATGACATGACAATGTTGAATAATTTTGTTTTGAATGTGTTTTGATTTGTTTGAGATGTTATTGTTTACATGTTAAAAAAACCTACAAAACCAAATAAGTCATATATATCATAAAGATATTGGCATTATATTTTATTAAGATTGTAACATTTGTAACACCTCATGAGCCTCTCATGAAAACTGATATTAAATTTGTAAGCCATTTATTGCTGCTGTACGTTAGGGTTGGGGGGGGGGTTGTGTAGTTGATTCTCATAGAAGGCATTTTGGACAAGGTGGCCCCGAATGTTGGCCCATCGGTGGCCCTACACGGTCGCTCATCGGTGGCACCACACTTTGGCACATCGGTTGTCTCACACGTTGGCCCATCTGTGGCCCCACACATTGGCCCATCGGTGGCCCCACACGTTGGCCCATCGGTGCCTTCATTAAATAGCGTATGATCCAAGCAATGATGTCGATACTAAAGAAGTCCCGTGGTTTGTTCAACAGAAACTATTCCCTCTGTTCATGGGCTGAGCAAATCTGTACACACATCTTTCTTTATATTAAAGAAGGAAAAGAAATTGGTGATTCCTTGACACTGGAGATATTAACTTGATTTTCTTTTTATACTATGCCTTTTGTTTTAAGAAGAGAAAAATGAAAGGTGTGTGTATGTTGCAGAGAGAGAGAGAATCAAATGGGGTCAAAGTTCAACTATGTTGACCCTAAGAACAAGACAGTTTGTAAATAAGCTAAAGAACATTTGAATGAACTCAACTGAAGCCATTCTATCTACACAAAACACTGGATGTCTTTCTGTGCAATGCCAACAATTCATTTCAATCATTTCTTGTTGTTTTTTTTTCAATGTTTTATGTAAGAGAAATAAGATTGCTTGGATCAGCATTCTCCTCTTACTAAAATTATTGTGGGGGGAAAAGGGGGGGTATTTTTTATTGTATCTTCTTAATTTCTCATGTACTTTGAGTTTTTAAAAATTATGTTTGTGAGCTGATTAAAGTTATGTAAACAAAAATAGTTATGTTATTCTTGTCTTAAATAAAGTTCTAAAGAGTAAGTGTACACTTGACTTCAAAGCATTACAAAAAAAAATCCATTCAAATTTAAACTAGGGCACATATCTGTTATAACTAGGGCACATATCTGTTATTTATTCAAAAGTTATTGTAAAGTACTTAATACTTCATTTATTATATAATTTGTTTTTGTTAACTTGGAAGTGTGGAGCACTTTATGATGACTTAACCTTTGGAGTACTTGTTGGTCATCTCATCATTTATTCTAATTTAACGACTGACTTTACTGATATTTATTCCTGTATACAAAACCGATTTTTTGACATGTTACCCCACTTACCGCTCTTCTAGTGTCTTGGCAATAACAAAATCGACACTTAGATACATTTAAAATTCTGGCTACAGTTAATGTACACCTAAAATTACATGTAAAACAATTTTGAAATATCAAATCAATTTAAACTAAAGGAAAATTCTTTTGGAGGGATACACGGAAATTAAGACTGAAGGGGTGAGTAACTCTTTCTTGACCCCTGTAGGAATGACAGTTAACATAAGGGAACGTACAAAAAGGCGTGCACCCTAAAGTCTTTCAAATGATGTGGTGCTTTGAACCATTACGTCTGCTACTATTTGGTAGTTAACATGCTCTCATTGACGCAGGCAATCTTGGCTTTTCTCATTTATTTCTCAATGTTTGTGTGATCTTCATTATAGTTAGTCGCCCAATTTATTTGTATAATACTTTAAACCTGATAATTTTTTATTTGTCTATTTAAAATGAGTGTTAATTTCATGTCAAAATTTTCTATATAATTTTGACTTTTCCAAAATGACTGTTTTTAAACTTAGGTTTTATTGGTTGATTATCTTGCAACTTGTCTATTTATACCCGTTTTTATGTTTGTATCGCTGTGACAACTTGTAGGCGTCTGCTAAGTGTCTGGCCTTTGCCTTTGCATTACCATGGAAACTATGTTATGTTATCTCTATGTGTTGCTGTCACCTCATTATGCAAAACTTTAATTTCTTTGAGTAAAACATTAGTAGTAAAACCATCTTCCCCCCACTGCCCCCCCCCTCCCTTGTAACATGTATTGACTGCACTCTGTGCTGTATTTTAAGGGGCTTGTTTTGTTGTTTCTGTCATGTGTAGGCCACAAGCTTTAAAGTGTGTACACGTTATTGATTAGGGTATGGGCTGTCCAGATATAAACACAACTATTTGGTCTTTATCTGGATTCCCACATCTGTATTCAACTAGCACCTAAGCAAGTCTGATGACAGTACAACTACCCCTCTATACCATTGTGTAGACAAAGCTGTTGATATCTGAATATTAATCCAACCTAGGGTCTGCTAGTGTGTTCAGCCTGGTTCTAATTCTTCTCTCTGATCTCAATAATTCTATGGCATCTCTTTTACCATCAAAGACTAAAATCAAACTTTTAAAATTGACTTTAAAAGATAATTATACTAGTCCTAAATTATATTTATTGTGTTCTCTTAAATAAGCAACACTTATAATTAAACAAAATTGTAAATATAAAGACATTGTGCATGTGATTAGGTTAAAAGTGAAAAGAGATTTTCTAAAGATTAATTGAAATTAAAATAACTTGTGGTTGAAAATGTCAAACATTGGGTCAGAGCGTGTACTTCCCATTCTATTGGTATTTTAAATATCTTCAAATGGCACAGGGAATACACAATACACCATCAAATTGAAGAAACCAAATTCTTGTTATTAAACATCAGACTAGTATATTAGTTATTGCATTATTGCTTTTGGATCACAGTTTTTTTTATTGTTTTGTAGGAATTTTTACAAAAACAAATAAATTTCACATTTTAGCTGGTGAAGAGATCAAATAATTGTATCCCCATAAATAGTTAAAACGATTTGGTTAAATACTAGTATGCCATTGTTTATTTTATTGTCTGACATATTTTGACTTGATGCTGTCATGTGACAAGTGTTGTGTGATGACACGTAACATGCATTTGTTACAGCAGATTGTTCCATTATTATAACTTATTTAAACTAAACTAGTTCATCAAGTGTAACTGAACCGACTGGATCTGGTTGATATATAAACAACATGTTCAGTTTGAGTTTTCCCCATATCTAGTCAGAATTTAATCAGATCCATCTTTACCAACATTGCATTTACCGAGTAGGATTGTTGCATTCCTCTTCCATGTCTAGTTCTGATGTGTCAATGAGCATCTTGTGGCTACTATGGCCCAATATGTGCTGGCTACCATTGCCAGATATGTGCTGGCTACCATTGCCAGATAATTGCTGGCTACCATTGCCAGATATGTGTTGGTTACCACTGGCTGAAGACACAGTATTATTGTGATTAAATTGTGACTGACAAAACATTGGCTGAATATATTTTGTTTTCCTTGTCATAATACATGCAAATGAGAGCGTATTTCTGGTGTACATTGTCTTCGTTTTTTTCAACACTTTCTTACACATGTGACTATGGTTGCATTCAATCAAGTTATAAAAACATGCTAAACAATAAAATGATTATTAAAAATACAATCGCTTTTGTTGTATATTTATAAAATTAACTTTTTTGACCATGTATCTTTAACAAATAAGGTAACACCAACATATATCTTAAGCATATATGTCAACACCAGCATATATCTTTAAGTTCAAATTCACTTTCAGTATTCATAATCTTAATTGCCATTTATAATTATAAACTTATTTTAAGCCAAACATTCATCACCGGCCGAGCAGTCTAAAGCAGGGCTTCTCAAAGTGGTGGTCCGCGGACCGGTGCCGGTCCGTGGGCCTTCCGCTGTCGATCCGCAGAAGTTATCAAAAAAGGACAGAAAAAAAAATTCAGTGCAGGGAAAACAGTGCACCGGTCCCTGGTGCATTGGAAAAAATTACTGCCGGTCCGCCATACTAAAAAGTTTGAAGCATTGGTCTAAAGGAATTCAGGCTTAAAAAAGAAATATTTAAATTCTGATATTAAGTAGTAATAACCAAAGTTAAATTTAATCAAATTTGAGACTATCACTATCACTTGGACCCTACCCCCCCCCCAGTCCCAGTCACAGTCGCAGTAACAGTCACAGTCATAGCCTTCAATGTATTTTAAGTTAAATGCACACCTTGCGTTGACTTATTTCTAGACAGAACATCTGCCGAACAATTGAAATACGGTGCAGCGATCAAAAGGTTCCCGATTAATTTTTCTCGGTTCAATTTGTTTAAAAAGATAGCCAAAGATGTGTTCGGTATTTTTGTCACTAAGTTTATGAAATAAATTTTAAAATACATTATTTATTGTTTTAACAATGCCCCTTTCAAATCTTCACAAATTTTGTAATATTTAGTGCATAATTATATTTACTTTTTTTCTGTTTACAAAGGGAACAAACTTGAGAAACAAAAACTTTTTTTTAACTTTAAACGATTGTCGCAATGCTTTCCCCCTTTCACTAACATCAACCAGAATCAGAAACTAATTTCAATTCTGAATGTGTTATTTCTTATTATTATTAGTTTTAGATTGAATAGTGGAAAGTTTCATAAATTGTTTTTATTACTTCTGTGCTGTTGTTTTGATTTTAAAAATGGTTATAAGTAAGATACATGTAATTATTAAAGTTGTTAAAGTTAATGATAATAATTATACTGTTAAAGTTATGTTAGAGAGATGTTAATGCGATGGTGGTGAGATGTTAATGTGATGGTGGTGAGATGTTAATGTGATGGTGGTGAGATGTTAATGTGATGGTGGTGAGATGTTAATGTGATGGTGGTGAGATGTTAATGTGATGGTGGTGAGATGTTAATGTGATGGTGGTGAGATGTTAATGTGATGGTGGTGAGATGTTAATGTGATGGTGGTGAGATGTTAATGTGATGGTGGTGAGATGTTAATGTGATGGTGGTGAGATGTTAATGTGATGGTGGTGAGATGTTAATGTGATGGTGGTGAGATGTTAATGTGATGGTGGTGAGATGTTAATGTGATGGTGGTGAGATGTTAATGTGATGGTGGTGAGATGTTAGGGGTAGGATCTCCAAATTTTGTGTATTTAGACAAATTAGAGTAAAATATTTCATCATCATTTTTAGAGCTTATCTTTGAGTAGGGCTTGTCTTTTCTAAGACCGGAAAACGTCATATTCCTTTCGGACATTTTGCTATTTTTAGATTGGGTTTTCTGAAATATCCGTAACAAAAGTGTGTTTTGAAATACTGATCTCCCTAAAAACGATCTTCTAGTTGCAAATTTTTGTGCGAAAAATATTTCTCTACAATTAGTTTTGCAGCTGAATAAATTATTTAAAAAAACGAAGACTTAAAAGTTAAATAAATAAGCCTAAACATTTTAAAATATGAGTGTAAGTGGTCGTTCAATAATCATAAACTCTTGCAATGAATGCAATAGTAATAGTATTCATACAGTCATGTATTTACTTATATTTATTTGAATATTGTTGTCCTTGATCCTTATACAAATATATGCCTTAGTATTTATTAATAATAAATCGATAATAAAATTATGACTTAAATTATAATTACATCATTAGTTTTAGTAGTAAATAGTATGAATATGAATGAATAACATTCACGGACGAACGAGCGAAAGACCTAGAGTAGAGTCACTGATTCATTTGCATAATTCATACTCGCAAGGACATTCTATTTCACATAATATAATATATCACATAATATAACCTTATATTTTTTATTTAAAATTCTATAAAATCAAGGTTTTGAACAAGTTTTAGTCAATTTCAATAAGCCCATTCGCGGTAATAGTAATGAACGGACGCGGTGGTCGAGTGGCAGCGCACTGGACTGTCGTACCGATGGTCACGGGTTCGAATCCGTGTGAAGGCAAGGGTTTGTTCCCGGGGCCTAGGGCGTTCCTGAGTCACCCCGCTCCGAATGGGTACCTAACTAATAAGTAGTTAGGCGGCTGGGTAATGCGTGGCACCCACAAAGCCGTGGCCTGTGAACGATGCATCACTTGCCAACAGATCATCTGTCATGGTCTGTGGACGCAACTATCTTCTGCATAGAAGGAGCGTCTGTTAAATATTAACTTATCGTCCCCTCGGCACCCCCCCCCCGGGGCAGTGAGTTATAAATAGATTCTATCAATAGACTTCCTGTTAATTATGACAATAAACGAGTATAGATATACTCGTTTATTGACGTTGATGCAATAGTGGCCATCTTGAAATGTGATGATCATAAAATTAAAAAGTTACTTTAGAGGAAATTTAAAGCATTTAAAAATTGCTACAGATATATAGAGTCTAGTGAATGGTTTGCAGAAAAAAATCAAGATAAAATTTCTGCTTAAATTCAAAGTCGAAGGTTATTATTAATATTTTGATATCTTTAAAATGGATCTTAAAAAGTACTTATAAAAAAATGTAGTTTTCTTCTACATTTCGCGATATATATACTTGGATTTTGATTTTTAGGTCAATAATTGTATTTATCATTTGAAAATAAAATATTCAAAGGATATACTTCAAAAATAAAATTTTAAAACTCATGTCACAAAACCTTGCTTAAACTTTAACTTTAATAGTAGTTAATATTGTGATTTCATCACATTAGCATTTAGTTACATCATTTACATACTTTAACATAATCTCTACAATTTAAATGTTAATTGTATCTACAATTTTGTGTCCAAATATATTACGTTGCATGGCACAAATTTGAGTCCAAAAAATTGTGTTGCATTTTAAACCACTCAAACATGTAACTTTTCGATTAAAATCAACGTGGAAAGAAATCACTAAAAAATATATATATAAATAAGCTACAAAAAAATACCCGGTCAAAGGGAAACGACCATTGACATTCTCGGCCTTTTTAAGATAGTATGAGCTACTCCGCATAGTTTTGATAAATAAAAATAGTTAATATGTATTGTGTATTTGAAAATAAAATTTATTTATTTGCATTTTTGGCGTGTCGCAAATGAAATTAAATCTGATACATCCTATAAAATAAAAGGCTATGTTCTATCCGTTCTGTCCGGTCATCGATAGCGATTGTTCCCTCAAACACATATGACTCATGCGCAGGGCCGTCTTAACGCATATGCTCGTTGAGCATTGGCCTGGGGGCCCACGAGCATAGGGGCCCCATGCGAATATGTTGTAGGGTTTCGGAAAACCTGTATAAAATTTAGTATTATTTTATAAAAATCTCATAATTTTGTGTTTATATGCGAACGGGCCTTTTAAGTTTTTCAATCACGTCCAACCTTGAAAGAAGTGAAAGCTCTCTAACACGCCGGGTTTAAAAATGTAGGTTCCGTAAGCATGCGCACAATACAGTATAGCTATGTAGGAATACTGTAACACTATACGTTGGTTCCAATTCAATTTTCTTAAAGAGAACAAAATTCCACCATCAAACTGCCGTGGCCAATCATACGATAATGCGTCAAATATGTCTGGACGATACACTGGATTGCAGGCACGTATTAATGAACTCAATGAGTTAGCCATCTGTGTCCCCTGTGCAGGACACAGGCTGAATTTGGTTGGAGTAACATCTGCAGAGTGTTGTCTACAGTCTATAAATTTCTTTGACTTTTTTCAGCACCTGTATACATTTTTTGATTTTTCTACTCATCGCTGGAATGTAATTGACATAATATTTAGAAAAAGATGTTGAGTTCAAGCGACTGTCTGACACACCTTGGTCGGCACCTTTTGATGCTGTTCATGCTTTGTATAGGGGTTTCGACAAAATAAAACATGCACTGGATTCTATATCAGGTGACAATGAAATGCAAGTGACAACAAGGTGGGAGGCGGAAGGTTTGAGCAAAAAAATGGAACACCTTGAAACAATCTTTCTTACAATTCTTTGGAAGTACATTCTAGAAAGGATGAATACAACAAGCAAAGTTTTACAATCAAAGGATGTGAACATCCTAGTTGCCACAAATCTTCTTGATTCGCTGAAAAGCTATCTTCAGGAAACTAGAGACAAATCACTGAATATGAATTAAAAGCCAGGAGTATGTGTCCACATGTCGATTACTATGATTATGATGGAAAAAACGGGAACGAATCCGAAGTGTGCGTTTTAGTAGGTATGATAGGTCAGGAGAAGAGTTACTTCTAAATAAGTCCTAAAAGTTCAAGGTAGAAACTTTCCTCCCTTTTCTGGACAATTTAATCGTTGAACTAACAAGACGTGCAGAGGCGTATTCACAAATTGGAAATCTATTTTCTTTCTTGAGTGAATTAAAAACCATTACTTCTAATGCACTAAAAAAAAAGTGACCATCTTGCCAGTACGTACCACAAGGACTTGAGTTATGTCGACCTTTTCAATGAATGTGGACATCTCAAGCATTGCATGGCTCTTGATGAAAATTGCGAGACTCTCCCTGCACTGTACAGAAAAATAATTTCGGACAATTTAAAATCTGTTTTTCCGAACATTGAAATTACACTCATGTGTTCATGTGCATGATGGTGCGCAACTGTACAGGAGAACGTTATTTTTCAAGATTTAAACGTATAAAAAATCAGCTTCGTAGTCCAATGGGACAGCATTGTTTGAACTGTCTTTCACTCATGAGCATATAGAATGACATCCTGAAGACCATTGACTTCAAGCCGATAATAAAACAAATTTTCTGAAAAGAAATGTCGCAAACGCTTGCTATAATAAAGTACCGTACTGAATTTTTTCTATTATAAGTATTTTTTTTCCATTAAAAATGTTAATACCTTTTTTGACCTTGTGTAATAGATGAAATATGTTATGTTGCTTATTATTTAAAAAACATGTGTAAATATATGTTTTTGTGTGTAATTTTTGTTTTGTTTTGTAAATATCATAAGTAATGTAATACTAGAAAACATGTAAATAAAATCTTTGTATAGGGGTTTCATGTTTAATGTTGATTATAATAATTATAGTTGCAGCTGTACAGCATGTCTTAACAACAATTTTGTTGAAATTAGTATGTCGGCAATAAAATAAATAATACATTATTTTTAATATTATCAATCATTTATTTTTTTATTCCTGCGGGAGGGGGGGGAAGCACTCTTTTTTATGCCCGGGGGCCCAAAACTATTACTTTGCCCGGGGGCCCAAAACTATTACTTTGCCCGGGGGCCCAAAATGTTGTAAAGACGGCTCTGCTCCTGCGGCCAATCATATTGAACATGTTTACGCGGACGTTCAAACGAATTATTTTTGGTGCAGTATTTCTTCCAAGACTTTATTTTGAGTTATGCGCGTTGGGATTAATAGTCAGAAGCTCTGTTTTTACGAGTTATTTATTTTAACTATAATGAATAGTATTTTTGACGTGATGCACATGTAATGCCGGTCGAGACGGCTGTTGGAGGGGAGTTACAACATGCCACCGAACGGTGGCGGAACCTCCTTGGACGGGCTTTGTTGCTCGATAAAAGATAAAAGTGAAGCATTTAACATTTCAATTGTCATCGTTATTTCATAACTTAACATTTAAATTGTCATCGTTATTTCAAAACTTAACATTTAAATTGTCATCGTTATTTCATAACTTAACATTTAAATTGCCATCGTTATTTCATAACTTTCCTACATTAGTTTTAATATTTTTTAGATTTTTATTTTCACACTCAGAGTTGTAAGAGACGTGTTTGTTGTGACGCCATTATTTGACCACGTGACTTGACTGAGTTTGGAGACTGCGTCATGTGTCTAGTGATGTGAACTTGTGTGTGTGTTGTGATGTCAACTCGTGTGTGTTGTGATGTGAACTTGTTGGTGTGTTGTGATGTCAACTCGTGTGTGTTGTGATGTGAACTCGTGCGTGTGTTGTGATGTGAACTTGTTGGTGTGTTGTGATGTCAACTCGTGTGTGTTGTGATGTCAACTCGTGCGTGTGTTGTGATGTGAACTTGTTGGTGTGTTGTGATGTCAACTCGTGTGTGTGTTGTGATGTCAACTCGTGGTGTGTTGTGATGTCAACTCGTGCGTGTGTTGTGATGTCAACTCGTGGTGTGTTGTGATGTCAACTCGTGCGTGTGTTGTGATGTCAACTCGTGCGTGTGTTGTGATGTCAACTCGTGGTGTGTTGTGATGTCAACTCGTGCGTGTGTTGTGATGTCAACTCGTGCGTGTGTTGTGATGTCAACTCGTGCGTGTGTTGTGATGTCAACTCGTGCGTGTGTTGTGATGTCAACTCGTGCGTGTGTTGTGATGTCAACTCGTGCGTGTGTTGTGATGTCAACTCGTGCGTGTGTTGTGATGTCAACTCGTGTGTGTGTTGTGATGTCAACTCGTGCGTGTGTTGTGATGTCAACTCGTGCGTGTGTTGTGATGTCAACTCGTGCGTGGGTTGTTTGTTTTCAACGCACAGTGGCTATATAAGTAAAGCGAATGCGATTAAAAGTTCAGTTCTTTTTTTTCTTACACAGATCACGGACTGGTGTCGTGATTCTTGCAGTACAATTAGACTAAAACAATAGCTACATCACTTCAGAGACTATGTGTCGCCTCCTTTAGTCCACTTCCCTGAGTCAACTGCTGGGGGGGGGATGAGCAATTGAATATAAGACGAAGAAATATTTGACTTTTTAAATTTTAAGTTGTTCCTCACATACTTACTGCTAAAGACATTTGGATAAAATCCTTTATGAATGGTGCTTCCATGGAACTCAATAAACTAAAAATTCTGGAACTGACGTATTTATAATCACGGATACACTAATGAGCATTAGACCTGTGTAATTAGTGGAGTCATGTATTATTATTCTATGGATTATAACAATGAAAGTTTCATATCTTATGTTTATTTAAAATTTTGAAATACTGAGACAAAAACAAAAATCAGCCAAGAAAGATTTTAAAAAATATACTCAGTAGGAAGTATGTGAACTTTTAACATTCTAGGCCTAAATGTTGATATAGAAAAGAATGATAAGTTCTGGAAAAAAATAAAAATTCATAGGGATTTAATATAATAAAATATAAATATATGAAGGACATTAAGAAAAAAAATAAGAAAAACACCGTCATTAGTTATAAGGAATATTAGGAAACAAGGGACTGTAATATTAGAATCAACATACATAATTCCCGTAATGGATGTAATGCTTCTTGGATGTAATGCTATTAGGTTTTATAGTGCGCACCAAAAATTACTGCACCAAATATAACTCATTTCGAACGTTCCGTATAAAATTGTTAAAATGATAATAAATGAATAAAAAAAATAAAAAAAAATAAATGAAAGTTCTTTATTACGTTATTTTTTAATCTGATGTGTATTTCCTTTGAAGACTTCCGTCATTTTTGACGGGTGATAAGCTAGTGATAAAATAAATACCAAAATAAGTTTAAAAAAAATGCTTATTAGAAAATGTCGAGTGCTAAATAAGAAACAGATTAAAGTATCAAATATGATATAACTTCATTAAACATGCCCCATATATTTTATAGCTGCATATTTTAACGTGTCGTTGTTGAATTCATTTAATTAATTAATTTGATTTGTAATGTCCGCCATTTTATTTCTGGTAATTCCCAAATCGGAGGATCTCCTTATTTTATTTCCTCCGTCTCAATTCCTATCATCTCCGCAGTATCCTATCTCTCTCTCTCTCTCTCTCTCTCTCTCTCTCTCTCTCTCTCTCTCTCTCTCTCTGTCCCCCCCCTCTCTCTCCTCTCACACACTCTCTCTCCCCTCTCTCCTCTCTCTCCTCTCTCTGTCTCTCTCTCCCTCTGTCTCTCCTTTCTCTCTCTCTCTCTCTCTCTCTCTCTCTCTCTCCTCTCTCTCTCTCTCTCTCTCTCTCTCTCTCTGACCTACACTCGTCGGGGCCGTTCGGGAAAAAAGGCATATTTAACATTGTCAAGTCTTTACTAAATAAAAGAATAAATAAATTAATGTCCACAATACTTGAAAGGCATCAAGGAGAAAAAAAGGGCGGGTGGGCGATATCATGTCATCAAATCTTGCTTCATTCTATCTGCCGCCTATGTCCGAGAACATGAAACTCCCATCGGACAGTCGCCAGATTCAGACGAGAGATTGTAGTCCTGAGACTTGCAGCGTGTCCCGGACATTAACCGGACATCAGCCGGACATCAGCACGCCCAACACAAACGTCGTTAGCAAACAGTACGGAGCCCGTGTATAAAGAAGTTATTTTGATGATGAATATTTGTACACACACCCACCCAACTGACTCATTTAATGTTTACAAAAATATATTTGTTTCTTAATAACTAAATTTTTATGTTTGTAGAATAACTACATTGTTTGTTTCATTTAGTTTGTTCTTTTCAGTATGTTGTTTTAATTTTGTTATTTTAGTCTGTTGTTTGTTAGTTTTGTTTGTTGTTTTTATTTTGCTGTTATCTGTGTTCGCCCTTCTTGGTTCTATTCATGTGTGCATCTATTTTTGCTGTTATCTTTGCTCGCCCTTCTTGGTTCTATTCATGTGTGCATCTATTTTTGCTGTTATCTGTGCTCGCCCTTCTTGGTTCTATTCATGTGTGCATCTATTTTTGCTGTTATCTGTGCTCGCCCTTCTTGGTTCTATTCATGTGTGCATCTATTTTTGCTGTTATCTGTGCTCGCCCTTCTTGGTTCTATTCATGTGTGCATCTATTTTTGCTGTTATCTTTGCTCGCCCTTCTTGGTTCTATTCATGTGTGCATCTATTTTTGATGTTATCTGTGCTCGCCCTTCTTGGTTCTATTCATGTGTGCATCTATTTTTGCTGTTATCTGTGCTCGCCCTTCTTGGTTCTATTCATGTGTGCATCTATTTTTGCTGTTATCTGTGCTCGCCCTTCTTGGTTCTATTCATGTGTGCATCTATTTTTGCTGTTATCTGTGCTCGCCCTTCTTGGTTCTATTCATGTATGCATCTATTTTTGCTGTTATCTGTGCTCGCCCTTCTTGGTTCTATTCATGTGTGCATCTATTTTTGCTGTTATCTGTGTTCGCCCTTCTTGGTTCTATTCATGTGTGCATCTATTTTTGCTGTTATCTTTGCTCGCCCTTATTGGTTCTATTCATGTGTGCATCTATTTTTGATGTTGTTCACATTTACGTTGAGGTACTTTAAGGGTTTGAGAAAATACGCATTAGAAATTCTTTGGCTATTTTATTTTAAAGTCAGAAATTAGATACAAACGCTCACATATAATAAAACCCGACAGCTCGCACTAAATTACGGTCAACCTGATTTAGGACAATTTGATATCTTCTGTCTGTTCTATGCACATGAACATTTTTGTGATATTGATATGGGTCATACGGCAATGGACCTATTTAAAAAAGAAAAAAAACAAAAAAAAACAATACGCAATAATAAAATAATTCTAACCTATTTAGATCCGTACTCCAGCGAGCAGCTGACCTCACAGCAGTTGACATAAAAATTGTAACTCATCTATGGTTTTAATTTAAAGCATTCATATCTTACTAAAACATTTGATACAATGACCTGATGGTGTACATAAGCTGGGTTCATAGGTCAGACACATTTTTGACTGTTACTTTGTAAAGTATAGTTTGAACACATTTCTTTTAGCGCAGTATTGAAGGCATTACTAGAAATGTGTAATGATAGAGAACTCTATTCTCACAAAAAGAGAAACCTTTCACCAAAACGTTTTAGGAAAAGAGAGAATTCGTGTTTCTGCAGAAGAGCGTAGCTGACGAGTGGGCGAGTAGACAGAGAGAAGTTCAGTAATATAGGAAGGGCATGAGTCGGAAAAGAAGTTGTAGCAGAGAACAGTTTGTAATCAATGCGTGCTTGTACAGGGAGCCAATGAAGTGAATAAAGTACCGAAGTAATATGGTCGTGTTGTTTTGCCTTAAGAAATAGCCTAGCAGAGGAATTTTAGAAATTGTTGTCGTTTTTTATGTTTTGTTTTGGGAGACCTGAAAGAAGAGTATTACAATAATCAAGAAGAGAGAGAACAAGAGCACAGACTAGAACTTTCGTTGCAGTAACTGTTAGGTAGTGGCGGATTGAGCTGATCTGACGGATGGTGGTGTAGGCTGAGCGACAGATGTGAGTGATAATGTGACTAGTAGTCATCTTAGATATAATGTAGCCATAAACATACAGATGGAGGGAGTACGGAGTTGTAGCACAATTGAAAGTAAGGGAGTGAGAGAAATAAAAGAATGAGAGAAATAAAAGAATGAGAGAAATAAAAGAATGAGAGAAATAAGAATAGAACAAAAAGGAGAAAGCGGAACTAACAATACAGAGAGTTGTTGAGGACAGACAAAGTCTGAAGGAGATATGGAATAATTTCTGGCGAAAAAAAAATAAGAACAAATTTGTTTTCTTATGGAAAAAGGTTAACCACCCCTTCACTCATTAGATTTACTCCCCATCGACAAAACAATACAAACGCAACGAAACAAAACTAGCAAAATATTTCCAGTCCATAGATATAATGCAGCGGAAGCAACACAAATGGATTGTCTTTCTTTAATCTCTTTCAATGTATTATCTTCCAAACCACCCCCCACTCCCCCCTCTCTCTCTCTCTCTCTCTCGAACAACTGTCAGCTCTCTATGTTTGGGAGGCCACCCATCTTTGACCAGGATTTTAGAGGCGTTCGTATGTCAGAATGTTTAGACCACTGATTGTGGCTATTCAACATTTGAGCAGACGTTCCCATGGAAGGGAAGTTGCTCGTTGAGTGGTTCCCCCTTTTCCCCATCCACCTCAATTTCCTACTTCCGGATCTAGGGAAGCCATACGTCACCATGCCGCTCAGACGAGGGCTACGGAGACGGACATGTGCCAGAAATGGTGCACTAGCTGCTACTACACACACACGCTGCCACACACACTAGCTACTACACACACGGGCTGCTACACACACTAGCTGCTATACACACTAGCTGCTACACACATGGTTTACTACACACACTAGCTGCTACACACATGGGTTACTACCCACACTAGCTGCTACACACACTAGCTGCTACACACACGGGTTACTACATACAAACTGCTACACAAACTAGCTGCTACACACACGGGATACTACACACAAACTGCTACACACATTAGCTGCTACACACATGGGTTACTACACACACTAGGTGCTACACACACTAGGTGCTACACACACGGGTTACTACACACAAACTGCTACACACACAAACTGCTACACATACTAACTGCTACACACACTAACTGCTACACACACTAGCTGCTACACACACGTATTAATGCACAGATGCAGCTACACACATTGGCTGCTACACACATGTGCTGTTGCACACAGGAGCTGGTACCTACTTTTATTATGCCAATACATTCTGAATATTTGCGTCCATGCACTGTTATAAGTTCAATACATCCTGATTTATTAAGTCAATACATCTTAATTTATTAGGTCAAAATATCTTGATTGATTAGGTCAATACATTTTGATTTATTCAACAATAGATGTTGATGGATTATAACAACATATCAGGGTTAATCAGTTCAAAAAACCTTTATTTTTATTTTTTACATCAATACATTCCTTAGGTCTTAGGTAATTGAACGTTGGATTATTGGGTCCGCAAAGAGATGTAATAACTTGGAAACACGCTGTAATTATGCTAATAAACTTGTTTGATTATATCATCCAAGCCGGCAAGTGGCTGCAAAAGTCTAAGTGTTCATCCAATTATCCCATAGAACACTCTGACAAAACTACTCCACTCGTCTATTCAAGAATCTAGTCTAATGATATCTAGTCTAGTGATATCTAGTCTAATGATATCTAGTCTAGTGATATCTAGTCTAATGATATCTAGTCTAGGGATGCACTCCAACAACACATTAAATGGCCGAGCAATGTGGCGTTTCATTTCTTGTGAGAGAACATCTTTAATTTGTCACGTGGTATAAGTCTCTTGAATTAATGAAACAAACAAGGAGTATCCCAACTGTTGGCAAAGAGGGACGTATTCAGAGGCGTAACTAGGTTTTTGGCGCCCTTGGCTAATTTATTTTTGGCGCCCTTAATAAATTGACAAAGTTTCCGCTTTAGGAATTTTCATTTGTTAGAAATAATGATTGTATTTCTCTTATTTTATTTATGACATTAATTACGTGGTCTGACAGTGACAGTCATACAACGTATTACTAAAAATGCATAAGACACGAACAATACTAATTGCAGTTTATTATTTACTAAATAATACCAAATAAATTGATGGACAAAATGGGATATTGTTCGGTGAATAAAGAATACAGCAAAACTTGAAGTAACCTGTATTATAAATAAAAACAATAGTGTCAATGTGTCATACTCACTATATCATGCATAACGATAGAAACTCACAATTAAAAGTAAATTTAAGTAACCCTCCACCAACTACAGCTCAGCACTTCAGTTAGCTGGCGCATTTGTGTGTTGCTAAATCAGTCGGGCCTCTCTAAGTCCAACTCAAGGGGGAAAAATTCGGCTTACAGAGTTTTCGAGTTAGGAAACTGGCATAATAGGCTCAGATTAATCAAGGACAATGTTGATATTGAGAAGGGGGGGTGGACAGTCATAGTGGCTTTCGATTTTATACACAAAATAGCCTATAACTTCATCGGCTTCTCGTAATTAATATCGTCGATAGTAAACATTAAAACATCGATTTTTGCTACAAGTACGCTCAAAATGTCACACAATTGTGTCTTTTCTTTAAGTTTTAATAAATTTAAATAAAATGGAGGAAATAGGTAACATAACTGTAGATGAGATAGGTATACATTCACTCCTAAAAAATTTAAAAATAAACAAAGCTACTGGCCCAGATGATTTGCCTGCAAGATTATTAAAAGAACTAAGCAATGAACTGTCCCCAATCCTTGTAGTTCTCTTTCAAGCCTCTCTAAACCAGGGTAAAGTGCCCCAGGATTGGAAATTAGCTAACGTAACTCCACTCTTTAAGAAAGGGGATAAATCAGACCCTGGTAAATACAGGCCTGTATCACTTACTAGTATCACCTGTAAATTACTAGAACACATAATATATAGTAGAATAGTTAACCACCTTGACAAATATAATGCCCTATGCCCACATCAACACGGCTTTAGAAAAAACAGATCATGTGAAACACAATTAATAGGTTTAATAGATGAACTATCAAAAGGCTTGGACAAAAATGATCAAATAGATACAATATTACTAGACTTCTCAAAAGCATTTGACAAAGTTCACCACCTTAGTTTACTTAAAAAACTTAACTACTTTGGAATCTCAGGTTCCTTACATCACTGGATCCAAGACTTCCTTTTGGGCAGGGAGCAAACTGTAATAATTAATGGATCTAAATCTGCACCAATAAAGGTTAACTCAGGAGTTCCACAAGGAACTGTGCTAGGTCCCTTACTCTTTTTAATTTATATAAATGATTTACCCAACAACATCTCAACAGGTACAAAAGTTAGGTTATTTGCTGATGATTGTATAATCTATAGAACAATTAAATCAGAACAAGATAGCAAAATTTTACAAAAAGACTTAGATGAATTGATAAAATGGGAAACTAACTGGAGTATGTCTTTCCACCCAGAAAAGTGTCAACTGCTAAGAGTAACAAAGAAAAAGAAACAAATAAATTCAAAATATTACATTCATGGAAAAGAACTGACTCAAACTAAAGATGCAAAATACTTAGGAGTCTTAATAAATGAGAAACTATCATGGAATCCCCATGTCAATGAAGTTATTAAAAAAATCAAACAAAACCTTAGGCTTTATAAAAAGGAACTTTAACAAATGTAATAGAAATATAAAACTAAAATGCTACCTCACTTTGGTGAGACCTGTACTAGAATATGCATCTTCTGTATGGGACCCATCCACCAAAGAAAACATTGATAAACTAGAACAAATTCAAAAAAGAGCTGCCAGATTCATTACTGGAGAATATTCGAAACTGACAAGAGTAACACCATTAGTTAAATCATTAAACGTTGAAACACTAGAGGATAGAAGAACCAAGAACAAAGTAGTAATCATACATAAAGCAATTAATTCTAATTTAGAAATTCAACACAAAGATAACTTAATACAACCCTCAGATAGACATAAGGATAAAAACACCTTTCTTATTCCGTATGCAAGAACAAACACATACACGTTTTCCTTCTTCGCGTCCGGGATTCGGGCGTGGAATGGGTTGCCTGAAGAATCCAGGAAAACCAACACTTTATCAACATTTAAATCTCTAATAAAAATGCAGGACTAAACACAAACCATAGATAAGCGTAGGACGCAATAATCTTCTGTATAGAAGGAGCGTCTGTAAACAGATAAGATAAGATAAGATA
>CALYLW010001348.1:0-149578 GCA_944989445.1 Ampullaceana balthica | reverse complement strand
ATCGGGAACATACATAATCCGTAGTAACCTTTTTGAATGTAGGTCAAACCAGGGGCGGATTATGACTGCACGGGGCCCCTGGCTGAAATTCAAACTTGGGCCCTATCCAGCAAGCGTCCCTTTAAATAAAATGATTGCTAGCATCTAATATAAGACTGTAACTTGTAACTAGATAGTCCATTGTTTCCTTGTTCATAATGTGTCTGTACTCTGGGATTGCATTCATCAAAAAAACCGAACACAAAGAAATAACTGTTTGCCTGGAAACTAACTTTTGAGTGTAAAAAGATAATTAAAAAAAAAGGCAAATGAAAAAAAAACGTATACCACCGCCGGGAATCAAACCTGCTAACGCTTGCGCCACAAATCAACACGTTGCCTAAAGACCACGTTATCCTGATGATTGAACAAAATTAATGTGTTCCCTTATTAAGCCAATCAAATCAAGTTTGTCGATACTGAGGCTACCGGGTCCGAATAGCGCTCAGATTAATGGATACGATTTTTAAAAAATTATTTAATTTATGATATTTTTAGGGATTCATGCAAACATTTGTCCACCTTTATTATAAATTATACTAAATTTGGGGGCCCCTATATCATCGGGGGCCCCTGGCTTTAGCCCGTTCAGCCCCCCCCCCTTTAATCCGCCATAGGGTCCAATATATACAAAAGCAATAGAAAAACAATTGAATTCAATGTAGATATGTAAATAGATTATTAGAAGATACAAACTACGAATTATATGGACAAAAATGTTACTTTAAAAAAAAATTATTTAACATTACATTATAAGAACTAGTATTATATAACAGTCATATTTTTAAATTTGACAGATACAGACTCACATTTAAATTACGATCCATCAAAATTGCAATTAAATCAAATCACCAATTTTACATTACTTTACATTATAAACAATTACTATACAACCTCAAAACAGACACTTTTGTCTGGATTTGCGCAATCAGACATTACTAAAGAATATTAAATAATTCAAATTAATATGACATATTAAGTTTCGAGAAAATATAACCTTGCTTTCCTGGCCTTTAAAGCTTCAAACTTGTTAATTACTTCATCAATATCTTTCTTTTCCTCTATGAATCACTCTCTAGTGATATTATTTGAATATAAGAAAGCCCTAGTGTCCCATTGTAGATCGCAAATAATTCTTTACAATTTTAGCTTTGAAACACTTCTCTCACAAGAAGCCACATACACAAAGATCGTAGCAAATTATCATAGGCTCACTGGGTGATATTGGAGTGTCTCTATGAAGTCCCATTCAGCTATGAATGTCAAATTGTTAAGTACGGAAGAGTCTTTGGATTCTACAAGATCAATCTCAGGCTCCTTAAAATGCCCTCCCAGCTCTGGTATTCTCCTACCCCCACAGCAAAATGAGCTCTTCCTCTGACAACTAATTATATAATGTGGTTAACCTTGACAGCCCTTGATCTGATAAGAATGAAAACGATCTATTTACTCAAGCATCGGGCTTTTGATTTCTTCTTGTAGAGTTAAACCAGAATCTTCTCGTCTGTCATCCTCTTCTTAATCCTAGGTCTGCTCTTCGCAGTACATATTGGTCTGATTTTAAAACAGCTAGTTCCAACAGAAGATGACCACCGAAATATACCCAATCTTCAAGCATGATAGGTGATGTAATGGTGGCATTAACCTTGAGGACTTTGCTCTTCACTTTGTGTATGTTGAGACCCATGCTAGCAGAAGTGGCTGCGACAATGTTGGTTTTCTCCTGCATCTGTTGTTGGGTATGTGCAAGAAGGGCAAGATTATCAGCTATTTCAAGATCCTCAAGTTGATCCCAAATAGCTTTATTGCAGTCCAATTCTATATGATAAGTTGATACCACAATGTCCATTGGATGCCATTCCTTTTCTGCTGTGTAGATGTTTTCATCGTCCCTTCAATGGCTAACAGGGACAGGAAGGGTGACAGTAAGCAACATTGTCTCACACCAGTCTTTATATGCCAAACAATTTTATAATATGTTGTACAAATGTAACCCATTCATGATAATTTACATAAATTAGGGCTGGGAAATTAACAATTAACTAATCGATTTATCATTAAAAATTTTAATCGAAGAACATAAATTTGATCCATTAAATTCGATTTAAAGTTAAGAAAATATTTCTAGTATTTTTTTCCAATTTATTAAACTATCAATATTCATAATTCCTGTTGTCTGTATGTATGGATGTAATTTGTAATGCAGTTAGGTGGCACTGCGATCGATTTTGTTTTATTCTCTTGATGGGTTTTTTTTTCGTGCTTACCCATTAAATTCCTTTTCGCTTTTATTATAAAAAATTGAGCTTATCTTTTAATATAAGGCGTGCAACGGAAGGTGTGCACAATAATTATAAATTAAAGACGCGCCGTAAAAAAAAATATATTATATGACGTCATTGTTTTAGCTTAAATTTTAATTTTTTGAAAAGGCAACGATGTAAAAATAGCTTTTGAGGATTTAAAAGTATGAAAGACTTTGTGTACACTTCAGCAAATTTAATAGCTCGTATCAAACAAGGATATGTTACTTATGTTATTAATTCCCCTTGTCTTAATGGATGTAATGCTGTTAGGTGGCGCTACGTTCGAATTTGTTTTATAGTACTGTTTGAACCAAAAAAGATTCCGTCATTTTTGGCGGGTTATCTCTGGTATAAAAAATATAATGGCTCAAATCATTAATTTGAATTATGTGCAACGCTATGACGTCATTTTTTGAGCTTATATTTTAATACAAGGTGTGCATCGGAAGGCGCGCAAAAAGCTGTGCAAAATAATTATAAATTAAACTTGTAAAATGTGTTTTTGTTAGAAGGGAGATGTGAAAGACGTGTTGTTGTGTTAACATTGTATGATAATGCAATGACTTGACCTAGTAATGGAACACGTGGTTTAAAAGGTGAACTGTAAGCGTGCCTGGTCAAGGACTGAGCGAATAGCTGGCTATACATGAACAGGTCAAGAGGCAACCGGGGTTGATTGCGGTTGATTGCATACGAGCTGCTTAGGTAGTTTATTGTACAGTTGATCACAGTGAATTGTATATTATGATTAAAGAAAGATGTTAACCAGACCACAATGTGTTAAAGACTTGTCTCTTGACTAACCATAAGTTCTATTACAGCGTATCTATATTTCTCAAGATCTTTAATAATTGAATGGAGAATAAAATCTGAAACGTTTGTGAAAAAAGACATTTCGGGGCCCCAGCCACAAAGAAATGTACATTAGGAAATTAGTGCCATATAGTATTTCAATACTGGCTATCAAGTTGTTATATACAAAGTTTGGTTAAGATCCATCAATTAATAGCTAACGCTTAAAGTAATTTTTATATACCTCATGAAAGAAAAAAATCATATTATGGGCCCCCGGCGCCCCAATTGTGCAAACAAAAGTTGCAAGTGACCAACCCAGGAGCGTACTCAAAAGTCTCCAAAAGTTTCATGCCGATCGGATGAATGGTTTAGTCAGCTATAAAGTACATGCATACATACATACATACATACATGCTTTGACTTATATATATATATATAGATATAGAAACAAAAAATACATTTAGGGGCCCCCAGGCCCATTCGGCTCAAGATGTACATTTTCAAAACCTTTGTATTTAAATTCAGTTTCATCATGAATATATTTCGCAAAATCGTTAAAAATAGAATGGAAAATAATAGCTCATACATATACAAAAAAAAGACATTTGTGGGCCCCCGCCCAATTCGATGTAAGATGTAAATTTTGACATGCATTTCATTTTAATTCAGTTTCATCATGGATATATTTCTCAAGATCGTTAAAAATAGAATGGCAAATAATATCTCAAACATATTTCAAAAAAAGATATTTGGGGCCCCAGCCCTGAACGATTGGAATTCAGAGTTGCAGTGCCCTTTTTATTTTAATATGGGCTACCAAGTTTTTATATACCAAGTTTGGTTAAGCACCTTTCATTTACTCAGTAGCTATCACATAAACTAATTTTTATAAAGCTCATTTAAGCAACACAAAACGGCATTAAGGGCCCCAGGGTCCAATTAGTGCAAGATGTCAAGTTTAAAACTGTTTATTTCAATCAATTTCATAGCGGATATATTTCTCTATATGTATCTAGATCTTTAATACTTCAATGCGGAATACAATCTTAAACGTTTATTTAAAAAAGTCATTTTGGGCCTCCAGCCCCGAAGAAATGGACATTAGGAAAATAGCGCCAAATAGTATTTCAATACTGGCTATCAAGTTGTTATATACAAAGTTTGGTTAAGATCCATCAATTTACCTAATAGCTAACGCTTAAAGTAATTTTTATATACCTCATGAAAGAAAAAAAATTATAGTATGGGCCCCCGGCACCCCATGAGTGTTCAATTGTGCAAAAAAAGTTGCAAGTGACCAACCCAGGAGCGTACTCAAAAGTCTCCAAAAGTTTCATGGCGATCGGATGAATGGTTTAGTCAGCTATAAAGGATATATATACAAAATTGGATTTGTATATATATAGAGAGATTTTCTCGTGGAGAAGAATTTCCTCATCAAACTTTTATCGTTTACAAATTACGGATAAATAGTATTCGATTACGTAGCAATACGACATTTAGTAGTAGACCAGTGGTGGTAAAAGCTTAAGGGCTTTAGTTAGAAATGAAACATGAAAGGGTCGCAGGTAAATGAAATTCAGGCTCATTGCAAGTACAAACATCATCAGTTAACAGCATAAAGACACGATATTTGTGCAGGCTTCCGTAGAACATAACTCCATTTATTTTTCCTACCCTTATAGATCATCATACTTGTGGAAGAAAATCAGTAGCCCCTAGCGTAGCGCTCTTCATGCGTCTTTCCGGAAGACCCTCTCAGTTATCTGGCCCCCTCCCCCAAGGAGACGTAACAGCTGAGAACCCCCATTCCCCGAGATGTTACTTCTGAAGCGGCCGTCTGGGCATCCAGGAAAAATAAGTCAATATTGCCTCACACTAAGTGACATCACAATGAGGGTTGGCATGTCCCTACTTCGTCACCCTGGCAAAGCGCACGAGTCTCCATGGTTTCTACCACCGCTAAGTGGGGCATCATCAATGACCTACCTAGGGTGTGACCTCAACTGGAAAGTTTCCTCAGAGCTGGCGTCCACTGCGTTTTATAGATCATCCCTTACGTCGTCCTTATCAAAAGTTGTCAGATTCATAAAAATGAGCTGAAAACATTCTTATGCTAGGTAATCAACAAGGGAAATAAAAATATTGTGTGTTTTCAATGACAGCTCCCTTAATTATGTCACCTCAAAGTCATTGAAGCGTGAAGTCCGATTACCCCAAAAGTCATTAGAGATCAGCCATATGAATTTTTTTTCGGTAAACATTTGTTTACTTTGTACCATTTCATTATCAATTGTTCTCTAATGTTTCTTTCACTGTCTTTAGATACTCTGAAAGTCTGAGGCACTACCCGTGTATAGATTGATTAATATTTATTAATTTTTATTGCAAAGGTTTGTCAAGTTTTATTCACAAAAAGTTCATATTTTGTTGTTTAGTCTTTAACAGTTTCTAGATCAGTTTCTCAATAATCATGTTAATACTTTGACAATGACTTCAATTTTATATAAATAACATGCTTAAGGGGACTAGAGCATCATGTTATATAATAAATCGTTGAAGGCCGTTATCAATACGTTAATATCGTTAGTGGAATGTCGTACACGAGTGAAGGAATCAGTGATGTACCTTTACACAAACGAAATATGTTACACATAGGAATAAAAAAAGATGTGTCCAATTCTCCAACATATGACCAGCATGGGTATTAGTTGTAAGATTTTCCGAAGACTAGAAGAGGAATAAATAATGTATATACGTGTATGTCGAAAACACTTAAAAACTACATGCTTGTGTTCGCATAATTAAAAGTAAATACTACAAACCGAGATGCTAGATTTGTTAAAAGACTTCAATGAAAGCATGTGTCAATCATAATAAAATTATTATGTTCTTTATTACTAGCCTCTAGCTCTAGATTGTTGTATTAGTACTTACGTCTTTATTACTCTAGCCTCTAGCTCTAGATTGTTGTATTAGTACTTACGTCTTTATTACTCTAGCCTCTAGCTCTAGATTGTTGTATTAGTACTTACTTAAACAAATTTGAATGGTGTAATTAACGCCTCACACGTTCATTTAAATTATTTTTAAAAATTTCAATTATGCAGAGTATCTGGACAATTATTATTTCTGTATTTTTTAAATATTTTGTTAATATATTTATTGTTATTAATATTGTTTTCTTTATTTTGTGAAGAAAAGCATGTGGTTTAAAATGTTTCATTGTATACTTTTTAAATCCTTTATGTTAACTCGTGGTGTCTGTTTGTTTGAACCCTTGAATGTTTGCTTGTCGCCAAAACTTTGGATCAATTTTAACCCACTTCCTCTTAAGCTAGCGAGCTGAAATTTTGCAGGCAGTGTTGTACCGATGATAAACACAATGTTTCACAATTTCAGATCGATCACATGTACCGTAATTGAATTATCGATTTTTAGATGATTTTATTTATTCCTATGTATCATGTTATTTTTTTAGATAGAGTGTAAGGGAGCCAATTATATTGAACAACCTTTCTGTCGCGCAATAAGGTGCGTATTTTATTGACAACACTTTTTATAAAAATATTCCTGATCGGTGCGCATTATAATAAATCTGTTTTACGACACAACTACAATTTTGTATTTTTTGGATGGTCTTGCGCTGTGTATTATAATGAATATTCTTTTAGTTACTTCTCGTATATAAAGGATTTATAGTCAAAAACTTAGTTTTTACGGTTTTTTTTTATCATCATATTACTTTTTCACGCTACCCCAACTAAAAAACAAAACAAAAAAACAACAACAACACAAAAACAACTCAAATGTGATGTCCATCTGTTATTTTAAAATATATATCTCTACAATTTGGTGTAGTGCATTGTCCATCAACTATTTACGTTAGCCGTTATCGTGGTCAGTAAATACCTTTATGAAAACAAACTATACTTTTGTAGTGTATTATAAAAAAAACTATCACACATGATTACGATGTTTTAAAATGTTCGCTATTATAAATATTCACTTTCATGCATAAAAACCAAACAAAGAAAACATGTATACATTTTCTTTATGCGAATTTATTATATGACGATGAATTATATCCTTGTTCTAGATATGCGGCAATAGTTTTAGATTGAACCCACAATCTTGTTACTGTGTTTCACAAAATGACAGTATTTATGAAGTTATTTTAGACAAAACGGCAGCTTTTCAATAAAATATTTAATGTGGGCCAGGAAATAAATTAAAACAAAGAGTATATGACTTTGTGAAACAAATAGTTTGAGTTGCGTGCTTACATTCTTGAAATAAAAAATACAATTTTTATATTGAACTCCTTAAACGTATATTTAAGTGTTTGTTGGGAACTTCTACTCTGTTATAAATCGCAAAGCTTATTCATATTGCATAGAGTAGCAATATTTAGTATGTGGGATAAGTATTTTTCTTCAATTGCATTATAATTGAAGTATCAATGCAATTGCAATTTGTTGTGATTGATACTAAACTTTTTTATCTGACATATTGAAATGGTTTAATTTTTTAAAGCTATGCAATCCATTTATTTTAAATCAACGAAAACATTTTTGGTTCACAAAAATAAACAAATAAATAACATTGAAATATTTTAGTAGATCATTTACAATATTGATTTTCGTCGTCTCTATTTGGATAATGTGACAACCAGCCTGGCAATAAAAGCGATGACCCATTGACCTGTACAGCAATAGTTCCAAAAGGATCTGATATTGCAATGTCTCTGTTGCCCCAGTCCTTTCATTATAACAATTTCTGTAAACAACAAAGACAGGGTAAAAAGCAAACAAAATGCCGCCTTCACTGTAACACCCACCTTCCCCGATGTTAAGACACACTTACTTGGCTTGCTTCTTAAGCTGGGTGACAATTTTATAGCAATATAATAAAGCGTATAGCTATACATTCTGTCAATGGAGATTTAATTTGGGATGCATAAAATGCGTGAAAACAGTAACATTTTGCAAAATTTTCTTAACGTTTTTATAACATTCAATGTAGTAAGCAATAATTCAATGAAAACCGTTTGAAATCTAAAGGAATTATACAAAATACTTAAACCATAATTTAAAAAAAAAGAATGAAAGAAAAAAAAATGTTATTTCACTTAAAAATTAACCCATTATTAAGATACTAGGGGCAAGTACCCGGCTTCCCGGGTTTAAAATAAGATTTTCTGTAGAAGCGTACAAAACTGTTTAGTTGCATGTAATAAAAGGGTACATTTATCTTAAAGCAATGTGATAGACAACATTTCTGGCTGTTCATATGGAGTGTGTACAAAAAGATTTTCCTCTTTGCCCACTCTGAAGCAGGCCACATACAACTGCCCATGACAAAAGCATGGTGTCTGCAATTCTATACCAGCAATCCCAAGAGACTGGCCCTGTGACTTGTTGATTGTCATGTCAAAACACAGTTTCAGTTATAAGCGAAGGAATGCCTCCTGAGCTTGCTAAACATTTTTTGTTTAGCAAACGTTTCACCAAAATGCCTCCATGTGGATGCAGAGGGACACCTTGGACCCCATCCTAGTGGAAGCAAAGGGGCGTCGGAGTACCTTGGAACCTTGATCCCTCAATCCCCCCCCCCATTAGTGATATTTTTTTTCGACTGCTACCGTCGCGGGAGGGTACTCAACAACTTTCCAAAGTTCATATTTCTACCTACAAAGAAAGATGAGGAATTAGTGTTGATTCAGTTTTATAAAGCCCATATTAGGAAAAAACGGTTTTTGGCCCCCGGCCACCCATGAGTGAGATTTTAAAAACTATTTTTCACCATTTATCGTCATAAGAGTGTATTCAACAAGTTCCCGAAACTCATGCTTCTACCTTCACGGGAACTTAAAGAATTAGTGCTTCGTCAGTTTTTTAATATAAGAAAAAAATTACATTAGCGCCCCCAGTAAGTGATAATTTATATAATTATTTGTACCTGTTACCATCGCCAAATGCTTCTACCTACACGGGCTATAGGAATTTTTTTTATTTTAATTTTCTATCAATCTGATATTAGGAAAAACTCAATTTTAGGCTCCAGGCCCCCAGTATCTTATATATATGGAACTAAACCTATTTAAGAACATTTCTCATGTCATTTCACGTTTTTTGGTTGTCTGGATCTTAAGTTTTTAGGAAACAGACAGACAACAAATGCGTTTTAAATGCATCTATATATATATACAAATTAATGCATCAAAAAGAACTCTTTTGGAACGTCCGCATATAATTGTTCAATAGGGAAATAAATGAATCAAATAAAAATAAATAAAATAAGTGAAAGTTCTTTATTAAATTATTTTATATTCTGATGTGTAATTTTTCAAAATAAATAGATTTCAGCTGAAATATATTTATTTTAAAAACGTCCGTCATTTTATATAAATAAGTATATATATATACTTATATATATTTGCAAATTCAATTTTAAAAAAACGAAGACTAGGATACAATACGCGCATACAGTATATTAGTTAAATTGTAATTAGAATGTAAATAAGTTTATTAAAATGTATTACTGTTAGTAGATCTTGCAGGGAGTAAAGAAAAAAGAAACAAATAAATTCAAAATATTACATTCATTGAAAAGAACTGACCCAAACTAAAGATGCAAAATACTTAGGAGTCTTAATAAATGCGAAACTATCATGGAATCCCCATGTCAATGAAGTTATTAAAAAAATCAAACAAAACCTTAGGTTTTATATAAAAAAAATTAACAAAGGTAATAGAAATATAAAACAATAATGCTACCTCACTTTGGTGAGACCTGTACTAGAATATGCATCTTCTGTATGGGACCCATCCACCAAAGAAAACATTGATAAACTAGAACAAATTCAAAAAAGAGCTGCCAGATTCATTACTGGAGAATATTCAAAACTGACAAGAATAACACCATTAGTTAAATCATTAAACCTTGAAACACTAGAGGATAGAAGAACCAAGAGCAAAGTAGTAATCATACATAAAGCAATTAATTCTAATTTAGAAATACAACACAAAGATAACTTAATACAACCCTCAGATAGACATAAGGATAAAAACACCTTTCTTATTCCGTATGCAAGAACAAACACATACAAGTTTTCCTTCTTCCCGTCCGGAATTCGGGCGTGGAATGGGTTGCCTGAAGAATCCAGGAAAACCAACACTTTATCAACATTTAAATCTCTAATAAAAATGCAGGACTAAACACAAACCATAGATAAGCGTAGGACGCAATAATCTTCTGTATAGAAGGAGCGTCTGTAAACAGATAAGATAAGATAAGAGTAAATTAATTGAATTAAAATATGTTAAGTTTTGTGACATCGTGTAAATTTAGAATTAGAAAAATAGTGGCTGATTTGAAAAGAAGTGAAGGTGAAAAAATATTTCTTAAAAGTGAAAAAAACAGATAAGCATAGGTTTAGCAACAAGTGGTAAAAAATTGTTTTAATCTGATTTAATGAAAATACACAAATTGAAACCATAACAAGTAAACCAAACAAATACTTTTATACTAAATGAATGTAATTATTTGTTACATTTTTACTCAGTCCAGTCACACCTTGGTTACTATGTTAAAATGAAATAAAAGAATATAACTTAATATTTGTTGTGTTATGTAATATATATTTAAGTTATTTAGCTTCAAAAATTACCATCATCTCCTGCAAAGTCATAGCTCTCAGTCGATCCTGTGTTAGGTTGAATATAGTCATCCCCACCTTCAACTTGAATAAAATTAACAAAACAAGTTTTTTTTTAAAGATGAGGCCGAGCTGCAGTGAGGAATGTAGAATCTCGCACGAGAAAGCAGAACATATTTTTTAAATTCACAAACTAAGTAGTTACACAGGTGGAAAAAGGAGGGCGGATGATGGAATATATGGTTTATTTGTTTAAAAGACATTTTCTTTTCACATGAATAATAACATAGAAACAATGATGTTTTTAAAACAAAAAATGTTGAGAGATTGATCCTTGAAATAAATTATTATGTCATTTTAAATGACTTTTTGCTTTTTTCTTCTAGTAGTAACAACGAACAAAATTGGCAGATATTTGTTTCACTAAAATAACGCATTATTTTTCTTTGTATTTATATTAAAGCTTTTATATATTTTTTCATAGTAGCTTTTTCAGCATATAAAATGACATATTTATATAGGTCTTAATATATAAGACTTACTACGCAGGCATTTGATTTTAAATCACAATGGTTAAACAAAAACTTTTTTAAAAGGAAGTTTATACAGTTGAAGAGGAAACAACCATTTAGTTCACAACTTGATCCTCCTTCAGAAATCAGTCTTTATACGAAAGTAAGATGTATGGTGTTTTTGTTTTTGTTTTAAAGAAACACTATAAATCGCAAGGTTATGGCTTACAATTTACCCCGCTGGTTTAGCTTAAGCTTTGCAAAAAGAATATTATCAGTTAGTAAAAAATATTTTTTGCCACCCAGGGTTCAGAGATATTATTACCTCCTGCCCCTATAAAGGAAAAGCACACATCACATATGTCTTAAAGTTGCACCTCTTTATAAAAATAACTATTCCGATTAATATCCTCACTCTTACGCCAGTGTATATAACTCCTATGCACATTCCATTTTCTTATTTAAAATCCCTAAGCATTTACTTTCAATACGCCCTTTCTTAAGTGCAGTTTATATAGCAATCGATTCAAAACAATCACTCAATTAAGTAAACTCCAAAGGTAAATAAGTCTTACACCTAACCAAAAATTTGCAACTGTTATTATCACAAATCACTTGTTACATGTATCAAATGCGGTACCGTGTGGATGTTTCTATTTATTAATTTAATTTTATGCAATTTAATGTTGTTAATAGGCTGTATACAATTTTCACCCTTCCGATTACATATGTAGGGGCATAAAACCGTATTAAAATGTAAGTTTGATAATTCGGCTGCCTTTAAATAATTTTTAACTCAATTTCCCTTGGAAAAATTGCGTTTACAGATTCGAAATGTCTGTAACTCTTGCACATGCAACTCCTGCTGAACCATACCAGATAGAGGGTTCAGTTCTTTGCAGATATGCTAAGGAGGTCCCTAGGATGTGCAACGGCAAAAAAAAATACTGAAAGTTTTACTGGATTTCCAGGAAAATAAATTGAAAAAAAGAAAAAAATATATAATTTTTTAGAATTTCTCGCCAACAATAACATCCATCGGGCTGAAACAAACGTCAAACAATAGCTAATAGTATTTTTTTAAAAATGTAATAGAATATAGATGTCGTTCAGCTACTGCATTTCGTTCGACTCATGTAATTTTAGCAGCAATTTTTGAAAGCAATTGTTTTGTTTAGCTTCAAAAGCATTGATTTGAAATGACTTTTAATGAAATCTAGAATGATAGATAATGGGTTTTTCCCAGTTTTGTGAATGCTAATGTTAGATTGTTGTGGCGTGTGCATTATATTGACACAATTTTTATGTGATGTAGCGTGAAGGGACATAACATCATATTGTGTTTAGTTTCAGAATTACTTATTTGAATTGACTTTTAATATAATCTAGGATAATTTCCTTTGATAAGAAATAGGAAATGTCTTATTGGAAATTGCGTTTAAATACTCATTCAAGTTTTTATTTCTTGTTTTCATATATTTCTATAGTTATTTTGCAAGGATTGAACTTAAAATTTAATCTAAAAGTTATCCCCAAGTTATCCTTAAAAGAATGTTTACACGGGCTATGCTACAATTAGTTTGAACCAGATTTTGGTGATATTACTATTGGTTGGGAAGTGCTCTGTTCGCATTTTAGTCACTAAACTCTAGTGTTTGCGACTCAAATTCCGTCACTGGGCTGATCGACATGGCCCAGACATGTTAGCGAAAGCCCTCCTGGCAGTCGTAGTGTCAGCCCACTCCTAATACCCGCTTATTACTGAAGGCGCTGATTCTTTGAATCAAAGATTTTTAAGTTTAATACCGGCTTATAATTGAAGAAAAGTCACACAAAAAATTCCATATGAAATATTTTACATCGTTCAAAAAAGGCTTTGGCAAGTCTCAATTATAAACTAAGGAAATATACTTTAGTTTATACAAAACCCACCCGATTGAAACAATGCACACATAAAATTTCACAACCGAGCTAAGTATCTCTCATGTATGTGAATTTAAAACATACAATTTTTTATGAGATACATTAAAAAAATGTATTAAAAAATTATGTAAATTGCAATCGGTAATGTTGTTTGGTAAAATATAAACATTTTTTTTTCTAAAAAATTATAATGTTAAAAGTTGCATAGAAATCCAATGTGTGCTGAATAGTTTAATTATTTACATGTGTGCTTACCATTGTTTGCTGAGATAGTCACAGTTCTGAAAAAAACAACAACCAACAAATAACTTTGTAATTATATTTCGCAATAATATATGTTTATTTTTGTTTCATATGCGGATTACCATTTTGGTCGAAACATTATTGATCAATTTAAATTTAATAATTATTACTCAACAAAAGGACGCAATATAAAATATATTATAACTAAATATTTTATTAAGTTACGAATAACTTACTCGTTGTTTGTATCCTCTTGCATTTGGTGTGCCGAAACTTTCGAATTTTAAAAAATGTATTGTATTTTATATTATTATTTAAATATTTTATGAAAAATTAAAAAAAAATTATAAACAAATTTTAATCTGTTTACATATTTGAACAAATAAGACAAAAATTACACAAATTTAAAACAGAATGTCGCAATGCAAATACCCGTATAAATAATTTATGAAAAAGCTATAGAGAATGATAGATTGATAGATACATATTTTTTGTCATTTATAAACACATTAATATATATGTGTATATATATATATATATATATATATATATATATATATATATATATATATATATATATATATATATATTATTTGTGTGTGTGTGTGTTTTTGCGTGCATGTGTGTATTGTAGAAAACCCTCTAGCTATTATGTATGCTACAGCTCGTACTTGTTAAATCAATGAACGTCTCTTAACAAGGTCATTTCGCTTCTTTTTGACAACTTCTCTTTTCTGACTATGATCGTAATCTCGGTTATCTGATGGTCTCAATCAATGACCGACTTAAAACTATCTTTCAAACTCTGTTTCCTAAATCTTCTTTCTTAAACCTCCTTGTCCTTATGTTCCCGAACCCGACATTTGAGTTTTGACCCCTAACCCCGATTTTCTCGCGTGTGTACGTCCATGAACTTTTTTTAGGCATATATGAAATTGATAAGTATTAACTGTTATTTTCCATTGGGCTTATATTAGGTCAAAAACTTTTTAGCGAAAAACTGAATTTCTCCAGCCTTTAATTGATAAGCACCCCTAGTCACATAAATGATAAACTTATATTACTCTTGAGTAATTAAACATTAATAAGGTCATTGACTTTTGGCAACCCCTCACGCAGATTTCCACAACGATTTATACATAAAAGCTTATATTTTTGTGTATGAGGTTACACACATTCATAACTAATAATGTCGGAGATCCATTCATCAATTTTTGTATTCCTGTCTTGTGTTAGAACTGCTGTCATCTTATCTGTATCAGACGCGCCTTCAATACAGAAGATTGTTGCGTCCTAAGCTAATCCATGGTTTGTATCCATGGTATAGTCTTGCATATTTAATACAGTTTTAAATGTTGATAAAGTGTTAGTGTTCCTGGTTTCTTCGGGCAGCCCATACCACGTCTGAGAAATTGTATGTGTTTGACTTTGCATAGGGAATAAGAAAAGTGTTTTATCCCTATGTCTATCTGAGGGTCGTAATAATTTATCTATGTGTTGTATTTCCAAGTAAGAATTAATTGTCTCATGTATTATTTACTCTGGCACTTTGTACCTTTATATCGCGCAAAGAAGGCAGCGACGACGACAGCGATGATAACAACCAGACCACCAACACAACCTCCAACTATTTCCCCGATCATTGAACCATCAACAGCTTCCTTTCCAGGTGGATCTTGCAAGTGCGAAAAGAACAAAAAAATTCAACGTAAACTTTATTTTAAAAAAAACAATAAATAAAAAAAAATTAAAACCCACAAAACTTTTAATGGCATTTATACACATGAACAAAATAAGGATACATTATTTTGTTAAAGGATCCCTAACATCATTCCTCAGAATTATAACCAAAAATAAATATTTGTGTCAAATTTCAGAAACCTTTCAAAAGTGCACAAAATAATTTGTATTTGAAAAACAAAAATTACCTAATTAATATCCTAATTTTAGTGTTTTTGTAATCATGTTTCATATTATGTTTATACAAGGCCAACCTTCAGTCATCAATACATTATCGGTGTTATTGTGTTTCTCATTGCTGCCTTCTTCGTCCTTATTTTCAACAAGTTTCCCTCCTGAAAAGTAAATTATATCTATTAGTAAAATGGCTTAGGTAAAAAAAATATATTACAGATTCAGTTTAAAACACACAAAAATACGAAGCAAAAACAACGCCCCAAAAAAGTTTGAGAAAACAAGACTCTGTTTAAATGCATCCTTACGCTCTAGCACCTGGTATATAACATCCTTAAGCTATAGCACCTGTTATATAACATCCTTACTCTATAGCACCTGATATATAACATGCTTAACCTATAGCACCTAGTATATAACATCCTTACTCTATAGCACCTAGTATATAACATCCTTACTCTATAGCACCTGGTATATAACATCCTTACACTATAGCACACTTTAAATAACATCCTTACGATATAGCACCTGTATATAAATTCTTGTTTAAACCCTATTTAAATTAGAGACTAAAAAACCAAACCCTGTTGTTAATGCTGAAGAAATACTTTTTTTTTAACACTAAAAATATATTTTAAGTTTCCATTTCCAATAATCCTCTTAATTATTTTTTTGTTACTTTGCGTTAGAGTTCCTAGCTTTTGAACAATTTATTTATAATAAATCGTGCAAATTATTTTTTAAAAATGATTTAAAAGTGTTGACTAAAAATTCGAAATATTCTATTTTTAAAAGCCTTATTAAAAATCAACTTACCACTTTCGATGGTAAACCAGTAAGTCAAGTTTCCAGTTTCTCCATTGTAAATTGTCAAAGTGTAGTTGGCGAAGTCCACTGAGCTGATGTTGAATATGGTTAACTTCACCCGTCCATTGGGAATGACGTCATCATTGTACACAATTGTGTATTTACGGGTTTGATCAATTGTGGACACAGTGCCGTACAGAGAAAAGACGTAGTCATCATTTCTCATCAACATATATGTATGTGGTTTTGGATATCCAAACATTGCAATCATTACAGACACATTTCCTTTTACAACCGATTTGAAAACTTGATCATTAATTGATGTGTTTTGAAGCTGTGGAGGACCTGAAAAAATGTGTTCTTATTGAGTGAGGAATAATTAATCAAGTTTTTTTTTAGTTTGTATTTAATATTTAATTTTGTCCTGATAAAAAAATCATTTTAAAACGAAAATAATATATAATTTAATCAAAACAGTTTCAAATACAAAACATTTGTTGATTTATATCAATGTTAGTAGTTATTTTCTGCAAAACTAAGACATAACATAGCAACGACATGAAAAATCCTCTAATACAATTAGCCGATCGGTCGATTATGTAGTAATTTCTGTATATCTATTTGTTACATTTACAATTTATGTCGTTTATAATTCTTCTGTGAATTTGGAAACACAAATTTAGGCCTCATGTTTAAAAACGTCAATTTCATTAAAATTCAATGTTAAACAATGCTTACACTTTATTAGCACAGTAGAGTTTTCCTCAGAATACCCCAATAAATTATTTGTTAAACAATGCTTACATTTTATTAGCACAGTAGAGTTTTCCTCAGAATACCCCAATAAATTATTTGTTAAACAATGCTTACACTTTATTAGCACAGTAGAGTTTTCCTCAGAATACCCCAATAAATTATTTGCAACGCAACTGTAAACTCCAAAATCTTGACAGCTGGCTGTTTTATACCAAAACGTTGTCGGCCTATTATTGGTTGGACCAGAGATAGGAATTCCATTTTTCATGAGCGTTAAAGAAGCCGTGGGATTTCCCGCTGCTTCACACCGAACACTCAGTATTGAGCCGCTTTCTAAAATTATCTGGGTCTGGTGAGTTTCAGCAATTTCATACTTTGTTACAGCAGCAGAATCTGTTAGAGTAATGGTAATATTAACATAAGCAATGCAAGCTCGTAGGTAATTTAAAAAATCACTAATACCAACAAAATTGTTCATTTAATCTTCCACGAAATGATTTAATACGCTATTTATTACATTCCCTCACAAAGGTAACTGGTTGTATGCTTTAAATCCGTGTGTTTATGTAAACCACTGTCTCTCCTGTCTCCCGCGATCTATCATAGTATCTTATAATTAAAATGATTCACCAAACCTTTTTTAAATAATTTTTAAATCCTCTATATTAACTCGTGGTGTCTGTTTGTTTGAACCCCTGCTTGCTTGTCAAATAAAAACTTTGGATCTATTTTTTAACCAACTTCCTCGTAAGCTAGCGAGCTGAAAGTTTGCACGCAGACTCCTGCCGATAATAAAAACGAGGTTTCGAAATTTCAGATTGATCGCATGCACTGTATTTAAATTATTGAATTGTTAGTTTATTTTATTTATCTCTATGTATCATTTTACATACTTGAGATACAGTGTCGCGTCGCATATTATATTGAACAACCTTTTTGTCGCACAATAGGGTGCATATTTTATTGACAACCTGTTTTATAAACATATTCCTGATCGGTGCACATTTTATTAAACATGTTTTACGACACAACTACAATTTTCTATTTGTGGATGGTCTTATAATGAACATTCTTATAGTTACGTCTCGTACATAAATGATTTAGAGTAAAAAAAAATTGTTTAACGTTTTTTTTTATTTTTTAACGTGGGGTCCTCGAACCCACGTTAAAAAATAAAAAAAAACTTTCAAAATAACGAAAGCGGTTCTCATACTAAAAACTTTGTACAATTATTGAAAACCAGAGGAAGGTTTTGAGAAAAAAGACTTAAACTATAATTAGCATTCTCTGCTATTCAGGGTTAGGTTTCTTGTAAAGCTTTACAAAGTTAACGAACAAACAAAGTTGTTTTTTAAAAAATGCAACGGTAGGAAAAATACAGCTACATCAGTGTACATATTTTAATCACAACAACAAACCAATCCCCAGCCCCCACGAAAAAATAATAAATATGACAATAACTAATAAATCAAACAAAACAAAGAAACACAAAACCTCAACAAACTAACAAACAGACTGATCGATCAACATACCCTACCTCCCTCTCTCCCATCCATCCATCCATCCATCCATCCATCCATCCATCCATCCATCCATCCATCCATCCATCCATCCATCCATCCATCCATCCATCCATCCATCCATCCATCCATCTATCCATCCATCCATCAATCCATCCATCAATCCGTCCATCCATCCATCCGTCTATCTTTATGAATATTCATAAAGAGAGATACATGCTGCGATTGCAAGTGTAAATATAAGCCATGTCAATTCATTTTTTTTTCTAGCGTAACTGTTTACACGCATATCTTTTTCATTTAAATTATGTTCAGCATTTTGACAGTTGAAATATCGATAACTTTATATTTTTCCCTAAAAAATTTGTTAGTTAAGATTTACCAGTATTTTTTTTTCAAGCCGGGAAATTAAACAAAATATGCTAAAATTAAGTTTTGAAACCCTCAACAATATAGAGGAGACGACAAAAAATATATTTTCTTCCGTGGAACTGAGGTCAAAACTTTTGTTAAAATGTTGAAGAGTTTAGGAAGCGTATATGTGATCCTAAGCTAAGAGGTAAACTTACACAAAACATTTGGCTGGAAAAGAATTGGATTACTTCTCCAGTTAAATACATTAGTGGCTACACATGTGTAATCTGAAAAAAAAAGATGTTCAAATAAAATATTATGTTCATCAATAACAAATATCATTAAAAAATAAATAAATGCAATTTCAAAATTATGATTTCGACTTTATGAATTTCATTTTGTGTTGCGTGGAAAGTGTGATGATTGAATTTATTTTGGTGGATACTTAATGTTACAGGAAAGGGAGATTTTAATCTGGAGGAAAATATTATCTGCACCGGGGGATTTATTTTGCAACACCGGCGTTTTCCGGGATATGATTTGGAAAAACACATTCTATCTTTTGGGAAACATCCAAATCACGAGCCCTGTTGTTATTAACAGTCACCTCACAGATTGTTAATATATAATATATATGATTGTATATTAAAAGAACAAAAAACGGATTGTTTAAATATTATTTTCGCATAAGTTTATTCTTGAATTGTTTGATCGGGACAAAACCTGGCACATATTTACCCATCAAGATCAATAGTCAAATAAATGTACAATCCTTAAATCTTACTTGAGTTAACTAAACTAATGCTGGTAACAACGATGTTATGTTTTACTTATAGTAACTATGTAAGTACTCATCCGTATTTAAATACTGATTGATTTTATGTGTGGCATATTGATTTTATATATTTAGAAATAAAAAGCCAGACATAACTGAACACGTTTAATCGATTTCTTAAGACTTTTCGTAAAACTCCTTAAATATGTACCACAGTCTTAGCATGAAATTTGTCTTTCAGAGGAGGTTTTGTTTAGAGCATCTAGATGCCAATAAGTTCATCATGCGAAGAACTTAAAAATTAAAATGAATACAAAAAAATCAATGAAATTTAAGAAAAAAAAACAAACAAACAAACAAACAAATGTAAATCTGTTTATTAATGTAAAAATAGAATAAAATAAGAATTTGGGAACAAATCTAGCATGGAATAAGTTTGTGTAGAATAAAAGCAATTGTTGAGTTCCGCTGGGTCACTTATGGGAGATCCGCTGAATTTGTACACGCCGATGACTCATAGGTGACGCGCGCATCTGTGCGGCCTCGGACCATAGCTAAGCCAACGAAAACGCAGGTCAAGTTTTGCTTTTAGCTTCATATGGTTCCTTTATTTTAACAGAGCCATGAGCTCACCCAATCTCGTTTACCCACCCACGAAAGAAGATAAACATCTCGACGTGATTAGTTGTTATAATTACTACAGTTTAAGTAAGATTCACTGTTGTATATTATAATTATGTTTAACTATTTATTTATGTTTATGTATTAGTAGTTAGTTAATGGTGTATTTATTTTTTTTAGCCAGTATAGTTGGGGAATGCCTAGCGTTAATATAATAAAGACCAAGAAGATCCAATACAATAGCTGTTTGTGAAAAGTCAGTTTGGGCAGAAAGCCACAACTGATTTAAAGGAGAACGCCGGACTGATGAGCAAATAGAGATTATATTAGAGAGCGAAACCGCAGTAGGATCAAAAACTTCACGGGAAGTGAAACCTAGCCTGGAGCGGAGCGGGTAGAGACAAAGCGAAGGTCATACCGTGACAGAGGAACTACTGTTGGGGAGTGAAACCGAAAGGATCATTACCTGTCAAAAGGGAAGCGGGGTTAATTTTATATCATAGTATATGTAGTTAGTTTTTGTAAGGTTTTTGTACTAGTTGAGTGATATTTATATAAGTAGGTATTTTGTATTTTATGTAATTAAATATTATTGTCTGTCGTAAAAAGCGGTGTTATTTATATATGTCTAGTGATATTATTAGAAAATATACTTTACAACAGTGCTTCTCAAAGTGGTGGTCCACGGACCGGTGCTGGCCCGTAGGCCATCCGCAGCCGGTCCGCAGAAGTTATCAAGAAAAGACCGGACATTATAATTATTTTTATAACCCTCCATTTTCATCAATTAAGACTAAGCATATGGCATGTGTCAAGTTTTTGGCAATAAGCACATACAATGAAAGAAATAAAATAAAATAAATTACATTTCCCAACCACTTTAGTACAGGGAAAATAGTGCACCGGTCCCGGGTGCAATGGAAAAGTCCCTGCTGGTTCCTCATACTAAAAAGATTGAGAAGCACTGCTTTACAATACAGGGAGCTCGATTAGCACACTCCAATCGAAGTTATAAGCATGCCTTTGTGCAGGTGTTTAAAGCTTAATAGCAGGCTTAAACATCGGGGGTATCATCTGGCTATGTTTCAATAACTTGTTATCAATGTCTGGCTTCGATCATCGTGGCATATCGTATAGTTTATATATTAAATAGCGGCTGGATAGCGAGGTCAATGGTGCGCTCGCTTCACAAACTGAGGGGCGTGGGATCTAGCCCACGTTATAGCAACAATAACATTTTTGATAAATGACTAACGCTAAAAAAGGCCTCCGCTGACCTGTTGAGGAGATAGGCGCCGCCAAGTCTGCCAAGCCCCGAGAAATGGTAATATTAGAACCCCATACGACCACGAGGTTATGGGACACACTAAAAATATGTTTAAAAAATAAATAAATATAAACATACCGACCTAAGTGTCTGAACAATTACTAACCTGTGTAATACCTTGTGGTTTTGGACACCAAAGTTAAAGTCTTATTTGTAGTTGAAGAATGCAGTGTTCCATTTATTAGCCATGACATAGTGGTAGGAATGTCACTATTATCCGTCTTCTCACATGTGCAGTTAAAATTATCACCTTCCGCAAAATTATCCTCGGGAAAATACCCTAGTGAAACCCTTGGGTTTACTGAAAATATCAATTTCATAAAAATATAAAAAAAATAATTGTGTAGAATGATAACAAAAAAATGTTTAAAAATTTTCACCTTTTAATATAATTGTTATATTTTTAAAAAAAATATATATCTTTTTAAAGTAAAGGAACATTATTTTGTATTTTAACATTTATGAGATATTTTACTTCTCAATTATTTAAATAGTAGAAGAGTTATAAATTACGGAATAGAAAAAAGTAATCTATGTTGTAGGACATTTTCTTCGTATCCAAAATCTCAGAGTACGTTTATCAATATTTTAACTATGAGGACAAAGGAAATGGAAATTTTTAAATAAATAAATATGGACATATACAATTTTCAAGTAATAAAGCAACTGTATAAATTATTGTCCAACAGATAGTAACTAGAAAAAAAAATCATTCATTCTAGAACGTACTAAAGAAATTGCCCATGTACGCCCAAAGTTCGAATCAAATGTTCGTTCAGCAAAGTAAAGTACCATCTGATATAAAGTTATAAACCAATGAAAAATTGTTTAAGTTAAAAAAAAATTAATAATTTTTAAGATATAATTTTCAAGTTTCAGCAGCAGGTACCCCCATAAAATTATATGGCTTTTTTTGGATTACAATGTTTTCGAGGAATCTTTAGTCCATTTTACTTTGCTTTTGTATGTAACATTTCATTACACGTGAATAACTAATATTTTTTTCAGCAGAAGGTCATGGATATAGGGTGTGTCACTTGCAAGTACCCTCCACTCAAACACGCTAGCCTTAACGACCTCAGTGAAAGAGGCATATACGATCACATCATCAAGGATCGTTAAAGATCTCCAGATAACGTGGAAAGAAGTAGTTGGTCTCTACCCACTTTGATGAAACACTTGATTGATTTTGTAAACTTCGGGAGAAGGCAGAAAATACGCACTTTGAATTGGTGTATGAAAGACCTTCCATGCTGGAGAGGGAAAGAGAACACATATTGAACATTTAGTAAGAGAAATAAAGAAATTGATTGTCCACTGGGTACCCCCCAACTTGCCAAAGGAGTGATTGGATTTAATTATCTCCTTTTTATGCAGAGACAAAATTTAGACATAGCCTCATACGGGTAGAGAGGACTTGTGGATGGCTCTGTATAGACCAGATACGCAAAAAATTGTTTCACATTATATTTATTTATAATGTGAACAAATAAAAGACAATAGGGTACTGCTCTTAGCGCGTGGCAGAAAGCAGGCCTGTTTTTTTGTCCGGGTCGCAGGAGCATTAGACGAGATGATGCGGGAAAAGAACAACAGTGTGAGATAGGTCGGTGGAGCAAAAAGGAGGAGGGTCGCAGAAATACTTAAAGAACCTGGTGACCCCTTACAGTTCCTGTGACGATCTTCCCGGGAGTCCCAATGGTGGCCTCCGTTGTGTACCCAGCTGGATTTTGAACTACATATACGTTGCCAGGGTTCTGCGAGAGGCCACCCATGACTCTCACAAAGGAGAAGGGTTGGCGGATAAAAGGAAATAAAAAGACAACCAGGTGGAAAGAAAATGAAAATACAGAGGTTCGACCGTGTGAAAATTCACCAACAAGACCATCGTATGCTGCGGCCGTTTCAAGAGGATTTGTCCCAGTACTGGAGAACTGGCTCTGATGGCCTCGAATATCTATAAATAACATTTTGATTTTGATTTTGACCACTCCGAAGAGGATGAGGCAAAATATATCAATTGTGACTGTTTGCCCCAGGTACTAAGTATGAATGATTCCATAAGGTACTAAGTATGAATGATTCCATAAGGTACTAAGTATGAATGATTCCATAAGGTACTCGTTTCCCCAGGTACTAAGTATGGCTGGTTCTATAAAGTACTAAGTAGGACTGGTTCCCCCAGGTACTAAGTATGACTGGTTCTATAAAGTACTAAGTAGGACTGGTTCCCCCAGGTACTAAGTATGACTGGTTCCTTCAGATATTAATCGATACTGGTTCTATGTGAGTCATGTTCACCCAGGTAACAAGTATGATGGTAGAAAATACATTCCCAACACTTGAAAGATTTTATGAATGGAAGGAAATAGTCAAATTATTAATTCATTAAAATGTAAATGCATATTTTTGCACTTAATTGTGTAACATATGGATTCGAAGGCTGGAAATTCACTCGAGCTATAGAAAAGAAATTAGTTGCCTTCGAAAACAAATGCCTCCAAAAAATTTTGAATATAAAACGGAGTGATTTTAAATCAAATGAAACAATAAGAGAAGAAACCAACCAAGAATATGTGTCAACTTTTATAAGGAGAATACGTTGGAATTATATCGGTCATGTTCTTCGAATGGGCGAGAGAAAACTCCCTCGTAAGGCCTTCATATGGACACCAAAAGTCAAAAGAAAACAGGGAAGACCAAAGGAAACCCTACTTAGACCAATCAAAAGAGAAAGCTCAACCATGGGTCTAAGAAATAATCAAGACCTAATACAATTGGCAATGGATCGTCGAAAATAAGATTCCATGACTTTTGTCCTATGTGCCGTCTTCGGTCCGAGAGGAAAAACTAACTAACTAACCATGTAATTAATGTGATTTCATTTACTATTCTAATTATTAATTTTAAGAAATGTCTTACCAGCGATAAAATTGAAAATAACAGTGTTTTCAATAGGTGGATTCCATGCTAAGACATACACAGTGGGAAGTATTGATATATTCATATTAATGTTTCCTTTTATTAACATCTCAGGAGTCACGTTAATGGCACAAGAGACGTCGTAGTACATGAACGTTGAGTCAAAATCCTTCTCACATAGCCCTACGTATTGACCATTCTTCGGAAGAAATATATTCGATTAAAAAAACAAACAAACAATAATATTATAGGATAAATATAATCTTTCAATAAATTTGAATCTAAATGAAAAGCTGAATGAATGATGAATATTTTGCTCGTGTCTTAAATTTTCATATCTCTTTAAATGCCCATCATAATTTGTCAATGTGTTATACAATAGAGCTAATTACTTATTTTCACAGCACATTCATGATGCTCGTGGTCGGAATTATTTTAGATTTTTAAATATCTTGTTTAATTTGGTTTGGCTCTGATCCATTTTTGTAAACATTTAAAAGATGACTGCATTTAAAAGTATAACATCAAGTATACTTTAAAGATGACTGCATTTAAAGCTCTAATATCAAGTATACTTTAAAGACAAACGTGACATACATCGATCAAAAGGCTAACATTTTACTAAATTTTAAACATTATCTACACAACCTTTTATACAATTAGAAAAGAACAAGACGGACTTCTTATAAATATATTAGATACTGAATAATTAAGAAAACGTGTTCGAGGTTCACAAAATATTTGAATTTTCTTTGTTATATAGCTGACTACTATCAGCTAATCAGGTAGTACGAATTATGACTAATGCGTGTCTCCACATTTTAAAGATGTCATCGGTGCAAGGACGTCATTGCTACAGTCATATAAGCATCAAGATGTGTGCTGTTTCCCCCGATGTTAAAAAGGATATATCTGTAGTAACAACCTTTCAGTTCCAAGCAGTGGCTCAATCAAACCCTAATTTTTCCTCTTTTGCTTTTGCGAGAAGCTTATTTATGTGGACTTTTCACTTGCACAGCATTGAGAAGTTCACGTCTTTAGCTGACTTTCTGGTTTTTATTTTATATACTCTCTTATACGATGAAAATAAATGCTATTAGCTGCACATCCACTATAACGTCATAAAACGTTTAAAAATGAACTTACGAATTTCTACAAATCTCTAAAGTTACTCTCTTCATGTTCTTTTCTTTGAACTACTGTTGATGTATACTCAAAATGAAATAACTGCGGGAAGTGAGCAAATATGTTCCAAGACTTGACAAAAGTAAAAATTGCACGGCTAACGTAAACGCGGGTGTCAACTATTTAATAAGTATTATTTTTGTGTGTTTGGGGCAGTGAAAAAAAACGCTTGCCCATAAATATATAATTTTAGAAAGGAACTTCAAACTATCAAGTTTAAAATATATAAATATATATACATATTTTTCAAAAAAATCTTTAACAATATTTAGGACTTTATTTTAAGTGAATTAGCTTATGGCTTATAGTATTTAAAATAATTTTGTTATCTAGAAGAATGTTGAAAAAATTCAAACCTATGTAGTATCAGTTGCAATACATGGCTCATAAGTTTACAAAAAAATATTACACTTTTGTTAAACTTCTGCATGTCTGTTTGTGTGTATATAATATATTTCTTTTAAAACAGCATGTTTAATCATAGTTTTTATCTTGTATCTTTCCCGCGCTTGTTGACATCCAATGTTAAAGGGCTCGGAATAAAATTACATAAAATTAAAAATAGAATATCGCTAATTTATTGGCGTCTTTACCTGAAGGGATAACGATGTTAACATGATTTGTGCCTCTGGATAAACTTTTTTCCCGGTGCAGAATATAGAAACAAAATTAAATTTGAACGCAGAAGTACAAACTACATTTTCAGGAAGCTCTAGAAAAAATGTAAATTTAACAAAATACACATAACAAAAATTAATGAAATTACGAGCATTCCATTAAAAACTAATTGCAGAAAACAACTCAAATAATAAATTAATATGGCAGATAGCAAGATCAAGCTTGAGACAGTTTGATTACAATAAAAAAGGGAAAGAAAAAAAGAAAAGGCATACAAGGAACACTAATTTCATTGGTTTGTTTGAGTTTCTTTTGTCAATTACTCGTTTAAGGAGATTAATAAATTAATAAATTAAAAATGCTATGTTATTTTATTTTTTTGACGGGAAAAATCATTTTGACTACGTTAAATACGTTTATGAATAAAATAAATTATCGCATTTATTATTTTTGTTTTAACGTCATGTTCATTTTATTTTCGTTAAAATAATTACAACTGTGGAAAAAAGGTATGTTGAATAAAAATAGGCCTTTAAATTATTTATTTTTTTTGAAAGGCGAGATAAGCAATATTCAAAGTTATGCTTAATCTATACATGATGCATTTTAAAAACACACAAAAAAATACTAATTTAAAGATAAACTGTTTTATATACCATTTGTTACTGTAAACCCACAGAAGACACGGAAGTGATAATTTAATTAATATTCCTTAACGTTACCGAAACATATTACTTAAACATAATGTCTGTGACATTGTTATGACATCATTAAAATTAACATGTGTTAGGTTGGAAATAATGTTCTTTTAGCAACTGGTCTAGAACGTCTATTTTTTAAAGAATTAATATATAAAGAAAAGACTTATTCACTATGTATGTGTTAAATTTAGAAAATAAAAAAAAGCAATAAAAACTGTCAACTTACTATATAAAGTGAGATGAAGATTAGCAAGATATATGGAAGTATCGTTCCGGCCTACACCAAACCAGATCCATTCACCTTCATCGGTATCATTCCTAGATCGGTAGATATTCTCAATGGTCAGTTTCACTTCCACACCATTGTTTTCCAATTCCAACTGGCTTTCTAGTTTTCTGAACAATGGTTGTGAATTACACGGAAACATTTGTATGTGAATTAGGTCGACAGGGTCGAATGGACACACCAATACAAGTTTATAATTTCGATACCAATGAAAACGAACAATATCAAAATCCGCTTCATATAAGCCCATAGAAGTTTTAAGCACGTAAGAAGATCCTTCGGGAACGGTACTTCTGTAGTAACGTACACCTCCTGAAATCTCTATAATATTTTGTTGAAATGAGAAATGAGCAGAAACAAATATTTATTATTTTATTAATTAAAGAAGGTTTAAGTTAATGGTCTCTAAAATTTATTTTAAAGATAATAGCTTAAGATTAATTTTATAAGAATTGTAAAGTTAAAAAAGAAAGCTACAGATTATATGAGCGTTAAAGAGAACTTTACTTAGACTATAAAATTTAACGAATCGATTGTTACGACTGAGGGCCTTTCGGTTGTCCAAAAATGACGTCACGGGATTTAGGCCAGTTTCTTAACCTCCCATCTAGTCACATGTTCTCAAAAACAAATTGCCCCCCCCCTTTTTTTTCAAACATTACAAAGCTTTTCCCCACAATAGAAGTAGCATGTTTCAAATCACTTTTACTAGTCATTATGTATTCAGCATAAGGCTACACGCTAATATCGTATCACGTGCGAAGCCATGTAAAACGTCATTAAATAAATTGTAAGGAATCAAATAGTTAAGTGGAACTTTTATTTTAATTTGCGCCTTTTGATGCGTCGTAACAGTTCTTAAACACGCTCCTCCCCCTCATCACACAACATCACAAATGTGTGAGCCTGCTCCCCTCCCCCCACCAAGTGCCTTTGTTGAACAATACAGAATGGTAAATATTTCGGTTGTAGGATAAAATATAGATTGATAACCTGAATTTTACCGAGTATGCATTATGTACTTTATTATTGATGAGTGCAAAATAGGATTCAAACATTGATACATATCACCACTTTCTTTATAACGTTGTATGATTTATTGTAAGTGTGTGCATTCATAAGGGGCCATCCATAAATGACGCTACGCAATGTTGGCCAATTCCCTGCCCCCTTCGTCACACTATGTCACAAAAACTAAGATCCCCCTCTAATATTACGTCACAAGGCTGTAACACCGCCCCCCCCCCACAAAAAAGCGGTATTTTCTTTTTGAAAATGAGCATGTCTCAAATCACTTTATTGTCATTTTAGTATGTATATACTGTAAGGCCGCAATCTCATATCGTAACAGACATGAATCCAAGTAAACCATCATAAAATAAACAGTACGAAATCGAATATTGAAGTGAAACTTTGATTTAAAGTAGCTTGTTTTGACGTGACGTTAAAATTTTTTAACTCCCCCCCCCTCGTCACACATCGTCACAAATGTTAGAATCCCCTTCCCCCCTAGGTGCGTGACGTCATTTATGGACGGGCCCCTAATGAGAAAATACATTTATTAGATAATTTTAGTCTCTGTGACAATCTTCTCCCCAAAATTTACGTGATTTTCCACAATATATTCTTACAGGGATATATGAGACCAATTAACACATTTTAAGCTATATTTAATTATTTTACCAGTTATATGAACTATTTTTATAGTAAAATGAAAAACCGTAAGTATTTGTGTTTAATGTAAAATCAACAAGTGGATATTACCTTTGCTTAGAGAAGAAATTTGAAGAAAATTAATGAGTATGCATAAAAAGTTCATTATAGTACCGGTGCATTATTTAATGTTAACAAGACCTCTCAGTTAAATTAATTCATACCTTCACTACACGCAAATATAAAGAATAACGTCAAAGAAACTTTGCAGTCAACCATGTCTAAGTTTTATCACGACGCAAATTCCTAAGAAAAGAAATGAATACTTTATCAAGATATCATAAAAAATTTCTTATTTGTTTTTTAAGAAGGAAAGAGTTTTTCAATTTGTAAACTTCTATAAATTATTTAATGGAGTATCAATCTATTAAGTAAAGAATTCCACTTAAGTCATAGCTAAAAATGTCGTTTATCAAAAAATTAAATTTCTCTAACAGAAACACAACTTAAATAAAGTGATTTAGAGTCTTCTAATTTTAAAAAGTCACAAAATTTAGTAATTTTAAATTGTCCGGGGCCCAATACCTCCAAAAGATAAAACGACTAATAATAAAAACTGATAGATACAATTTTCAAAGATATAAGCAGTTATTTACGTATTTTAAAATATAGTAATGTACATTGCACCATAATAAAATCATATCTGCAAATATATCACCTTCGAAAATAAATTTTGGTTTGTTTAGATGTGCAGAAATGTTTCGTGCAAAATAATTGTATAAATGTTTAAATTACACAAAATACTAAAATAGAAATGTGAGTAACATTTTAGCCCCAACTCAAAACTATCAAAAGTTTAACTGTAGATAAATCACTTACAGAAACACACACATACACACACCAAAACATATTAATAAAATAATTGTTAACTGATATTTTAAATGTTTTTTTCCAAACATGTATATAAGTATGTATTTTCATAAAAACAAATGGTATGCATATTTCAACCTTATTCTTGAAATGTCTTCATTTCCAAATCGAAGCTACTAAATAGAATGCCGCATAAAAGAATATATTTAAAAATTATATTATAAAAATTGTTGTTGGCGAAATAAACCAACACATGGGAAATTACCAAAATGATAGGAAAGAAATTGAGATTTATAGGGCACATACTGAGAATATTGAAACCTCTTGTGTTTGACAGTTTTTAATATTTGATCATAAGTTTCATTTTAACGACGAAAACCTGCACAAATATGCAACAGTGTAATGGTTTCAATTAATATATCTATCCACCTTTTTAAAAGCGTTGATGACAATATTGATATGCTTGATAAGGTTAATCTCTAAGTCTTACATGTTTCTTGAAAATAGATGTCAATACTTCGCTTTTTAAATCAATTATTAAATGTAGGATTAATTTTCGCAATTGATATTTAAAAAACGCGTTTTTCTTTTTACTAACCATACAATTTTATTGAAAGTAGTTTTTTTTGTCAGTAAAGAAATAGCTTACTTATTTTTTTTTAAAGTCCAAACTTACCGCCGTATTGAAATATGTATGAAAACAAATTCTTCTAGCCAGGCAACTAATTTCAAAACTTAAAAAAATTCATTTGGGATTTAGTTGGTTCGTCCATATATCTTAGAATCTTCAAGGTTACCTTGGGTGCTTAAATTGAGATCCTGGTTCTATTAATAAATTAAAGTCACTTGTGAAGATGTTCCCTGAAGCAGTAAGTCATGATCTCTGATATCTATAGACCCGTCATGTTTAATGTTACATAGTTTTTAACTTTCACGTTTACCACTGGCAGGCTTCGAATTCCAAATTTTCTATTGTAAGCTTAAGCATCATGAATAGTTTAGATTCTTGAAATATAGAAATATTGACTTGTTAAATTCATTCAAAGTATAATGAATTGTCATAATTGATATAGGAATATGTATTGTACCAACAATGAATATTTATAATGTGTATTTATAATTACATTATTAATTATAAATAATTTATAATTAAAACTATTTAAATTCATTTTTATCATTTCAAAACATGATACAAATGATGTATATGTTACCGGCAATATGTAAAATCCGTCATTCTATAGAATGTCTAGAAAATGTATAGAATAACTGATGTTTTAATGCAAAGTATGAAAAGATTGCTAGTTCAAACATTGCCTATGGAATGCCCAGTTGCCGTGCGGCAAAGTATGCTAGTGACCTACACCCGCCCGTTTTCCCGCCACTAATGTTGGCGGTGGCTCTTTTGTCGTTGTTTGAGGATGGCGATCGAAGCACGTTAGTGATGAACGTTATTTTAAGACAGCGTTTAGCCGGTAAAAGGCTCCACTATCACATCACAGACACTATTGCCAAAATTCTTCTCACGTCAGTGTATATCATCTGGGTTTAGTTCCATTTACGTTCTCCCGTAACGTTTTCTCTTGGATTGCAGTGTGACCATGTCGGAAGGGCATGTCCCGCCAGGATAGGAATCACGCCATGTAGACATGCAACGACATTTCTACGATGAGTTATCTAAAATAAAAACCAATGCAGCTAAATGCGCGTTTTTAAAAGCCGAAACTAGCTACCAAAAATTACTGGACGATGTGAAAAAGGCTAAGACGACAATTAAGAAAGAAAGATGGGATTTTTGGTTTTTTAAACACTATGATGTCATGATGGTGGAAAAAAAGAGTAAGTTGATCTACCCAGTTAAATTTGGTGTGGTTGCTATTCAGGTTTACTATGCGGACTCCTTTTTGTTGACGTACTTCATGAGGTCCATTTGGCCATTTGTCATGGAGGACGGGAAAGAATGGTAAAAGACAGTTCACCCAAATACTAGAACGTTACCCGTCATAATATTGAACTGTATAAACGCATTACAATGTATTTTATGATATATTATATATTATATTCACTCGTATTATAAAGAAGATTGTTTCATCCTTCGCTTATGCACGGTTCATATCTAGTACAGTGGTACCTCGAGATACGAGTGCCCTAACATACGAGTTATTTGAGATACGAGCTGTCGAGCAAGGGAAATGTTAGTGGTCCGCGGCATTTCTTTCTATACCATGGGTCCGAAGAAAGTGATTGGAGAGGTCAGTGCTCAGAAGAAGATGATGTCTACTTAATGAGAGCATGAACAATAGAAAAAAAATGAGCAAGGTGTGCGAGCAGCTGACCTGGCGAGACAGTATGGGTGTAGTACTTCAAAGATATCTACTGTGCTTAAACAGAAGGGGTAGATAAAGGGTATCACGCCAACTTAGGGCGTTACAATAATTTATAAGCTTTGGAGCTTTCTCTATGAAAAGATGGAGAAACTGCTGATGGTTTAGGTGATGGAGAAGCAGCTTAAATGCGATACCTTAACACAAGGCATCATATACGAGAAGGCACGAGCGACTTACGGTGATTTGCTGAATCAGACCCCGCGCAATATTTATCATTTATAAATACATTTTTCTCATTCAAAAACACGCAACAAAATCAATTAGGGATAGCATTATTTGGGCTGGGACGTATTAATGGCATTTCAATTAATTTCAATGGGGAAAATTGTTTTGAGATGCGAGCAAATTGACATACGTGCAAGGTTACGGAACGAATTAACATCGTATCTCGTTAGAGTGTTGGTTTTACTGGTTTGATGAGCAACCCATTACAGACGGGAAGAAAGAGAATTTGTGTTTGTTCTTGCATACGCAATAAGAAAAGTATTTTCATGCCAAAGTATATGAGAGTTGTATTATATTATCTTTGTATTTTATTTAAAAGTTATAATAAATTGCCTTAATAGGTATCATTACTACTTTATTAATTTTCTTCTATTGATTAGATGTTCTTGGTTTTATGATTTAATTAATGGTGTGACTCTAAGTAAGTTTTTAACATTCTCCAGTGAATATGGCAGCTATTTTTAAAGTTTGTTATAATAGTTTATCAATGATGTCTTTAGTGAAAGGGTCCCATACAGAAGATGCATATGAAAGTACAGGTCTCATCAAAGTGAGGTCGTATTTTATCTTTATATACTTATTACATTTGCAAAATTTCTCATGATACAGCTTAACCATATTTTAAAAATATATACATATTTGAAGAAAGTGCTGTATATTTGTATTTACTACCTTTAAATCGTACAAACAGATCAGTAACTACGACAGCCATTACTAGTAGTAGGCCACCAAGACAACCTCCAACAATTGCTGCAGTCATTGAGACACTGGCCTCGTTGGTCATGGTCACAGCCGCATCTTGGCCAATAGAAGTATGGAGCTGATTTGAGCTGTCTATCATACAGATACAATATGACATTTATATTAACTCTGTCACACAGAAAATGATATATTAACACCAGTCATACAAAGTAAATAATGCTTTTGTATTAGTTTTTCGTATTTAGCAAAGGAAAAAAGTAAGGACAACCTCCAACAATAGCTGCAGTCATTGAGACACTGGCCTCGTTGGTCATGGTCACAGCCGCATCTTGGCCAATAGAAGTATGGATCTGATTTGAGCTGTCTATCATACAGATAAAATATGACATTTATATTAGCTCTTCGTAATTAGCAAAGGAAAAAAAGTAAGGTGATAAGGAGTAATGCTTTTTTGTAATGCTTGATCACTTACTGAATGATGGAATGATTAGTAACGTAGATTTTACAAATTGTATTACTTTCAAGCTAGCCCTTAAAAGAACACAGTGAAATTTCAGTGCTACAAAATCAAAACTTTGTATTTCTTTGTTTTTTCTATAAAGTGACATATTTAAGCCTTATTTATGATGTTAAAAAGCCTGATGCCAGGATACAATTACCAGAATGGTCATAAGGTATAATACTAATTGTATGCAATTATATTTTTCAAAGCTTACGTATTCCTTAAGGCAGCCATAATCCTCTCATTGCCAATCTCATCACAAAACCGACCACATAATATCTTAGACCTCAACCTTTCCACAAGCACAAAGAACGATCTTGGAAGTCCCAAGGCTAATTCAACCTTACAACTTCAACAAACTTCCAACAACAATAACTTAGCCGTTTGCATCTCCCTGATTTACCTCTCTTGGAAGACGAACTATCTCTTCTCTCTAACGGGCTTTTAAATTCATCGCTCTCTTTACATCAAAATTGCTTACACATTTTCAGCTTTTTCCATTCTTTGAAACTACAATTAAATGTTTCATGGAAAGCAGCTTGAAGATGACATTTCAAAAATAAAGTCAATCAACTGAACACCGAACCCTGGCCATAAAGTCAATCAACTGGACACCAAACGCTGGCCATAAAGTCAATCAACTGGACACCGAACCCTGGCCATAAAGTCAATCAACTGGACACCGAACCCTGACCCTAAAGTCAATCAACTGGACACCGAACGCTGGCCATAAAGTCAATCAACTGGACACCGAATGCTGGCCATAAAGTCAATCAACTGGACTCCGAACCCTGGCCATGAAGTCAATCAACTGGACACCGAACCCTGGCCATAAATTCAATCAGCTGGACACCAAACCCTGGCCATAAAAACAATCAACTGGACACCGAACGCTGGCCATAAAGTCAATCAACTGGACACCGAATTTTCTTAAACACAATTATGTGTTTTTTTGTATCGAGTTTTCCATTTCAACCAATAGAAACCTCCCTTCCAACCAATCGTTGGCTCTCTTCCAAACAATCGTTGCCTCTCTTCCAACAAATCGTTTCCTCTCTTCCAACCAATCGTTGCCTCTCTTCCAAAAAATCGTTGCCTCTATTCCAAACAAATCGTTGCCTCTCTTCCAACCAGGCGTTTCCTCTCTTCCAACCAATCGTTGCTTCTCTTCCAAACAAATCGTGGCCTCTCTTTTAGGTAATCGTTGCCTCTCTTCTAATAAATCGTGTCCTCTATTCCAACCAATCGTTTCCTCTCTTCCAACCAATCGTTGCCTCTATTCCACCCAATTGTTTCCTCTCTTCCAACCAATCGTTGCCTCTATTCCACCCAATCGTTGCCTCTATTCCACCCAATCGTTTCCTCTCTTCCAACCAGTCGTTGCCTCTATTCCACCCAATCGTTTCCTCTATTCCACCCAATCGTTTCCTCTCTTCCAACCAATCGTGACATCATATCCAGCCAATCGTTGCCTATAGTTGTACCTTTATCAAGGACAAAAGAGCATTTGATTCCATCTTTATCTCACCAGGATATTCACTTTTCTTTTCTACTTTAATGTTATTTTTTTATTCGTTTCCACACAGTGATGGTCTTCTAAATGTTCATATCATTCTAGCGAGACAAGCCTAACCTACTACTGAAATGTTATGTAAATTTATTTAAGACATAAATAGTAGGAGCTCACCTTCTATAATACTGAACATAAAGGCTACATTCCCTTTTTGTCCATTGTATATTGTCAGCGTGTAGTTGGTGAAATCTTCCGGCGCCAGACTTGATATGATCAAACAGACATTTTTATAAGGAGTAAAATCTTCTTGGTACATTATTGTATATTTATGAGTTTCAGTTGTAATTTCAGTAGGTCCATAAGCAGTAAACACATTTTCGTCATCTCTCATTAATGTAAATATATCTGGTTTTGGATATCCGAAAATGCGTATGTTTACTGTTACTAAAGCATTTTTGATTGTACTAAAAACTTGATCATTATTTGATGGGTATTGGAGCTGGAGAGGACCTATAGAAACGTTAATTCAACTTTATAAGCAAAGATTACGCAATCTTAAATAAATAATTACAAATATGAAAATTTTGTGTCTGGAAATTCATTAAAGTATTTGTACAAGTTTTAAGTGATTGTCTTCTGAAATTTAATATCTAGATAATAAAAATTATAAAACAAGATAATATGTAGCGACAGGCAAAGATTTATTATGATTTTAAGGCTATGATAGAGGGTATATTAAATCAGGATAAAAACGATAAATAATAAGGGCCTGATTTATTTTTTTAATTAACTTTCAGGTTTTGAGAAGAAAATTTTTTAGCCTTAAATAATACAATTTAAATTTGTATTTGGAATATTTCAGCCTAAAAATGTTTTCAGTTTTAGAAAGTACGTAAAGAAGTAACATATTCCTACATTTTATAAGCACGGTGGTATTTTTCTGTGTGTACCCTAAAACGTTAGTGGTAATACAGCTGTATAATCCACTGTCTCTGCAGTCGGCAGTCTTACTCCATTCTAGAGTTGAGTTCTTATATACTGGGCCGAATAGGTGACTTTTATCTTTCAAGAGATGTAAAGATGGTTCGGGATTTCCCGTTGCTTCACAAATGACACTTAATGTTGATCCACTTTCAACAATCACCTGTCTCTGTTGACTTCCGTTTATCAATACATATTTGAGGGTGGCAGGATCTGTTGGTACAAAAGAACAATGTTTTGACCGAAAAGCCACTTCTAATTCACAATTTTATTTAATGACATAAGTGGCTTTTCGGTCAAAACATTTTTCTTTTGAGTTTGAATCCTTAAAAACTAAAATATAAATAATAAATACTATATTTTTGGTAGAGAAAACTATTACGTTGAATAAAATGCAATATTATTTCTCTTAGAAATAATGTTGAATGAAATACACTAGTTCACCTAATTCACATTTTTATTTTATGACATATGAACTAGCAAAGAACGGGAAAAGGAGAAAGGACACAAGCAGCAGCACGAAGTAATGGAAAAAAAACAGAAACAAACATTTTTTTAAAAATTACAAAAACAAAATGTTCACGCTGGGGCTTGAACTCAGGACTTTTCAATTGCCATGCGGACGTGATAACCACTACACTACAAATCATGTTATCTGTGAAGGAACAACACAAGTGAACGCAAGAAGCATCATTGCCACCCCAACCCTCTTTTTTTTATTACATGTCAAAAAGTCGAAAAAAAAAGAGTGATGTCAAAAGGGCGAAAACAAAAATAGCGAAAGTAAAAAAAGGCGAAAGCCAAAATGGGCGAAAACAAAAGGCGAATTAAAAAGGCTATTAAAAAGGGCGAAAGTAAAACTAAGGGAAATAATTGCACCTGAGATTAAATTCAAATTTATTAAAACATTTCAATCAAATGTTCATATAATAATAGTAATGAAGTGACAATATTTAAATATGATAATGTTGTGTAATATCTATGACTATACTAAACTTGAAGTTTAAATTTATGAGCGATGCCGCTCAAGAAATTCTAACCCTAACCCTGACCCCTAACCCTAACGCTAACCCTAACCCTGACATGATTTCGCATTTGTATCTTTCCACATTTTTGTCCACGCCTTTTTTGTCTTTCGCATTTTTCATTTTCGCTCATATTGTTTCGCATTTTTTGTTTCAGCTCTTATTGTTTCGCCCTTTTGAAGTGACACCCTTTTGATTCTTTTTTTTCATCCCACCGCGCTTGCCAAGTGTTATTATCGACCCCATCGAGAGTCATTCGTCATGTTTACTTACACATACTCGTTTAGGTGAATTATATGTTTAGATAGATGATATGATTACCACTACGGCTCACTACTTCGGTACTCGGAGGTGGTTCTGGAAATTGATATTCTTCATAATTCTCCTGCTCCTCATCGGCTGGTCTTGGAGTTTGTTGATCCCTTACTTCCCTGCCTGCATTCAAAAAATTAAAATTTATATTTGATATATTTCTTTTCACAAACATTAACGAGTCTTTTATAAGTTGAAAAAAAATATCTTAAATCCAAAAATAGTTTTACATGTCTTTATATAATGCTAATGAATAAAATTCTAATATGCTTATATTGTTTGGTACATTCAAGGATCATGTGCTCAAAATTCAATACCTTATGAGGTCGTTAATTTCTTTAAAAATGTATCTAAGTTAGAAGAACTTATTTTAAATATACGTTTCCCTACTAAAAATGTTTAGTCTCAATTTTATAAATGACTAGCGTTGCAACGATCTCAGTAAAAAGGAATATATATAGATAAATATATATAGATATAAATAAATTACATTAAGGGTCACCAGGCCCATCAGTTTAAAATATGAAGTTCGAAAATCTGTTCATTTCAATCAATTTCATAACAAAAATATAAAAATATGTATCTATATTTCTCAATATCGTGTAAAATTGAATGGGGAATACAATATTAAAAAATTAGTAAAAACACATTTAGGGCCCCTAGCCCCGATGAAATGGACATTATGAGATCAGTGCCCTATCGAAATTTAATATAGGCTTTTACGTTTTTATATTACGCGTTTGGACAATATCCATTTATTTTCTCATTATCTAACACCTAAACTAATTTTTATATATATGTAGATATAAGGAAAACTACATTAAGGGGCTCCCAGGCCCGTTCAATTCAAGATGTACATTTTGAAAACATGTTCATTTAAATTCCTTTTAATCATGGATATATTTCTCAAGATCGTTAAAAACTGAGTGGGAAATAATATCTTAGAGTATACACAAAAAAAAGACATTTGGGGCCCCCGGCCCATTCGATGTAAGATGTACATTTCAAAATGCTGTTCATTTTAATTCAGTCTCATCATTGATATATTTCTTAAGATCGTTAAAATAGAATGGGAAATACTATATCAAACACATACGAAAAAATACATTTGGGGCCCCCGGCCCTGAACAATTAAAAATTAGAAGTGCAGTGCCCCTTGTTATTTTAATATGGGCTACCAAGTTTTTATATACAAAGTTCGGTTAAGATCCATTCATTTACTCAGTAGTTAACGCATAAACTCATGTTTATATAGCTCATAAAAGCAAAAAACGACATTAAGGGCCCCAGGGCCCATTTAGTGCAAGATGTCAAGTTCAAAATGCCTGTTTATTTCAATCAATTTCATTGTGGATATATTTATCTATATTTTTCAAGATCTTTAATAATTGAATGGGGAATAAAATATTAAACGTTTATGAAATAAGACATTTTGGGCCCCCAGTCCCGAAGAAATGGACATTAGGAAATTAGTCCCTTTAGTATTTCTATATTGGCTACCAAGTTGTTATATACAAAGTTTGGTTAAGATCCATCAATTTACCTAATAGCTAACGCTTAAACTAATTTTTATATAGCTCATATATTAGAAAAAAAAATCATTTTATGAGCCCCCGGCACCCCATGAGGGTTAAATTTTAAAAAAAGTAGCTAGTGACCATCCCAGGAGCGTACTCAAAAGTCTCCAAAAGTTTCATGGTGATCGGATGAATGGTTTAGTCAGCTATACAAAGACATGCATACATACATACATACATACTTTGATTTTTATATATATAGATATAAGATTAGAAAAAACAACATTAAGGGCCCCCGGGCCCAATCGGTGCAAGAAATTAACTTTAAAATACATGTTCCTTTCAATCTGGATCATGATAGATATATTAGTCAATGCTTTTCAAGATCGTGTAAATCATACCGGGAATAAAGTATTTAACGCTTACAAAAAAAAAGATTTTTGGCCCCCGGCCCCGAAGGAACAGACAATGCCATATGGTACTTTAATGTTGGCTATAAAGTTGTTATGTACCAAGTTTGGTCAAGATCCATTCATTTTCCAAGCAGCTAAGCCCTAAATTAATGTTTATATAGCTCATATAAGAAAAAAATCTCATTATGGGCCCCCGGCGCCCCATGAGTGTTAAATTTTTTAAAAAAAGTAGCCTATTTCCATCCCCGGAACTTACTCAAAAGTCTCCAAAACTTTCATGGCGACCGAATGAATGGTATAGTCAGCTAACGGGAATAAAGTTTTAACGCTTACCAAAAAAAAAGATGTTGGGCCCCCCGGCCCCGGAGTAACGGACATTAGGTGTTCAATGCCATATGGTACTTTAATGTTGGCTATCAAGTTGTTATGTACCAAGTTTGGTCAAGATCCATTCATTTTCCAAACAGCTAAGAACTAAACTAATTTTTATATAGCTCATATAAGAAAAAAATTCTCATTATGGGCCCCCGGCGCCCCATGAGTGTTAAATTTTGAAAAAAAGTAGCCTATTTCCATCCCCGGAGCGTACTCAAAAGTCTCCAAAAGTTTCATGACGACCGAATGAATGGTATAGTCAGCTAACGGGAATAAATTATTTAACAATTACCAACAAAAAAAAAGATTTTGGGCCCCCGGCCCCGAAGGAAAGGACATTAGGTGTTCAATGCCATATGGTACTTTAATGTTGGCTATAAAGTTGTTATGTACCAAGTTTGGTCAAGATCCATTCATTTTCCAAGCAGCTAAGCACTAAACTAATTTTTATATAGCTCATATAAGAAAAAATTCTTATTATGGGCCCCCGGCGCCCCATGAGTGTTAAATTTTGAAAAAAAGTAACCTATTTCCATCCCCGGAGCGTACTCAAAAGTCTCCAAAAGTTTCATGGCGACCGAATGAATGGTATAGTCAGCTAACGGGAATAAAGTATTTAACGCTTACAAAAATAAAGATTTTGGGCCCCCGGCCCCGAAGGAACGGACATTAGGAGTTCAATGCCATATGATACTTTAATATAGGCTATTAAGTTGTTATGTACCAAGTTTGGTCAAGATCCATTCATTTTCCAAGCAGCTAAGCCCTAAACTAATTTGTATATAGCTCATAAAAGAAATAATTCTCATTATGGGCCCCCGGTGCCCTATGAGTGTTAATTTTTTTTTAAAAAGTAGCCTGTTTCCATTCCCGGAGCGTACTCAAAAGTCTCCAAAAGTTTCATGGCGAACGAATGAATGGTATAGTCAGCTAAAGGGAATAAAGTATTTAACGCTTACCAAAAAAAAAGATGTTTGGCCCCCGGCCCCGAAGGAACGGACATTAGGTGTTCAATGCCATATGGTACTTTAATGTTGGCTATAAAGTTGTTATGTACCAAGTTTGGTCAAGATCCATTCATTTTCCAAGCAGCTAAGCCCTAAACTAATTTTTATATAGATCATATAAGAAAAAATTCTATTTATGGGACCGGCACCCCATGATTGTTAAATTTTGCAAAAAAAGTAGCCTATTTCCATCCCCAGAGCGTACTCAAAAGTCTCCAAAAGTTTCATGACGACCGAATGAATGGTATAGTCAGCTAACGGGAATAAAGTATTTAACGCTTACCAGATTTTGGGCCCCCGGCCCCGAAGGAACGGACATTAGGTGTTCAATGCCATATGGTACTTTAATGCTGGCTATAAAGTTGTTATGTACCAAGTTTGGTCAAGATCCATTCATTTTCCAAGCAGCTAAGCCCTAAACTAATTTTTATATAGCTCATAAAAGAAAAAAATTCTCATTATGGGCCCCCGGCGCCCCATGAGTGTTAAATTTTAAAAAAAAGTAGCCTATTTCCATCCCCGGAGCGTACTCAAAAGTCTCCAAAAATTTCATGGCGACCGAATGAATGGTATAGTCAGCTAACGGGAATAAATAATTTAACGCTTACAAAAATAAAGATTTTGGGCCCCCGGCCCCGAAGGAACGGACATTAGGAGTTCAATGCCATATGATACTTTAATATAGGCTATTAAATTGTTATGTACCAAGTTTGGTCAAGATCCATTCATTTTCCAAGCAGCTAAGCCCTAAACTAATTTTTATATAGCTCATATTAAGAAAACATTCTCATTATGGGCCCCCGGCGCCCCATGAGTGTTAAATTACCTATTTCCATCCCCGGAGCGTACTCAAAAGTCTCCAAAAGTTTCATGGCGACCGAATGAATGGTATAGTCAACTAACGGGAATAAAGTTTTTAACGCTTACAAAAATAAAGATTTTGGGCCCCCGGCCCCGAAAGAACGGACCTTAGGAGTTCAATGCCATAAGATACTTTAATATAGGCTATCAAGTTGTTATATACCATGTTTGGTCAAGATCCATTCATTTTCCAAGCAGCTAAGCCCTAAACTAATTTTTATATAGCTCATATAAGAAAAAATTCTCATTATGGGCCGCCGGTGCCCCATGAGTATTAAATTTTGAAAAAAAAAGTAGCCTATTTCCATCCCTGGAGCGTACTCAAAAGTCTCCAAAAGTTTCATGGCGATCAGGTGAATGGTTTAGTCAGCTATAACAGACATGCATACATACATACATACATACATACATACATACATACATACTTAGATTTTTATATATATAGATATGTTTTCCTTTTACAAAGTAAATGAAGTTGGCCACATTCATGTAAACATAGAACGGCAATAATGAGGATTTCAGTTAATTAGCTTTAAGAAAATATCATTATTTAAAAGAAATTAAATCACCATAAATTTTACCATCGTTATTAGTGACAGGTGTAGCACTGAAACAAAATATTTAAAAATGTGACATATACATATAAAGACATTTCATAATAAAGTTTAAAAAAAACATTATTAAAGCCATAACATATGAGGTAATTGAACAAGTCTCTCCTTCAAATTTGATCAATGATGATGTTTCGTGTAAATAAAATAATTTCTACTGTTATCAAACGTAAAAAAAAACAACCCGTAAAAAACCAAGTTTTTGACTATAAATCCTTTACGTATGAGACGTAACTAAAAGAATGTTCATTATAACACGCAGCGCAAGACCATCCAAAAATACAAATTTGCAGTTGTGTCGTAAAACGTGTTTAATATAATGCGCACCGATCAGGAATAGGTTTATAAAAAGTGTTGTCAGTAAAATACGCACCTTATTGCGCGACAGAAAGGTTGTTCAATATAATACGCACCGCGACGCTCTATCTCAAAAAATAGCATGATACATAGGAATAAATAAAATAATCTAAAAAATCAATAATTAAATACGGTACAAACGATCGATCTGAAATTTTGATACATTGTTTTTATCATCGGTACAAAACTGCCTGCAAAATTTCAGCTCGCTATTTTGCGAGCAAGTGGGTTAAAAATCGATCAAAAGTTTTGGCGACAAGCAAGCAAGCAAGGTCGGTCGGCCGCAGACACCACGAGTTAATATAAAGGATTTAATAATAAATACATTTTTTCTGTAATATTTTTAAACAACATCTTTGTCAGTTTGCTTTATTAATACATTATTTTAAATATTAATTTTTTCAAAATTGTTAAATGAATTATTCACCTTCCATTTCTGTTCCGAGAATTTATCTTTTTCCAGACTATGAAATACATTGTTGTTAAATTTTATATGTTGATTTTTAAAAAGAAAAATGAAAAATAAAATGCAATCTTATCTAAATAATGCTAAAAATTATTATAAAAGTTATGAACAAATACTATCCTTATAACATTAAAATTTAAGGACTACAACGAAATTACTCAATAAAAGACATACACAACGTATTACAATGTATTTTATCATATCTTATCTCTTATATTCACTCGTATTATACAGAAGATTGTTTCATCCTTCGCTTATTCACGGTTCATATCTAGTACAGTGGTACCTACAGCTGTCAAGCAAGGGAAATGTTAGTGGTCCGCGGCATTTCTTTATATAACCATGGGTCCGAAGAAAGTGAGTGGAAAGGTCAGTGCTCAGAAGAAGATGATGTATATTTAATTAAGGCGTGAAAAATAGAAAAAAAAATGCGCAAGGTGTGCGAGTAGCTGACTTGGCGAGACAGTATGGGTGTAGTACTTCAAGGATATGCACTGTGCTTAAACAGAAGGGGTAGATAAAGGGTATAACGCCAGCTAAGGGCGTTACAATAATTTATAAGCTGTGGAGCTTTATCTATGAAAAGATGGAGAAACTGCTGATGGTTTAGGTGATGGAGAAGCAGCTTAAATGCGATACCTTAACACAAGGCATCATATACGAGAAGGCACGAGCGACTTACGGTGATTTGCTGAATCAGACCCCGCGCAATATTTATCATTTATAAATTTTTTTTTCATTCAAAAACACGCAACAAAATCAATTAGGGATAGCATTATTGGGGCTGGAACGGATTAATGGCATTTCAAATAATTTCAATGAGGAAACTAGTTTTTAGATGCGAGCAAATTGACATACGAGCAAGGTTACGGAACGAATTAAACTCGTATCTCGAGGTATCACTGTATTGCATTTGTATTAGAGTTTTAAATGTTGTTGAGTGTTGGTTTTCCTGGTTTGATGAGCAACCCATTCCAGACGGGAAGAAATATAATTTTTGTTTGTTCTTGCATACGCAATAAGAAAGTATTTCCATGCCAATGTATATGAGAGTTGTATTATAATATCTTTGTATTTTATTTAAAAGTTTGAATAAATTGCCTTAATAGGTATCATTACTATTTTACTCTTTTTCTTCTATTGATTAGATTTTCTTTGTTTTATGATTTAATTAATGGTGTTATTCTAAGTAAGTTTTTAACATTCTCCAGTGAATATGGCAGCTATTTTTTTAATTTGTTATAATAGTTTATAAATGATGTCTTTAGTGAAAGGGTCCCATACAGAAGATGCATATGAAAGTACAGGTCTCATCAAAGTGAGGTCATATTTTATCTTTATTTACTTATTACATTTGTAAAATTTCTCATGATAAAGCTTAACCATATTTTAAAAATATATACATATTTGAAGAAAGTGCTGTATATTTGTGTTTACTACCTTTAAATCGTACACACAGAACCGCAACTACGACACCCATTACTAGTAGTAGGCCACCAAGACAACCTCCAACAATAGCTGCAGTCATTGAGACACTGGCCTCGTTGGTCATGCTCACAGCCGCATCTTGTCCAATAGAAGTATGGAGCTGATTTGAGCTGTCTATCATACAGATAAAATATGACATTTATATTAGCTCTGTCACACAGAAAATGATATATTAACACCAGTAATACAAAGTAAATAATTCTTTTGTATTAGTTCTTCATAATTATCAAAGGAAAAAAGTAAGGACAACCTCCAACAATAGCTGCAGTCATTGAGACACTGGCCTCGTTAGTCATGGTCACAGCCGCATCTTGGCCAATAGAAGTATGGATCTGATTTGAGCTGTCTATTATACAGATAAAATATGACATTTATATTAGCACTTCGTAATTAGCAAAGGAAAAAAGTAAGGTGATAAGGGGTAATGCTGTTGTGTAATGCTTGATCACTTACTGAATGATGGAATGATTAGTAACGTTGATTTTACAAATTGTATTACTTTAAAGCTAGCCCTTAAGAAAACTAAGTGAAATTTCAGTGCTACAAAATCAAAACTTTGTATTTCTTTGTTTTTTCTATAAAGTGACATATTTTTAGCCTTATTTATGATGTTAAAAAGCCTGATGCCAGGATAAAATTACCAGATTGGTCATAAGGTATAATACTAATTGTATGCAATTATATTTTTCAAAGCTTACGTATTCCTTAAGGCAGCCATAATCGTCTCATTGCCATCCCATCACAAAACCGACCACATAATATCTTAGACATATCGTATATATCTGTCATATAACTTTATGCGGACAATTTTTCATGAAATTAATCGGGATGCAAACCTCATCCTTTCCACAAGCACAAAGAACGATATTGGAAGTCCCAAGGCTAATTCAACCTTACAACTTCAACAAACTTCCAACAACAATAACTTAGCCGTTTGCATCTCCCTGATTTACCTCTCTTGGAATACGAACTATCTCTTCTCTCTAACGGGCTTTTAAATTCATCGCTCTCTTTACATCAAGTTTGCTTACACATTTTCAGCTTTTTCCATTCTTTGAAATTACAATTAAATGTTTCATGGAAAGCAGCTTGAAGATGACATTTCAAAAATAAAGTCAATCAACTGGACACCGAACCCTGGCCTTAAAGTCAATCAATTGGACACCGAACCCTGGCCATAAAGTCAATCAACTGGACACCAAAACCCTGGCCATAAAAACAATCAACTGGACACCGAACCCTGGCCATAAAGTCAATTAACTGGACACCAAAACCCTGGCCATAAAGTCAATCAACTGGACACCGAACGCTTGCCATAAAGTCAATCAATTGGACATCAAACCCTGGCCATAAAGTCAATCAAGTGGACATCGAACCCTGGCCATAAAGTCCATCAACTGGACACCGAACGCTTGCCATAAAGTCAATCAACTGGACACCGAACCCTGGCCATAAAGTCAATCAACTGGACACCGAACCCTGGTCATAATGTCAATCAACTGGACACGGAACCCTGGCCATAACGTCTATCAACTGGACACCGAACGCTGGCCATAAGTCAATCCACTGGACACCGAACCCTGGTCATAAGGTCAATCAACTGAACACTGAACCCTGGCCATAATGTCAATCAACTGGACACCGAACGCTTGCCATAAAGTCAATCAACTGAAAACAGAACCCTGGCCATAAAGTCAATATCTGGACACCGAACCCTGGTCATAAAGTCAATCAACTTGACACCGAACCCTGATCATAAAGTTAATCAACTGGACACCAAACCCTGGCCATAAATCCAATCAACTGGACACCGAACCCTGGCCATAAAGTCAATCAACTGGACACCGAACCCTTGCCATAAAGTCAATCAACTGGACACCGAACCCTGGCCATAAATTCAATCAACTGGACACCGAACCCTGGCCGTAAAGTCAATCAACTGGACACCGAACCCTGACCAATGTATTGATAATCATCTATTTATAAACTTTCTGAGAATTACATCAATAATCATCTTTTATCTCCACTAACTAATTCTAACCTTTCTAAAATCGAGTCGAAGAAGCTTTCAAAACTATGTAGCCGCAAAAACATTGTCATCAAGATGGCTAATAGGGGGAGCCGTCGTTGTGTGAGTTAAGCACATCATAGAAACACAGAGGAAAATAATATATGATTTAAAGTTCCTATAGAGGCCTAACAATCCTGTATAATTATTTTTAAAAAAAAATAACGCTGTAGTTGTGAACACAAGCCAATTAAAAATAAAACATAGTATCACAGTATTTTTAATCATTCCTTGCGATGCTATTTTTACACTGTATTTGGTCAACCAGGTATCTATTACCGAAAAGCCATAAACCTTGTATAGTAAATTGACTGTGTGCTTGAATTTTCTTAAACACAATTATGTGTTTTTTGTATCGAGTTTTCCATTTCAACCAATAGAAACCTCCCTTCCAAACAATCGTTGCCTCTCTTCCAACAAATCGTTTCCTCTCTTACAACCAATCGTTGCCTCTCTTCCAAAAAATCGTTGCCTCTATTCCAAACAAATCGTTGCCTCTCTTCCAACCAATCGTTTTCTCTCTTCCAACCAATCGTTGCCTCTATTCCAACTAATCGTTTCCTCTCTTCCAACCAATCGTTTCCTCTCTTCCAACCAATCGTTGCCTCTATTCCACCCAATCGTTGCCTATGTTCCACCCAATCGTTTCCTCTCTTCCAACCAATCGTTGCCTCTATTCCATCCACTCGTTGCCTCTATTCCACCCAATCGTTTCCTCTCTTCCAACCAATCGTGACCTCATATCCAGCCAATCGTTGCCTATAGTTGTACCTTTATCAAGGACATAAGAGCATTTGATTCCATCTTTATCTCACCAGGATATTCACTTTTCTTTTCTACTTTAATGTTATTTTTTTTATTCGTTTTCACACAGTGATGGTCTTCTAAATGTTCATATCATTCTAGCGAGACAAGCCTAACCTACTACTGAAATGTTATGTAAATTTATGTAAGACATAAATAGTAGGAGCTCACCTTCTATAATACTGAACATAAAGGCTACATTCCCTTTTTGTCCATTGTGTATTGTCAGCGTGTAGTTGGTGAAATCTTCCGGTGCCAGACTTGATATGATCAAACATACATTTTTATAAGGAGTAAAATCTTCTTGGTAAATTATTGTATATTTATGAGTTTCAGTTGTATTTTCAGTAGGTCCATAAGCAGTAAACACATTTTCATCATCTCTCATTAATGTAAATATATCTGGTTTTGGATATCCGAAAATTCGTATGTTTACTGTTACTAAAGCATTTTTGATTGTACTAAAAACTTGATCATTCTTTGATGGGTATTGGAGCTGGAGAGGACCTATAGAAACGTCAATTCAACTTTATAAGCAAAGATTACGCAATCTTAAATAAATAAATACAAATATGAAAATTGTGTGTCTGGAAATTCATTAAAGTATTTGTACAAGTTTTAAGTGATTGTCTTCTGAAATCTAATATCTAGATAATAAAAATTATAAAACAAGATAATATGTAGCGACAGGCAAATATTTATGATGATTTTAAGGCTATGATAGAGGGTATATTAAATCAGGATAAAAACGATAAATAATAAGGGCCTGATTTATTTTTAAAATTAACTTTCAGGTTTTGAGAAGAAAAAATTTTAGCCTTAAATAATACAATTTAAATTTGTTTTTGGAATATTTCAGCCTAAAAATGTTTTCACTTTTAGAAATTACGTAAAGAAGTAACATATTCCTACATTTTATAAGCACGGTGGTATTTTTCTGTGTGTAACCTAAAACGTTAGTGGTAATACAGCTGTATAATCCACTGTCTCTGCAGTCGGCAGTCTTACTCCATTCTAGAGTTGAGTTCTTATATACTGGGCCGAATAGGTGACTTTTATCTTTCAAGAGATGTAAAGATGGTTCGGGATTTCCCGTTGCTTCACAAATGACACTTAATGTTGATCCACTTTCAACAATCACCTGTCTCTGTTGACTTCCGTTTATCAATACATATTTGAGGGTGGCAGGATCTGTTGGTACAAAAGAACAATGTTTTGACCGAAAAGCCACTTCTAATTCACAATTTTATTTTATGACATAAGTGGCTTTTCGGTCAAAACATTTTTCTTTTGAGTTTGAATCCTTAAAAACTAAAATATCAATAATAAATACTATATTTTTGGTAGAGAAAACTATTACGTTGAATAAAATGCAATATTATTTCTCTTAGAAATAATGTTGAATGAAATACACTAGTTCATCTAATTCAAATTTTTATTTTATGACATATGAACTAGTGTATTTCATTCAACATTATTTCTAAGAGAAATAATATTGCATTTTATTCAACGTAATAGTTTTCTCTACCAAAAATATAGTATTTATTATTGATATTTTAGTTTTTAAGGATTCAAACTCAATATAATATCTCTCTCTCTCTCTCTCTCTCTCTCTCTCTATATATATATATATATATATATATATATATATATATATATATATATATAGTGTAGTTAAGTGGATTGTCTGATGAAGGGGTGAATTAAGATAGCACGGCGCCACTGGCTGCAATCACACCAGGGGCCCGGTCCAGCCACCTTTATAATACAATATAATTAGTTTGGGGCCCTTAAATATTTAGGTGCCCTTGGCTTTTGCCCAATCAGCATCCCCCTTAAACCGGCGTAGGTCTGATGTAGTATTAACCAGATAAATATTATATTTTAATAAATTTAATTTCAAGAGAGACTTGATTCTGATAGAGCAAATACGTCAACAAAATTTATAATAATTATATTTTTTTTAAAAATATATATAAGAAATGTATTTTAGATTCATGCTCAAGCAATCTTTAATTGACATATTTGAAATTTCTAGATTTAAAATTATACATTTCATTATTCGTGTTGAGAAGTCCATTGGATTTCGTAGGACTGAGTTTAAACTTCGTCACAGTATAGTTGAAAACTTCATTGAAACAAGCAATTCTCGCTTGTTGAGTAAATATGTGAAACAATTCCAAGAAAAAAATGGTGTTTCTAGTCAGGAAATTTTCTGAAATTTAAAAGAACGTTTCAAGTAAGTGAATATTCCCTCCCGAATACTGGACTAGCAATAACATACAGAGCATCATCCCCAGGTTATCGCAATAAGAACTGTTATACATCCTGACAGTGTCATTAAAATATTATGTATGATAATAAAAATAATAATTTACTCTTACACCAAACATCTGAGTAACATGGCATGGGATCACTTTGCCGATTGTATAAGCTGAAAGCTACACATGTGTAATCTGTAATTAAATGCGTATCAGTGTGATTAATTTTTTTTTAAATGAAAATGACAATTTGTATCAATTACTTTGTAAGCTATCGGTTACAATACATTAAACCATATTTTTAAATTTAATCTTTGACTACTTAGGCCTATGTAAGCAATAGTGTAATTAATATACTAATCGAACTTCATTTGAAGACTTAAAGCTTACTACATTTCTCATTAAAGAATGTCACTAATTTTTTAAAAAAATATAACAAATTTATTTTTTTAAAGGAATTGATAGCATACAAACATACTAGTTGAGTATCTGGTAGCTGTTGCAGTAAGAGTCAATGTCTTATTTAAAGATGTTAAGAAAGATGTTCCATTGATTAGCCACGTCACGTTTGTAGGAATGTCAGTATTGTCTGTCCTTTCACAAGTACACGTAAATATGGAACCTTCTCTTATACTGTCCTCGGGTGCATGTGTAAGTGTAATTGTTGGAATTTCTAAAGTATAAACATTATATAAATATATATTGAATACGTTTTCTTTAAAGAAATGAAAATTCACTGAAATTAATTAATATCATTCCATCTCATTTTCATTTTTTAAACAATTTTATTTAAATTTAGACCTTTCTGAAATTGTTCTTACCAGCAACTAAATTTTGTTTATATTAATATCAATTTATGTTTCTTTTAAATTCAAGGATTTTTTAACAAAATAATTCAATTATCATTTTAGGATATGGAATTTTCATAACTTGCTAAGTACAATTTTCTTGATAGTTTGATTCAGACTTTTTAAAGGTCTTTAGCAATTAATTATCTCTTATAGATTATGAATTATACCCTTACCAACATTTAAGTAAAATACTTTACTATTTTCACCGTAACTATTAGGGGATTCGAATGGAAATAATGAAATATTAAATAGTAGATTCCCTGGCCTTAACCACCTCGGGTTGACAATTAATTCACAAGATGCATTAGTATAAAAGGTTGATAAGTTAAGGTCATTTTCACACACTTCCGTGGTTCTATAAAATAATTCTTCCTGCAAGAGAAAACATGTGAAAAATAAATATATGAAGTAAAATAAAATAAAATGACATACATAAAATCTCATAAATTTATAACATTTACAAAATAATAGAGTTACTACAGCAAACAAACTGTATCACAACAACATAAACTCATCACTGTTTTTTCATTATGATCATTTACAAGAAAATTGACATTTAATGTATACTATTAACGAACGATAACATATTTATAAACATTTCTTTTAGAAATGCGTGTGAATGTATAAGTGCAAACTGATTTATTTGATTAATTTGTGTGTATGTGTTTCTCTCCTTTTGGGCCAAAAACTAAAAATATTTTTTGAACAACCCTAAATGCATAAGGGCAGTGATTAACAGGAAATATTTAATGAATTGAAAATACAAGAAATATAATTATTTCTCTGCAGCATTTTATCTAATATATAGTCAAAGTATAAGGAAAAAAAAATATGTGAAAGAAAAAGCATAACAGACTTCAATTTTCTGTACATTCAGTCTGTGAAACATTTACAAAAATGATCATTGACAGGTTAGCTGTGTCCAGTGACAGGACTGCGAAGCCGCAGGAACGCGTCAGATGTTGGACGTATACTATAAACACTTGGTCAGAAGCCACGAGCTAACCAATTGCGACAATCTGCAGGCCAACAACGTAGTTCGTTATTAACAAACAGTCCTATCGACAGTTCCTGGATAGAACTCGCCCCTTACCGCAGCACACTTACCAATACTGTCAGCTACGAGACAATGAAAGTCATTATGTTCTTACCTATCTTTGCATAATATGATCTTACTTACATTTGTATATTATGTTCTTAGTTACCATTGAATGTTATGTATTTACTTACCCTTATATATTATGTTCTTACTTACCATTGTATAAATTGCTCTTAACTACCATTGCTTATTATGTATTTACATTTGTGTTTTATGTTCTTACATATCTTTGTATATTATCTAATATCTTACCATTGTATAATATTTTGTTACTTACATTTGTATATTATATTCTTACTTAAAGAAACCCCTCTTCATTGCTTTCATAGATTTAACGAAGGCATTTGACCTTGTCAGCCGAAAAGTTCTGCTACGTATAATAGAAAAAATAGGTTACCCACTGCGGCTTCTCTCCATCATCGAGTCATTCCACACCAATATGTACCGCACAGTGCTCTTGGATGGTACCACCTCAGAATCCTTCCCAGTTTGTAGCGGAGTCAAACAAGGTTGCGTACTGGTTCGAAAACTCTCTGGTATCTTTTTGTCGATGGTACTGCGACATGCTTTCGAAGACTGCTCCTAGGGCGTAAACATTCATACCAGGAAGGTTGGAACTCTATACAACATCAGCCGGCTCCGAGCGAAGAGCAAATTGGGAACTGTATTAATCAGTGAGGTGCTCTTTGCGGGTGACGCAACCCTTACTTCACATACAGAGATAGGACTCCAACAGTTGGTCAATAATTTCTCAGAGGCATGCATTGATTTTGGTTTAACGATTAGCCTCAAAAAGACCAACAATATGAGACAAGGCACTGAATGTCTCCCAGCAATCTCCATTGAGGGAAACAACGTGGGTGTCGTCGAGGATTTCACCTACCTTGGCAGTAACATCACAAGCAGCTCTCCATTGAAAAGGAAATAGGAAACAGAAATGGCAAGGCCGCATCATTAATGGCTAGGCTAAATCAAAGAGTGTGGAACAATGCGCTGCTCACGTGGGAGACCATTGCCGAGGGACGCACCTCCTGGCGGGCAAAAGTGCGTGAGGGCATTCATGTCGCGGAAGCATCCTTCATAGCTTTGAGTGAAGATAAAAAGTCAGGAGAAGGGGAGGGGGGCAGAGGAGCAGGAGTACACGCCATATTCCCATGAGAACGAACGGTTGCCATGCAATAAAGATTTGTAAATTATGTTTTTTCTTACCTTTTTATATAATGTTTTGACTTTCACATTGTATATTATGTTCTTATTTACATGTGTATGTTAGCTCTATTTTACGCAAAAAACTTACATGGATAAAGATTGCCTGAAAATCATTTTCTGATTTTAGTACTCTCTACAGTTTTGTATACTTTTTATAATTATAAATTTGTGCAATGTAATAAAACAATTATTTTATTTGTTTAAGTTTTTCCTAATGTTTATTGTGTAAAGTTGATTACAGAGAAATAGTAGGCAATGTGTTAGTCGCTAGTAATAAGTTATAATGCATTTTAATAGAGGACGTATTCATTCTTAAATAACACATACACATTTTATTTAATATATTTAGTCTAACCGTATTACAAGGATATAAATTTAGGTAGTCAAGATCATATTTAATTTATTATGGTACTTGTGATACTTATAGAGTTAAGAAAACTATGAGAGGTAAGCAAAATGTGATTTAAAAACAATAACATAATAATGGTTGAGTGATAGAATGTGTTTATGATTTCAGTATATCCTTGAAAAAGTACAAAAATATAGCTTTAACTGAAAAATTAGCTGTCAAGTTCAATTTTTGTTTCTTTTCACCTTATTTGATGACATTATATCTAGCGTTGCTGCTCCTTTTGGATAAAAGTTTTCGCCGGTGCATCTGACAATCAAATTAAATTCTTGAAGTAAAAGTGAACAATTTACATTATAAGGTTTCTCTGAAATGGAAGAAAGTCCCAAGTAAAATAGCAACAGCAAATACAAAACAAATAGCTTGTAGGCATACAGTGGTACCTCGAGATACAAATGCTTCAAGAAAAAAAAATCCAAGATTCTAAATGCCATTTTAAGATTTTTTTTTGTTCCAAGATAGTAAAAAAAAATTCCAAGATATGAAAAAACGCGCAGCTGACAAACATTGGGCATCCGGCGCCACCAATAGTTCAAGCGCAGTTCAATTATATTTTTATTTATATTCTGAAACATTGTTAAATACAGTCAAAAACAAGTTTCGCGGGATCAACATTTGCTAAGGGACCATTAGTAAGCGAAGATTAAATAATATTTAAAAAAAAATATGACACAAAGTTGTTGGTGGAACTGAGGCAACGGAAATAAAAGGTGAAAAAGAAAATTAGAAAACGCAAAAATAATGTAAATAAAAACGTGTTAAAAACCAAATGTACTTTTTTTAATTAAAAAAAAAGTATTAGAGTTCAGCATTATGTTACGTTTGTTTGGTGTTCAGTTGTACTAAATGCAAGTGTTTATTTAGCATCAATTCATGCAAAGTTTGCACATCGCCTCATTCGAAAGGTACATTTATATGCAGATTATTTTTCAATTATTTTGTTCTGCATTCACTGTTTTTAAATCTTTTATATTAACTCGTGGTGTCTGGTTGAACCCTTGATTGCTTGCTTGTCGCCAAAACTTTGGTTCCATTTTAACCCACTTTCTCGTAAGCTAGCGAGCTGATTTTTTGCAGGCAGTTTTTTACCGATGATAAAAACAATGTATCAAAATTTCAGATCGATCGCATGTAACGTAATTAAATGATTGATTTTTTAGATTATTTTATTTATTCCTATGTATCATGTTATTTTTTGAGATAGAGTGTAAGGATGCGCATTATATTGAACATCCTTTCTGTCGCGCAATAAGGTGCGTATTTTATTGACAACACTTTTTATAAACATATTCCTGACCGGTGCGCATTATATTAAACATGTTTTATGACACAACTACAATTGTGTATTTTTGGATGGTCTTGCGCTGCGCATTATAAGGAACATTCTTTTATTTACTTCTCGTACATAAAGGATTTATAGTCAAAAACTTGGTTTTTTACGGGGTTTTTTAATATCTGTTGTACGTTATATTTAAAATGTGTGTTTTTAAAGAGTTAAGAATCCTACTCTGGTTTTCTATAGTTTTTCATGATATTTTCAATTTTAAGTGTTGTTTCTGTGTTGCTTAGTACTGATTACAGTTTTTACTCGCATATAAGTCTACATTGCATATAAGCCGACTCCCTAAAAGGGCTTTAAAATTGCCAGTAAAGAAAAAAAAAGATATATTAGCCATACAATTGTCTAAGTTTACTCGATATTTTTGGATCATTGAAATTTGTTTATTTAAAGATGTAAAATTCTTACTTTTCTGTTACATACCAGTTTATTTACCTTTTTGAATGACACAAAAACGTGTTCTGCTCTTTCCACATTATTTCCTATAATAATATCTGAAACTCTGCTCATAAGTTGTTCACAACTGATGATTAACAAAGTGTATATTTAGAAAAAAATATATATATACATTTTATTGTGTGTCCTTGCGTCCATTTTGTTTAATGAGCATATTAGCTGACCCCCTGATTTCAGTATTGTATTATATAGTTCTAAACTCGGCTGATGGGCGAGTAAATAGGATAAGTATTTTAAAAGTAAAACTTTGTTCAAGAAATGAAAAGTCCAACATACGAAAACCATCGGATCAGATTAATTTCGTATCTCGAGGTACCACTGTATATATATTCATGTACACACACACACACACACACACATATATATATATATATATATATATATAATTATATTATATTTATGTACATAGATATACATATATATTTATATATTCATATTGTACCGGCAATGTGTGAAATCCGGCATTATACTTTGATGCCTAGTACTGATAAGAAATGCATTAAATTTGAAGTTAAAGAATAACACGTTTTATTTCAAACATTTCACAGGCATTCTATACACAGCGTAATGGCGAGCTTGAAAAAGTGTAGAAATTGATTCTTAGACCGCGGTAACCAGGCGGCTGGATAGTGAAGTCAATAGTGCGCTCGCCTCACAAGCCCAGGGGCGTGCGATCTAGCCCACGTTAAAGCCACTATACAAATGTTGATGTATGACTAACGCTAAGAAAGTCCTCCGCTGACCTGGAGAGAGATGGGCACCGCCAAGTTTACTAAGCCTGAGAATGTTATAATGGAAACATGAGAAACATTTAAACGAAATAAAACAGTGCAGAATTCACGAATAAGCTGCAGAAGCAAAAATAATGCAAAATAAGGCTAACTATGAGATATGATGTTTTAGAAAAAGTTGTATTCTTTAGAAAACAAGAGTATATAACAGTATAAGAGTATTTACATTTACCATCAGGCACGATGCTTGCAAGCCGTTACGGCAAATAATAGCCGAAAATCAGACCGCAATACTAATTGCCAAATGGCCGATAAAAATAGAAGTATGGAAAGTTTACCTAGAAATGTGGAAACAACAATTGGGACCAACTAGTGCACTTTCTGGCATGAGGAAAATGAAAAAAAAATTATTTTAAAGTAATTAAATTAAGATATTTTTGTCCGGACTTACTGTATAGAAGTAATATAACTGACCATATCTTTACTGCAGTGTCGGATGTGGTGCAGCTAAATGTCCACATGCATTCATCAGTGTCATTTCCATTTCTGTAAACATTTTCTATTTTCAGTTTTACCTCCAAGTGTGAATCTGGTGACAATGTCAATATACCTTCGGCCTTTCTGTCGAGCGGTTGTTGTGTACATGGAAACACTTTGCAAAAAACTTGAACGTTGGGGTCTAACGGGCAGTGCAGTATGAGTTTATCACAGCGATACCAGTCTAAACTAATACAATTTTTATAATTACTAGGAACAAAAGTATTCAAAAACACGCTCGTGGATCCTTCTTGAAAACGGTGTTGAGGTGTACCTGTAAAATTGTAAACATGTTTTTAAAACATATGTTTTAATATTGTATATATTTTTTTTTAACTTAGCGGCAAATGTGTCTCTATAGTTTAACGTGATTGACCTCAATTCAAAGATCCTATAACTTTCTATCTGTATTTTAAAATAATTTTAAAGACAATATTGTCGCTTTGCATATAAGGCCAAATTCATTTATCCATATTAAAGCTTTTTTTATAAATTCAATTATCTTAAATTAGATGCAAGGAAAAATGCCAAGACACTTGAAATCTAGTTGACATAGACATATACATCTTTACCACTTGACAATTAGCTTTTCATACCTCATTCAACAAAATATAATAATAAACCTTAGCATGTATTTTTAGTTTACGCATAATAATAAACTCTTCAATTAAAAAAAATAAGTTATTAAAACAAAAGTAGTAATTAACGTTGTCTTTGTATGACAAAAAAAAATACGATGAAATATTTATTTCTGTCTTATAAGAATGTGTTTAATTTTTGTCATAATAATTACATTATTACCTCCACTAAACATGCCAGCAACAAAGAGTACCAGAGGAAGTAATTGTTGCATCATTTCTGCTTCAAACAGAAGTAAATAGTTTGTAACTCTAAACGAAAAAAATTGAATAAACAAAGGTTTATTACGATACTTTTAATTGTTCAAAAGAGTTTGCATACGTTTTGACTATGGTTGTTACTTTATTATTTTTTTTTGGCAAACCGATTATCGGTTATGTAAATGAGATTTTAAACCGGTTATAGTTTTACCGCTGACTTCATAGAAATATATTTTAATATGGCGATTATGACGGGGAATACGGAAATAATGTCACAGTTTTCGTTGAATTCAGTAAAGGTCGTCCCATGCAGAGCTGTTTCTAGGGATGGCGAAGATGGTGTGGAAACATTGGAATTAATGAAATGATGCCACAAGCAATACGTAATGTGGGAAATTGTATTTTATGCATAGCTTACATCATGAATTTTTGACAATGGAGACTGCATTTATTAGGTCTATTTTTTCGATTTCAGACATCAATCGGATTTCCGATTATCGTTAAACAACCCTAGTTCTGACAAAATGTTCACAGTTTTTTTAAGACTAATTTTTTAACGTACATTTTGAAGAGATGTGTTTTTAAGTCGCATTGATGGTGTTATTAGTTTGAATATTGTGAATTTCTAATAGCAGATAATTCAATTGCTTTGGGGGCAAAAAAAGAGAAAACCTTATGTTTTAGTGCGTGCCTTAGAAAAAGAGATAATATGTTAGTCTGTAGAAGAGCTTAGTTGACCAGTAGGGTTGTGTAGATGACCGCAACCTGAAACCGACAACTCTTTTCAAGCAATACCGAAGTCCGATATTTAGGTGATAGGTGATAGTCACATGTGATTACTGTCACTGTACGGATCTTAGGCAGAGCATTAGATGCAATGCCGATGATGAAAACTAAAGTACCCGTTGAGCGTCTTGTTATTCCGAAGCAACCGTTTCGTCCCCCTCAGTTTACTAGCAACGCCATTGAGCGGTGCCAGTTTAGGGCCGGGAGCGGCATTACGGCTTAGCAAAATGTACCGCGAAGAACGCAGTACACGCCAGCTCTGAGGAAACCATACGGTGGGGGTTAAACACTAGGTAGGTCATTGATGATCCTCGCTTAACTGTGGTCCTAACCGTGGAGACTTGTGTGCTTTGCCGGGATGGCGCCTAAGTGGTATCGGATGGTGGTAGGAAATTCCACCCCTCCTGTGAGATCGATTTAGTGGGAGACATTTTCGACTTTATGTCCTGGATGCCCAGGTGGCCGCTTTAGAATAAAAAGCTTCGGGGGGGGGGAGGTTCAGCTATTACGTCCTTTTAGCGGCCAGATAGCTAAGAGGGTCTTCCGGGAAAACCCATGAAGAGCACTAGGCTCAGGGATTCTGATTTTCTTTCACATGTAGATTCATAAAATTTACACGATTAATCGTGCAGAACTTTTTTAATCAGTATAAGCCTTAATATATATATATATATATATATATATATATATATATATATATATATATATATATATATAAATGAGGAGAGAAAAAGATAGTGGTAGTAAATAATATAAGGATTTAGCAATAAAAGAAATAAAATCAAAGAGCAATAGTTGTTACTAAGGGTGTATCAAAGGAGAGCTAGAGAATTAAGGAGATGGGGTTAAAAAAAACTGAAAGAAAAGAAAGTATCTAGCTTGAGAAGCATAGTTAAAGACGAATACGTAAATAAGTTGCATTATCACTTATGATGGATCGAGAAAGTAAGCAATGAGTGTTACATACAGTGTACTAGAGCAATAGTAAGAGGCACACACATTGAATGTAGCAAAGTTAAATAAAGCAAACTATGTTCGTAGGGTAATGCAAAATATTACTTGTTTAATACAGATCATAAAATTATTATTCTTTAATAACAGATTAAAATAAATTATTTAAAAATTACATACCAGTATAATAAAATTAAGAAGGTTCCGATTGAAGAAAAGCCTGAAATGAAAACTACAGACAACTAATTGTCAGTTTTAGAAACAAATGAATACAATGCAGTCTCATTAAGTGTCTAGTTTGTTGTCAAGGAAGTACAGACCGAAACTTCTTTGACCCAATTGTTTTCGTTACTGTAGTCCGTTGACTTCAACAGGACTTCGAGGACATACGACGTTAGCCAAATTGTAACTTTCAAATTTCAAAATATTGGTAAAATTTCTACTTGTAATAAGAGAGATGCTTGTTTTTGTTCAAATATAACACTTTTAATCACACTGGTGTTGTTAGGACAAACTAATATTATCTTAAAGCAAAAGTAGTTGAAAACTTACAGAATGTTAAAAATTATATATTTCGCCAAAAACACGTCGAAATTTAAGTTTATTTTTTTCTTTAAACGTGTAGTAATAAATCCTAGAATGTATTTTTAGAAAAAAGGAACAATATTCAATACGTTTCGATAAGTATTAAGTAATGTTAAGTACAATAACATAATACCGTATCAGCTCGTACATCCGAAAGATAATAGCGAATGGAAAAAACTTATGTAAGATATTTGAAGCAAAAACAATTAACGCATTTGTGTCTACCTTTCTCACACGTTATACAGTCAAAATGACAAAATAACATCAACATTGGAAAATATTATATTCACAGATGTATTAGTAAGACCATATTTTTTACAGGAGCGTTAAAAAGAAGATGATATATCGTAGGGTCTTAAAAATATAAGAAGGAAAGAAATACTGAAGTATAGAGCACATGTAGTTAAAAACATTGAATTGTCAATAAGATAAGTTATTACAGAAAAGTGTGGCATGTGCCACAGTGATGTTTTTAATTTAATTTTGTATTGAGTCTGGTGGCCAACAAAAACAGTTCCGATGGAAACTTTGATGGCCAGTAAACTCATTGTTTTTTGCAGGTCTCTAATAAAAACAGGTGGCAAAATTCCCTCTTTAAATCATATATTTATTTTTTTTGTAGTTTTATATTTAACAGTTCATTAAAACTTTTACAGTAATTCTTTTGACTAACAGACACTCGGTGGGCTGCCAAGAATGTATAATTGATTTGAAAATGACATGTCGATCTCTTTCTCTGGTTGATAAACGTAACTAGTGTGCACCATGATGTCGTATTAATAACATGTTTCGTATAATTAGGTCACGAGTGTTTTAAATTAAATGCATTTATAAATAAATATGTTAGTATTATTATTTGGAATGCAGTTAGCCTAGCTGCTTGCTGGGTAGTGCGCTTTATAAGTACTCAAATCGTTATTATTATTTATTTCATTTTAACAAATCCTAATAGTTATTATTGTGTTAATCTGATTTATTAAGTCAGCGATAATTAATAAACTTTTGTTGAGTTTCAAAATATGTCACGTAATAAATATTTAATCGTAATTATGTTTCAAGGAACACACTAAACTATATAAATATGTAAAAGATAAATAAATACATTCTTGAAATCACATAAAAAGCTCCACTCTCAAGCACTGTGTACAATGTTTTATTCAAATAAAATTATTATAGAAAAGATTTTGAGTCCTTAAGTGAATAGTTCAACATTTCTTTAAAATTAACTAAGATAAGTTTTATCAATATTCCAATTGTGCTTTAATATGCTTAACCATGACGTAAGATTGTACCTTGGCCTTCCCTTGCGTTAATATCCCAGGTATCAGATCGCATTTCTTATAACTTTAATTGTATCTGTACACAACTTTAAACACACCACGATTGATTTAAGTTCGCTAATGTGTGACGGAGGGTTACTTATAAATCATAATCATAGACCTATTCATCGAAGACAATGTACATACTTTTTTTGACACACAGAACGTAGAATATAGGCATTTGAATTAGGCGAACATTGAAATAAGGAGCAAAAAAGAAATACATCCCTCCGGTGTCTTGAGATGTTTTAATAATAATGTTTGTAATTAATGTTTTTAACCAGGCATCAGTTAAGATAATAATAAAAATATTCCCCCTGTCTTTTTTGAATTATGAGACCACCTCATGCACTGCAACATGTATAATTAGTATTATAAAAACAATGGTACATACAATATACCCAGTCAACGCCAACACCCGTAATGTCTAATGATTGCTTGTTGAATTAGCAATGTCTGTTTCCATGGTAACGAGCTGATTGTGGTTTTTTTAGGGAAGAGGCACAATTGTGAGGAAATACACAAATAGCTTTTGAAGCGCCAAGAACGATCAAAGAACAAAACTACTTACACCCTGGACATTCACCACTTTATATAAATTGATTTGTTCACATTATGAAAGCCATTAATAAAAATGTAGCTCAACTTTCAGTAGTAATATAATGAGCTATGTACTTTACAAATATTGAAATAATTATTCATTCAGTTAAAAACCTGAAAGATGATCATTAGCAGCATTTTGTTTAAATCAGTATACCAGTAACTTTATGTTTCTCATATGTATATCAGCAAAGTATTGTGTAACGATTTAAACTTCATAATTATCGTTCTTTGATAAATATATATTTTGTGGAAAATGTTGTTACGGTTATTTCAACAATCAAAGAATGTAAAATCATCTTTATCGTTATTAATTAGTTACAATCATAGCTAACTATCTACTAATTTTGCATAACAAAGAAAAGGCATACAATTTCATTTCATCTCTAGTATTGGGAAATTGTATAGCTTAAGGAATTGTATAGCTAAACAACGTATTCCTATGATGAAATAATTTAAGCAATGAAAAATTCGTGGTTTTAAACATAAACATTTTATAAAACTAAGTTATAGACTATCATAGAGTATGGTTCACTCACGGTGGGTACAAAATGAGACCTTAGAATACATACCTTCTTTCTCGTACATATAATCTTTTTTTTAATAAACACATATATTAAAACTTGCCTAGGCTGGAAGCCAAATATGTTCTCAGAAATGAGAAACGAATATGTGTTTAATGTTCGTCCTCTGAATTTAACTATAGACTATAGAGAATCATCATACGTTATTGTTATTGGGTGTTCTACTGTTCATATTATTCTGGAATCAATTATTCTCCTGTATTAATTAGACATAATCGACATAACCTCTCATGTTACACAAATTTACCCCGGTATTTCATGTTATTATTTTCCATTGCAGCTGTTCCTTTGTTATAGTGTGTGTAACCTGTGTGTTTGAATACATTAAATGGTGCTTGATTCTGTGCCAATTCTTCTCATGTGTGACGTGTATATCGATCTCTTTCAATGAGGATTTAAACTTTGTCTTGTTAACGAATATTGTGTCAATGCTCAAAGTTAGACGAGATTTATTCATTTTAGATTCTTAGTCAGTTATTGTGAAGACATTTCTGACCATGCGAAGCTGCACAATGAAGCAGTGATACCACAGATGAATGAGATGCACCAACGTAAGGATCGACAACATTATTACATAGTAAAAAAGAACACGCTTTTTCGTACAGTTATGTTTGCTGATCTTCTGTGAATGCAACCCATTCCTTTCTGATCTACATCTCACAACTCAATTTAGCTTAACAATGTTATGTATATCACCTCGTAAATTTAGGGCATTTGATCGCGATGACAAGATGTGAACTATTTAAATCATGTTGTATTATTAACATTGCTGAATTAACGTTATTTGAAAGCAGTAGCTGCGTGATCTTTTCCACGAGTTGTTGCTATTGTTGAGAAAGATATTAAAGAAACAGGTATAAATAAGCTGAAATAGACGAATTGTCTTTGTAAAAGCATACATTTAAGTTTTAATATCATAACATATACATGTGTAACATTTTTTAATATTTATTCATAATGCTAATCAAGTGGAGAACTGAAGAAGAGTTGACACGATTAACTTAATATTGAGTAATTTAAAACTTTACAAAACTTGTTGGAATAAACGTTCCCCCTAATCTTCAATATAATCAAACGGTATGCCGAATAGGTTGGTAAATTAGAAACACTAGAGGGAAGCATTAAAATATGTAAGGCAATTTTTTCTAACTAACACAGGGCTGGACTTAGACTTAATGGGGCCCTAAACTATTTGATATATGGGGGCCCTTTTAAATTCCAGATATTCTATGTCAGTGCCAAATATAGTTTAAAAAATTCCGGAGGGCCCACAAGAAGGTGGGGGCCCTAAGCCATAGATTGTTTTGAAAATATGTAAATCAAGTACTGACAACACACTGATGGTATAATAAAACCCTCAGATGGACAAAGGGGAAAACAAACTTTTCTTAAAACGTATGCAAGAACAAACAAATGCCAGTCTATAAACATCTGGTCAAATAATTTATATTATAAAGTAAAGTTTTATATTTTAGTATATCTTATCTCATCTGTTGTAGAAGAAAAATAAGAGAAGATTATCGAGAACTACACTTATCCATGAATAATACATAGTTTATAATTTGTATTAGTGTTTTGAATGTTGATACTTTATTGGTTTTCCTTATTTTTTTAAAAGACCAATTTGAGACAGACATATTTTTATTGCTTTAAGTAAGTTTTAATCATGACTTGAAATAAGAAACAAATGTATTTTTTTCATTAAAAAGACAAGTTAAATACTAATTTAAAACATTAAATTAAATATACGCATAAAATATTTAATTTAAAAAAATATTTATGTTATTATTTTTATTATTTAATATTGCCATTTAGTACATTTAAAAGTTAAATTAAACATGTACAATGTTACACTTTGGTAAAATTGATATGTGTCCCACATAGACAATGTGACAGTTGGTGAATCTTTCTACGTCAATATAGAAGCTGTAGCTTCTTGGCTGATAATAAAAATAAATAGATCTACAGTTCCATTTGGATAATAAAATTTTATTTGAATGACATGAAAGGAAAAAGAAATAGCTTTAAAATGTATGGGAGACTGCCTCCTAGAGTACTTTTGATTATGAGCTTTTTGAGAGTACATATTTTGTGTGAAAAACTCAATTCTACCAATGTTTTTAAAATATCAAAGTTTAGGGCTCAACACACTGATATACATCACCAAGCAAACTCCAAGGTATCGTTTCAGTCATCGCAGAAACAAAATCTTAACTGTTTGAAGGAAGCGCTGCCTGTCACATGGCAGTACGTAAAGGGAGGAAATAACACAATATTGGTTTTTGCGACTTGTGTAAATATTCCATTGACCACAGATATGTGAAATAGGATCTATAACGATTAGCTATATTAACACTCCTTATTTATAAACTACAGAAGAAATCATGCATATGATACATCAAAATAATAAAAGAGCTGCGGGATTCATGACGGGTGAATATACATAATGGACAACAGCAGGACAATTAATTAATTTAAGTAGAAACACTAGAGAACAACACAAGGCATTACATACTGGAGTTTGTGTGTAACGCAAGAGTATTCCAATACAATGCATAGCTACAGATACGGATACACAAATTATTGTTCTATTTGTAATAACAAACACATGCTCCTTCTCTAGCTTGGCAAAAATGCTAAAAATTGTTTGCCAAAGCAAACCAAGAATATAATAACTATGTCAATATTTAAACACAGAAGTAAAATGATAGACTATATATAAACGAGGGATAATGAATAGTATTTTTGACGTGATGCACACGTATGCCGGTAGAGGCGGCTGTTTGAGGGGAGTTACAACATGCCACTGAACGGTGGCGGAATGTCCTTGGTCGGGATTTTTTGCTCGTATACATATAAATCAAGAATTTTAATAGTATATCTCTGATATATTATAATTTACGGCTCCAATATAAAGAAAACATATTTAATAAGTAAATACATATTATTTGATATGATTTTTAAAAAGAAAGGCTGATATAAAAGATTATAAACACACAATTTATTAATTAACTAACAATCTTTACATATTTCGTCATTCAAATAGCCGGTGTGACCATCTAGGTTGCTTGTGTAGACATCAGGTTTCGTGTAAGGGTATGTGTTATTGGCTGCTGTGGATATTAAAATGAAATTGAAATATTTCATTTAACATTTCTAAGATTTTAACATTGATATTTAAGAAATGAGTGTTGTATATGCTCTTATATTTTACAACTATTTTAGAAGTGCAATAAAATTGTAAGTCTTTTATAAATATGTAATTTGTGATATTTATATGTTTAAATTTTAGCAAAATATACAAACAATTAAATTCAACTGAGTTAAGTTTTTATATTTTCTTACAATCTTAAAAGTTTAATAAAATGAGAATGTTATCACTATATGATTTATGATATTTAGTTACTTTAAATATTAGTAAAAACTTGATTTATTGTAAAGAATTAACAATATTAAAATATTATAAGAAACAATATTTTTAAAGCTACTGGTATGAAAATCAAACGTTTCTACGAGTTAGGTTTATCTTTATCCCCAGAAAAAAGGGCATAGTCTACAATTTTTAAGGCTATTTCATCACATATTTTAAAAACTTCATTCTCGTTGTGTATCCATTGATTTTTTAAAAAATCCTTTATATTAACTCGTGGTGTCTGGTTGTTTGTTTGAACCCTTGATTGCTTGCTCGTCGCCAAAACTTTTGATCAATTTTTAACCTACTTTCTCGTAAGCTAGCGAGCTGAAATGTTGCAGGCAGTTTTGTACCGATGATAAAAACAATGTCTCAAAGTTTCAGATCGATCGCATGTACCGTAATTAAATTATTGATTTTTTAGATTATTTTATTTATTCCTATGTATCATGTTATTTTTTGAGATAGAGTGTCGCGGTGCGTATTATATTGAACAACCTTTCTGTCGCGCAATAAGGTGCGTATTTTATTGACAACTCTTTCTATAAACATATTCCTGATCGGTGCGCATTATATTAAACATGTTTTACGACACAATTACAATTTTGTATTTTTTGATGGTTTTGCGCTGCGTATTATAATGAACATTCTTTTAGTTACTTCTCGTACATATAGGATTTATAGTCCTAAAGTTGTTTTTTTACGGGTTTACTAAATTTATTTTTGATTGCGTTCATTCATAAGAAAACGTTATGATATTGCTTAAAATAATTTGAGAATATATAAATTAGTAAAAATAAGCTGAAATAAGAGCGATTTACACTTCCATGGATTATAAAATACTATTTAATTTTATAGTTTATTCTTTCTTCTGATATTTGTGTCGTACAATAATTGTACTTTAACAAATGTAGTCATTTGGTTCATTTAGTCTTTCACTGTTATTATACCTCTTCACTCTTCCGCCAGTTAGAAAGAACTCAATCTAGACTAGATACCATCAACCGAGTTAATATATAATGCTTTTAGGACAACTTAGAGATAAATAATTCTTAAAATTGTTAGAAAATTCCTATTGTGGCTTTAAATTTATAAAATAATATTCTTTAAATGAAATAGGTTTAAAAATCATTGTTTTACATAATATATAACAGTGATTTATTATACAATCATATTATTTGCATTAATTTTACCTTTAATTTCATCAACCGATTATTTTGTCTGGTTATTTAAATATTTCTCTTTACTGTTGTGATAAATGTCTGTTAATTAAAGGCCTAAGCTATCGTGGCTTTATAATGTCATGTATTAAGTCTCAAAAAATAAAAACCAACAAGAAAAACACAATTAATATGTAAAAAAAAATAAACAAAAACAACATTTTTTAACATTTCTGATGACCTAACTTACCGTCAGGCTTTGTAGTGTCTATTTAATAGAAACAATGACGAAAATTAGTTTTTGAATCGTGATATACAGTTTAAAAAATAGTTAGTCGTGGGTATAACAATATGAAGTATAACTGAAAAATGCTTTTGATATAGTTCGAAATTATTTTGGTTCTTTCAGCCTAATCTATTACCTGAAACGAGTAGGGGTTTGGTAAACTTATAATAAAAAGATTATACGGTTAAGTTGAATGTTGGGTAAGTAGTGTTAACGACACGAAATGTAGACGGCTAAGCATAAGAGATGATACGTAAAGTGATGTGTATGTAGAGTGATTGGTATTTAAAGTGATGGGTATGTAACGTGATGTGTATGTGGAGTGATTGGTATTTAAAGTGATGTGTATATGGAGTGATTGATATTTAAAGTGATGTGTATGTGGAGTGATTGGTATTTAAAGTGATGTGTATGTAAAGTGATGGGTATGTAAAGTTTAAGGTATGGAAAATGGTGAGTATGGAAAATGCTTGGTTTGTAAAAGATTTGGTTTTGGAAAATGATAGTTATGCAAAGCATTTGGTATGTAAAGATATATTTATGAATAGTATTCGCACTTTTATTGTTTGCTACTAAAATAAACATATATTCTGAAGGCCTGAGAGTATAGACTGCAATGACGGCAGTTCGAGTCCATGTTGTAATCTAGCCTGTTGAAATAAGAGATGTTTGGGCAAGTCTGTGTTCTCAGTTGAATCACTAAACTCTGATGCTTGCGACTCAAGCTTCACCACTGGTCTGAAGGACTTGGCTTTGGCATGTTAGCTAAATCCCCCCTGGAAGTCGTATTGTCAGCCCATTCCTTGTACCACTTGCTCCTAAAGTGGTTCATTAGTCAGGTCTTTGCCCCGAGGAAAGCAACTGGGACGTCTGGTTGGGGCTGTTCCGCCCCAGCTTTTGCCAAAAAATCAGCTTCTTCGTTGCCGTCAACATTCACGTGACTCGGGATCAACTGCTCTGTCACCTTACCCCCAAGTCTGTTGAGCTTACCCCCGTCCTCCATGATGAGGTCAACCAAGTGGGTGCTACGTTTCTCCCTTAGCTGGACCTCGAGATCTGATCTCGAGTCACAAATCAATACCGTATCAAAACCTACTAAGTGCGATCCCTGCACTTTCCAGGGCCCCTGTGAATAGCTTCAAGCTCCGTAGTCCCACAGAGTCCCGAACTTTCCTCTTTTGGTGGCCCGCCTATTAGGTGTAGGATGAGCGCACCATATCCTGCAGTTCCTTATCTCTAGCTGGCAGTCCCATCCGTGAACACTTTCACTTGGATTCCCGCAAACCCTTCAATTGTCTCAAGGGCAGCAATTCAGAGGCGTGTCAGTCAAAGACAAACGTATTTCTGGACGTGTAGCTTCCACATAGGGCGGTTTAAGTGGGACACATATAGTTTGCTACTAAAAGTTTTGAATAAAACTTGTAAATTATAATTATATAATCGGATATTGTTAGATGACCCAGTGTGTAAAATGTAGGAAGGCTTGATAGGATATGAATAGCAAAATGAATTATGTATTGAAATTAAGCAATTTAAATTTCAAAATTACCATAAGTTGGAATGACAACTGGATCAATATATTCATCAGGGCCAATAATTAATCGATTTTCATTCTTCTGTAGACAAACTGTGACACCATCTTCGTAAAAGTCTGCCAGAGAATAATTTGAAAAAGTATTTATATATTTATCTTTGACTATTTCTTGAACAGAAAGGAGAATTTTAAATCAAACCAAACAAAAAGTATACAGAACAACTGCCGAGCAAGTTTACTGAATCACTATGACACCAAAAGCCTGTGGTAAATTCTCAACATCAAATGGCAGAAAAAAAAGTTTCAGATACAGAAGTTCAGAATAGGACTTCCAAGCCTGGTGCAGTTCAAATTACGCTGGGAGGGTCACGTCCAAACCATAACTAGAAATAAGAAGTCTAGTTGATAGATGGCATTCAAAACAGGGTATGTAAGGGCCTGACAAGATGTCTCAAAACAACGTTGTTTTGTGACGTCTTGTCAGGCCCTTACATACCCTGTTTGCATGACATCTGAATACAGATCTATAAGTCTAAATGAAGTATAACCTATATTTTGTTTTTCATTAAGAGGTCTACTAACTTGATTTTCTCACAATAGAAATTTAGCTAAGAAGGATCAATAAATACCATTATCTTTTACAACATCATAAATTGTTGAAGTCCCACCGGATTCATTGTCATCATCTTTTTCAAGATCTCCTGTCGTTTCTGTATTACTTCGACCCCCTACAACATCAACTATTTTCGAATAATAATATTTATTGGTATAATAATATTAATAAAACTAATAATAATAAATACTGTAACTACTATTACTACTTCTAAAATAATTATAATAATAATAATTATAATAATTATTATGATAAAACTAAATATAAAATTATTGAAAGAAAACAATAAAAAATGACGATATATTTAGAAAAAGAAAAGATTCGATTACCCCAACATCGAAGCAAGGATTGATATATAAATATACTCTTGTATCAAGATTTTAACATAGTGAAATCTGATAATTGATTTTCGTTTACATAAGTGTAAATTCTAAATGAAATAATTCCAATACAAATTTTAAAACTCCTTGCACCACTGACTGATTCATTGACACAATCCTGTTTGATGTGTAGTCTATTGTATCTTAGGAAAAGTCTATAAAAATAATGATGCAAAAGAAAAAAAAAGACACGCATAAACACACACACACACACACACACAACCACGCACACGCACATTTTTAAAATTTAAATTGCAATGGAGACACAACATCAATTTTAAGTAATTTTTTAAAAAAATAATTGAGAAACTTGATTTAGGAACTGGATTTTCACAACCGCAAAAGTCTGTTAATTGCAAGTTTTAAAATTATTAGATTAACCAGAACTATTGTTTTGAACTTTAATGTAAATTTTGTAAAAAAATATAGATATAAAGCCCTAACTATTTAATGTATATTTATTTTTACCGTTGTGTTGTGAGACTGTCGAAATTCTGAGGGAAAAAGAAATTAACACAAAAGAAAATAAATTAAATAAAAAAAGTTCTTATTCATTAACTCAAAGAATCGGTATAAATTCATTATGTTCTTTCTTTCTATAAGTTTAAAAAAAATTATTTAAAAAAAGATGACAGAGTCAATCAAAATAGCGACTGTCAAAACAGCGACCGTCATAATAGCGACTTCAAAATAGCGACTGTATCAAAACAGCGACCGTCATAATAGCGACTTCAAAATAGCGACTGTATCAAAAGAGCGACTGTCATAACAGCGACTTCAATACATAGCTATTCTTGTCTAACCGTTCACCTAACACAGTGGTTCCAATCATTTTGACACATAGACCCCTTTTCATTGTCTAAACTTACCCAAGGACCCCAAGTGAAAAAACTACATAAATGCATAGTAACAAATAAAAACTCCAAAAAAAAATAGCAACATTTTTATGCAGTATTTATTGAATCTAAAAATTGTGCTTAAAATAAAATTTAAAACAATTAACTTATGCTTTATATACACGCATTCATTCAAATACAAACAACTGCTCAGTAAAAATAAAATTTGAATCATGGTTACCCGGCCAGCTTTTTTTTAACAATATTGACAGCCCCATTGTCAAAACGTCCTGTGGTCGAACTGTCCGGGGGTTACATAATGACATGTTACGAAGGCTAGACTAAGTGATGACCACGGACCTCCTGTTATGGAGTAGGTAAATAAAGGGATTGGGGCTGAGAGAATGTAGGTACCTTTATAAAGGATTATCTGACCAAATTGCCTTGGGGTGGGGGTGGAGTTGGATAGGTTTGGAAGGACTGGCTACCTCAGAGGAGTGGTGCATTTAACACAAGCATGAATTCGCACTTAATGTTGATTGGTTTTCAGTGTGTATACTTTTTATTGGTAAATTAAACGTTGAAAAAAGCGTGTAATAACTATTACATGCCGTTTTTAATTTTTAATAGATAATAATATTAAACTATATTATTTTTATTTATTTGTTTAAATTATAAAAAAAAACAATTTTACGAGGTAAAAACGAAAAGGGTCGAAACATCCGGGGATCAAAAAGTATTGTAGTTGAACTGTCTCTAGCTTAAAAAAGCAGTCACACGCCACCTCTGCCCCTACCACCGCAATCCCCCTCAATTAAATGACTGCATCTATGTTTGTTAATCTATATCGAGCTTTCTATAAAAATATATTTGACTGAAGTAATAGCAGTTATAATTTTTTTTTACAGAATAAAAAAAAATGTGTCCCGAAAATGTGTATACACTCTTTACAACACCAACATTTATTTATACACACCACCAGTTGATTGTATTTAATTTTCTTCTGTCCCTTCTGTACAAAAAACCTACATGGCTTATCATGTCTTACTTTTCTTGATTTTATAAACTCCATTGTAGGCTAGGCACAGTAAGTTTTTCAAAATGTTTTTCAAACATTATCTCAAACAAAAGAAAAAAGTCGCTATTTTGATATAGTCGCTGTTATGATGCAGTCGCTATTATGACGGTCGCTGTTTTGACAGTCGCTGTTTTGATACAGTCGCTATTTTGAAGTCGCTATTATGACGGTCGCTGTTTTGACAGTCGCTATTCTGCCCGGATGCCATATATATATATATATATATATATATATATATATATATATATGATTTAAGCAGGGGAAATATGTATAAAAAATATTTTAAAAAAAAATTAAAAAATTACCGTTTGTTTTTATCCTGTTGTAGTTTCGTTTTGCAACCTTGAAATGTGTATAATTTTATGAAACTATTATAATTTAACATTTATAGTCGATATTCAAAATCTCATTTTTATATTTCACTCCAAAATTAAGCAGTATTGTATCACACTTTTGAAAAACATAAAGTTTTATCAAAATACCACATTAAGCATAAGCAGAAAAGTGAATGTTAATCTTTAAAAAGGGAAGAAACGGCTGTGAGGCATTTTTGAAAATTTTTAGTTATTTCCTATATTTGATAGATGGTTAAAAACGGAATGTTGTGTATGAAGATTTATGAAAAAATTATGTATCTGACCCTATTAAAAATTCGATTTTATTTAGTTAATATATAAAAAATATGTATAATTTTGAACTTTAAAAATTGAATCAGGGTCAGATTAAGACTGCACGGGGCCCCTGGCTGCAATTCAAACTGGGACCCTATCCAGCTAGCGTCCCCTTAAATAAAATAAATTCTAGCAGCTAATATAAGACTGTAACTTGTAACTAAATAGTGCATTGGTTCCTTGCTCATGTATTGACTGTACTACTGAATCGGCCTTCCCTGCCAAAAAGATTATTCATGACAAAACCAAACACGATGAAATAACTTTAGGCCGGTATCCTAAAATAGAGTATGAAACGACAATTAAAAAAAAATTATATATTTTAAAAGAAATTATTTTTTTTTAAATTTAAAAAAGAAGAAAAAAAAAGATTACACCATTGGGAATAGATACCTACATCGCTTGCACCACAAGCCGAAACACTTCCTTACGACCAGGAGAGCTTGACAAAAATTGTAAATTTTAAAAAAAGTATAAACAAAATTCTTTAATTTTTCTTTTTCTTATTGGGCTTATCGAATCCAGTTTTTTGATTACTAAGACTATCGGGTCCGAATAATAGGTAAGATTTTATTAATTTATAAAATTGATGATATTTTCAGGGATTCATACAAACATTTGTTCAACTTTATTATAAAATATACAGAGTTTGGGGGCCCATAAATCATTGGGACCCCTGGCTTTAGCCCGTCAGCCCCCTCCCTTCTTTATCCGTCATAGACTTGAATATCTCAGCCGTTACTTCCCTTTAGATCTTCATATAAGTACGTGTTTTTGGCTGTATCTGGGTATGTCGTATATGTGTAATTTATCAATATAAGCTTATATCGTTGTGTGCGTGGTGTCGAACGCTCATAACTTCTAACATGCAACATAATTTCAAAAATATGTTTGCTAATGTCTCGTGTTAGAACAGCTGACACTTTATACCTTTAGTTCGTGCAAAGAAGACAGCGACGACGACAGCGATGATAACAACCAGACCGCCAACACAACCGCCAACAATCCCTCCAATATTCGGACCATCAACATTGTTGGAACTGGCTTGAGCTTGCAAATACATAATTCAATGTAGGCAATAATTTGACAAACATTCGTTACAGTTCTATATTATTCATGAATTGGGGAAAAAATTTGATCTATGGATATATATATATATATATATTTTAATTTTTTTTTAAATTTGAAAACTGGCACAATTGTATGTTAATCTGTTTATGCAGGCCCGCAAGCGAATACACAGATTATTTACAATTCTAGTTTGTCTTTAAACAAATACTACAATTTTCAAAGGGTTTGACTTATTTTATTTTAATTTAGGAAAAAAGTTTTATAAAGTGGGATAAATAAATTGATTAATATAACATTAAAACAAAATATTTCATAAAAAATAGCTATAACTGTTTCAGGCAAATTGGGCATTAATTTATACTTAATTTGAAGCGAAGGCTCACCTGTGTCAAGTAATGGAATATTGTTGTTATTTTGTATCTCAGTGTTACCGTCGCTGTCTTTATTTTCAACAAGTTGACCTCCTGGAAATAGTCTTTCACTTTATTGGTTAATTTTCTAAGCAATTGTCTTACAATTCTCAATTAAAATGAAAAACAAACAAAACTCATTAAAAAGCACATCTTTTTGTTTAGAGTTAACAGGTTTAAACTTATTCTTACACACAAAACACCTATTGGTCAATAAAAACCGAGGCAAAGACTAAACCCATAGCGATTGTGTTAAAGATATACGTACCTTTCAGTAAACTGAACGTATAGGTTAAGTCCCCCTTTTCTCCATTAAATACAGCTAATGTGTAGTTTTGATAATCGGCTGAGCTTAGATTAAATATTGTTAATTTGGCAATTCCATGGGTGAGAAAATCCTCGTGGTAAGCAATTTCATATTTACGAGATTCATCCGTTTTTGTTATTGTTCCGTACACAGTAAATAAGGTAACGCCATTTCTCATCAATATGAAAGTATTTGGTTTTGGGTATCCGAACAGCCCAATGTTAAGAGTAACAAAACTTCCCTCAGGAGACTGTACAACTTTGTCATTAGTCTTTGGGTCCTGGAGCTGTTGAGGACCTGAATGAGTTAATGTAAAATATTTATCTTTGTTGTAGTCTAAAAAAATGAAAATAGAAAATTATACAAGACTCATATTTTCAGTGTTTTGATTTAGGGAGGTTTTCAATTGATTGCAAAATGTAAGGTAACAATATAAATTTATATGATTCTTTAAAAAAAACTTAACAACTTAAAACTAGTTTGTTATATGATCATTTTAGCCATGAATATGAATACATTTCATTGAGGCCCCTATCCTATTAACTCGTGCACGATTCCGGGTCTCCATATGTCGTCAACGCGTCAACGCTTCCGGATCTGTTGTCAACGTTTTCAAAACGCTTGTAAACACGTTTTATGACATTGTAGAGTGCTGAAATTTCAACAGTAGGTTTGGCTTGTAGAGAGGATTAAGCTATAAAATTTTCAGATCGATTGAATTTACCGTAATTAAATTAATGCATGTTTAGTTTATCTCTATATATGAAGCGGCCAGCTTTTGTTTACATTTTACGTGTCACGCTGAGTTAAGTTTAAAGCCATCCGTGACCAAACCTGTTCCCTGCCCCTCCGTTTTACAACAAATGGGACTTAAGGCAATCTCAGTCTGTAAATGTTTGTCGCGTTGAAGCATGATCAATAACTTTAGTTATGTCTCATATATAAGGCATTTTTAGTCAAAAACTCTGTTTTTGCGGGGTTGTTTAATTAAATCCCTTATATTAACCTCACCTCCGTCTCTTGTGTTCGCAGGCGGTCGGTCGGGTGGAAAAACAAAAGCGAAAAATGACGCACTTCCCGTGATGCATAGTCGTGTTGTGCGTATGACAAAATTGAAGAAATTTCTGAGCAAAATTTTCATGAATGAAATTAAGTTTTACAAATCTTTTGTTAACGCGTAAAAGTAGAAAATAAAATGAACAAAAAAATTTGTTTTTAAAAGATGAGGCCCAGCAGATTTGAGGAATGTAGAATCTCGCATGAAAAAGCAGGAAATATTTTTTTAGTCACAAACTAAGTAGTCACACAGGGAGACTCAGAGCTCTAAGTTTTATTTATATTTATTCTGATCGATTGTGGGATGTAATGTGATATATAAAATTTGATCAACTAACACAAAAATTCTGAGTCAAAATAGTGTGACTACCTAGTTTGTGACTGAAAAAATTATTTTCTGCTTTTTCATGCGATATTCTATATTCCTCACTGCAGCTGGGCCTCATTTAAAAAAAAAGTGTTTGGTTCATTTTATGTTAAAAACAAGCTATTTAGTTTCCATGAGCAAATCGTAATTCTTGAAAAAAAATGATGTGTTCTAAACATTAGTAAACAATCTTATATTTTTAGTATAAAAAAGATTGACTTTTGATCTTTCAGTATGTTTAGTGGTACTGTGGCTAGTTTAAATGTAATCAAAAGTTAAAGAAATAGTTTTCTATATTTTGTATTTTCCTTAGCAACGTTGTTTCAGATCAGATATATCTATCTAGTTTTATATAAATTATAAATATATCTTACATGTAATTAAAACTGTTATATTTTTCTGTGAATATCCCTTAAAGTTGCTACCGAGGCACCTATAGATTCCACTGTCATTGCAACTAACAGATGTGTTCCAAACTAGAGTGGAATTAACATTAGTTGTGCCGATAAGTCTAACTCCATCTTTAAACAGATGAAGTGAAGGAGCAGGATATCCTATCGCGTCACACATGAGTGTCAGTGTAGATCCATTGTCTAAAACAGCTGGTCTCATTGAGGTCTCATTGACAACAAAGTTTGTTATCAAGGCAGAATCTGTTGCAAAAATATTTAACAAAAAATAATGAAAACTGGTGGGCTAAAAATGTTGAAACATAATCAAAAAAATATTGTAATTAATGTTTTTACTTCTTTATTTTCTGACTGTATAAAAGCAAGATTTATTTAAAATTGAGTCAATCAATTTCATCGTTGTTTTACTTTACTTCTAAAAATTACTTACTATCTGTACATTTTTCGTGTTTATGCTTTCTTTTCAAAAAAACAAAAAACAAACAACAACAAAAAAACAAAAAAAAACAAAAAACAATCGTTATGTTAGAAAAACATAAAAAAGAGAGTTAAGTGAATAGTGGAGAGGGATTGGAGACAAGCATGAGGCAAAAAAGAATTGAAGTCAGTACTGCAATTTAAAATTTATTTAGCCTCCCCCCCCCCGGGTCGTCTTAATTATGGTTTAAGATAATCATTGAATGTGGAATTGAACATCCATAGATTACTTCAAACGAAACTATTAAATAATAATTGCAATAAATGAAAGTAAATGCTTTAAACTATTGAGGAGTCTACTTGCAAAACCTACTAAGTCGATGTAGCAAGAAATTGAGTTACTTAATTCTTCTGGTTTAAATGGTAGAACTCTGCAGTATTCTTTGTGTTTTCGTCTTTTACATAGTACTAATTACACTGCATTTTATTGTTAAAAATATGAAACACTTGCAAAACCTGCTAAGGCGCTCGAACACTCACTAACAAACCCTGCTGAGCTACCAGCTAATAGTACTTGTAGTTATTTTCGAGAAGAAACGAATAACAATAGAGTTAACTTTCACTTTACCTTGTTTTCATAAAAATCAAGATGCTTGTTTTAGTAAATATGACAACAAAGCCCTCATCAAATAGGAAACAATTTAAACAACGAAGTTAATTTTATTTTAATTAAAACAAATAATTATTTATTTGTTTTTAGATTACACAAAGTACGACTAAGTCACATAATTAAGAACACAGTGATTTAATTAAATTAATTTGTGTTTATAATTTACTGGCACTAGTCTTTGACACCACTAATGTGATAATATTGACATTGATCTCGGTATTTCTCTGTGAGGCTCATTTTATTTCTGCAAAAAATTGAATTTACATTGGTAGTTTTGTAGAATGTTAATAAAATGCGAGTATTAAATGCAATAAGTGTAGCATTGTTTAATTTTATTACTGACACTGATTCTATTGCCTATTACATTTGCTAATACAAACAGTGATGCAAATACTAATAGTACTATACTCTATCCTATATTATATTTTTGGACCATAGACTATATGCGTGTTATGTATTAAAGAAAACGCTTACCTTTTGAATTAAAGGATAATATTAATTTTATGTCGCTGTTTAGTTTTGCACGCAAAGGACCATATATAAGTTTTACAATTTCCACATAACTAATGTGAATAATTATTATTTTCACGGAACACTTTTAATAATTTACAATATGCATAATTAAGAGACGAGGACATGGAAACGATTTATTATTTATCTAATGCAAGAATGCATCTCCGCATTACTTTAAAGAATTCTTATGGTCACACCATTTGGACCAAAAAAGTTTCCATTGTGTTGAAATGAAAAACGTTGATTCTATTAACCTCACTAATTGTGGCTTTTGACTTTATGTGGGTTAATGTTTCATAAACACGGGTAAATGTTCTAAAATTAATTAATATTTTTCAGCAAATGTATTTTAGTTATTTTAATAGAGACGTATTAAAACACTTTCAAAACCTTGTAGGTAACAAACAACACTTTCAAAATCCTCTACGTACCGCTTCCACTTTCGAAACCTGCTAAATAATATTTTTTTATCGGGCAATAAAAACAAAAATATATTAATTTAACATGTTTATTTATTAAAAAATGTTTTACTTAGGTGGCCAACTTTCAGCACACAAACAAACTACATATTTCTAGAATTAGGAAATCATACTGTGTTAGAAAATGCCCCTTTTCTCAAAAAACTTTAAAAAGTGACATAGTAGGTTTTGCAAGTTGACTCCTCAATTAATCGCTTGCTTTAAAAGATAAAGCATAACTTTTAATTTAAAAAAATTCCATTATAAGCTAATTTAGATTTTCTAACTAAGAAACGAATCATAAGACGGAAAAAAAAATAATTTCATTTTAATTTTTTCCCCACATGTTATTCATTAGCCCTCGTGTTTAAAGTTATTCATTAGCCCTCGTGTTTAAAGTTATTCATTAGCCATTGTGTTTAAAGTTATTCATTAGCCCTTGTGTTTAAAGTTATTCATTAGCCCTTGTGTTTAAAGTTATTCATTAGCCCTTGTGTTTAAAGTTATTCATTAGCCCTTGTGTTTAAAGTTATTCATTAGCCCTTGTGTTTAAAGTTATTCATTAGCCCTTGTGTTTAAAGTTATTCATTAGCCCTTGTGTTTAAAGTTATTCATTAGCCCTTGTGTTTAAATTAAATCCGTGACACAGATAAGTGCCAGTCACAAAAGATAAAAACATTGCGATATATTCTTTAGCAAAAGTCTTACAGTATCAATGGAAAATTAGTTTATAACAAGACATTCATTGAGCCTCATTGTTATTAAATTAATAGACTATTTATAAAACACAAATGCCGATACATCTTACGTTTCTCATTTGAGGCAACTCTGATAAAGATGCATCCTGTCACATTTTATTACCAGCTTAAACTATTTTTTTAATCTCCTTAAAAAACAAAACAAAACAACTTACACATAACAGTTGGCTGACAAGAGATCATATCACTTTTCCAGTTCAACGAATTAAAGGCCACGCAAGTGTAATCTGAAAAAATGAGATTTTACTGCAAACTTTATTAAGCTACTTTTTTTCTTTGTCAAATATCTGTGTTATATACTCGAATAATGTAAGATACACAAAATCTTGAGTGCTATTTTCAACATTTTGACATAATTAACAAATATCATAGCTTACAACATTGTATTACCGATGGGAATGAAGACCTTTTGATAGGGATTCCTTGAAAAACTAATGATTGATTCATCGATTGAAGAATGCTTTTCAGTAAAATCATTAATTTGGAAATAATAATCTTATTCCCAAATAGATTCCATTAAAATGTTTAATTTTAAATTTCTATTCATAAATTTAAGTTTGTAAGTTTGTTTATTTCACGTAAATTAGAAATATGTTTCAGGGTTGTGGTTTTTTTTTAAACATATAGGCACTCGTTAATGATAATATAAGTAAAATAAACAAAGAATCGTATATATATATATATATATATATATATATATATATATATATATATATATATATACTAGCTGATATATCCGGCTTCCGCCAGGCCTGTATTGTGGTTCTCATTTTTAAAAATTCGTATAAAAATGATACAACAGGACAGCCAATTAGCCCTTGAAGTCACATAATCTGTGCCCATCTCATTTCTATTTTTGCCAATCGGTTTTCTACATTCCTGTAGGATCCGTTTCTAATTCAGGGTACTATTCACTGTTGATAAACTTGATTGGTGCCATTTAATCTACCGATAGATTTGATTCAGTATAGTAGTAATTATTATAGCCACTATGCCTAGGAGAAATGCTAAAATACCAAAAATATTAGTAAAGTGATAACACAAACTACACTTAAAGTTTAAAAATAAGATAATATTATTTATATTTCTGAAAAACTTCAATGTTTAAAAGAGAAAAAAATATGTATACATGAGATATAAATATATGAAATTATTATTTAATATATTTACACACAGTGATTTGATTCTTATACATACATACACACTACTTTTTAAAGCTCAATTAACTTAACAATTCAAAGTATGTTTAAATTATTGCGCAAAAAAATTAATCTATAATTAATTCCCTAAAAATAACTCAAATTTTGACTTAAGTATACATGTTAGACGTAAACATCCATGGCAATACCATTTTTTCCGATTGCTTGTCAACATAACAATAGGAATCATTTCTGATTCGTGGGATCCTGTTCTAGGTGAAATCCCTTTCAACTTATAATTTCAAGTTCGTTTTTTTAGATTACATTCCCAATTATGATCCCGTTGCGTAATGGGATCAAATTCATAAAGTGCATCCATTTCCCCTATAAAATACCATACTTTGATGGGATCATTTAGCTCAGCATTATCCCGTTGCATAAAGGGATACCATTATTAGAATAATCCCTTTCTAGGAGAATCCTTTTCTCTACTATTATCCCGTTGCATAATGGAATCCGATGCTTTTTGGAATACCTTACCCCAAGATGATCCATTTAACTGATCGGGTACCATACTTCACATTGGTTTATTTACCCCATGATAATCAATCGCTTTATGTGATCCCTTTCCCTGTTAGATGTCATTCTTGTTTCTATCACATCATAGCTAAAACCATTATTCTTTTAAGTTAAAAAAGGGGTTTCGGCGAAAACCCATCTTATCCACCTGAGATGGCAAACCGAAAATAAGTCTGAAAAACATTTAGATATGACTTTAAAATTTGACTTATTTTTGTTATAAATTACTGCAGACGTAATGAAAAAAACAACACAGAAATTTCAAGTGAATAATAAATATTAGTACAATCACCAGCTCACTAGCAACACTATTGAGCGGTGCCGGTTTAGGGCCAGGAGCGCCAGTACGGATTAGCAAAAGTTAACGCGAAGAACGCAGCGGACGCCAGCTCTGAGGAAACCTTCCAGTGGGGGTTACACCCTAGGTAGGTCATTGATGACCCCCGCTCTGCGGCGGTCCTAACCATGGATGGCGCCAAAGTTGTAGCGGGTCGTAGTAGGGAATTCCACCCCTCCTTGTGAGGCTAATTTAGTGGGAGGCATTTTCGACTTTATGTTCTGGATGCACAGATGGCCGCTTCAGAAGCACTGTGGGGGGGGGTGGTGGTTCTCAGCTGTTAAGTCCCTTTGGGGGCCAGATAGCAGAGAGGGTCTTCCGGGAAGAACCATAAAGAGCATTAGGCTTGGGGCTTCTAATTTTCTTCCACATGTAGGATCGTTAGTACAATCATAGTCTGGCAAATGATATAGCTAAAACTTAATGATAGAGCTAAAACTTTAAACCTTTTTGCAAAAAAGGAGTCTAACAATTAACTGTGATCTTGCACAAATAAAGTTTAGAATTTTCTAGAATGTTTTAGATATTCTATTCCACAAGGTTTACCAAACTAAAAGCAAATTGGATACGACCTTAAACTGAATTCAATTAAAATATGTTTAAAATTACAGTGACCTAAAGGAAAATGAAATTACAGAAGCATCTAGAATAGTTTAAATCATACCCATGTCAAGTGAATAATAAGATATATTACATTCAAAGTTTGACAAATAATGGGGGTAATACTTTAAAAGTTGTCCCAATTAAAACAGGCTAAGAAATAAATGAGATACTGCAATGATAACATTTAAAATCTTCTAGAATATTTTAAATGAACCCTAAATAAAGTGGTCACTGTCCTGTTCTCTCCTTTTTCGAATTCGCACCTTACGTTTTTCTGGTGTCTCTTACTCTCTTGATGTTCTCTTTGTTTTGCGCTCAATATGAATTCGCTGTTGACGTTGCTCAGGCGCCTCATGCGATTTCAGAATTTTTTTTTAATTTTAAAAAAAAATTGTCTTAATAAAAAAGTATTAAAAAATTGTAACAATCAAAATTAACTCTCTTTAAAAAAAGTATTCTTAAAATTTATCTTTCCCGTGAATTAAAATTTTGCATTATTATTTTGTACTTCCAATAAAAATGCATCAATCTTTTATCTAATTTTTTTAAATAACGGATTAGAAATCGGAAGAATTGAAAAAAAAATTGTAAATGTTAAAAGTTAGATAATCGTAAGTCACGTTGGTCTGGTGTCTCTGTATCTCATCTTGGAAGTATCCTTTAAATTAATATATATATATATATATATCAATATATGTGTTTATAAGGTATTAAATGCTAAAATAATTATAAATATATATATATATATATATATATATATATATATATATACATAAATTGAACGGAGTAAACATTATGACGCCTATAGTGATTTGTAAAAAAAAATATCTGTACTTACCTTCAAGTGTAAATTTTCAATCTTGTTCTCAATTCTTTTATCAAATCCAAATAATAGCGGTGTTCGGAGATTAAATAAATAGTAAATTATACCCGAAAAAAAATTAAAATAGCCTTTCTGTCTTAAATAAATGATTTCTGGCCCTTTTTATAAATTGTGTAAATGGGTTCAAATTTAGTACTAGAAAAGTACAGAAAAAACACAAAAAACAAAAACAACAAAACAACAGAAAAAAATAATTTTCCGGTTCATTTAATCGTAATCGTCATTGTTTAAAACGAAATGCACCTCCTCATCTTTTCGAATTGAAAAAAAAATCTTAAATAATACCAGAAAATAAATTAAAATAAAATTTCGGTTGTAAAAAAATGATGTTGATGTGGTTCCAATTCAGTTTTAGAAATGTATAGAAAATTTAATTAAAAGCTCAATATTTTAGATTTTTAGTAAAGTATCGACCAAACTAGTAAAAATAAATGTTAGGTTCCTTAAAAAATAAGTTTCATTGGCAATTTAAATTATATAATAATTTTAAAAATTGATTGGCCACCGGCCCGAAACGGTGACTGGTGTAAAGTTCAAAACCTCTCTATATTTTAATCTGGATAATGATGGATATATGTGTCAAGTTAGGTCGAGATCCATAAATCCATGTAAAAATGTATGCGACACAAGGCTGGCCCACCGTACGTACTTACGTAACTACGCAAACAAAGTTTGATTTATATATATATACATAAACACATTTTTTACTTTTTGAAAAACCTTACTTGAAGCGTATCTTTGGGCGATGGCTGTCAGGACTAATGATGAATTATATGTTGTAAGGACAATCGTTCCATTTATTATCCAACTTAAGTTTGTTGGAATTTCGCTATTGTCTATTCTTTCACAAGTACAAATAAATGTCGCGCCTTCATTTATTGTGTCCTCTGGAGCGTGTGTTAGTGCAATGCTGGGTTTGTCTGAAATGACAATTATTTTTAAACAAAAAATTATTTGTAATGACTTTACTTTCTGCTGGTGATCGATAGAACACATTTGCTGGCTTAAAATAAGTACCTAGTAAACTATTTAGACGTTCTAACAATAACTATGTTGAAACCAAATATGACTTAATCTATTGCATAGTAGAAAACCTTAAATACTTTGCCTAATATTTAAAAATGAGGTGATAGTCTATGAATAAGTTATAAAGAATTTAAAATACAGAATATTGAATGGAGAAAAAGCACACATGAATTAAGGTTGACTTTAAACCTCTCTCTCTCTCTATATATATATATATATATATATATATATATATATATATATATACTAGCAGACGGGTCATGCGTTGCAACAATCTCAGTAAAAAGGAATACATTTTAAAAAAAGCAATGAGTGGCGCGTTTTTAAAACAATTATTTCCAGAAACTTTTATGGATGTGTGCACAAGGGAGTCCAAGTTTCATAGCAAATTGATAAATAAAATAATATTTAAAAAGGATTCAAAGAATAAAAAAAAATGTATTAAGTACCTCAAAATGAGTCAAAATTTAAATTGTGTTTTTGCCATTGTACTAAACAAACTATTAAATTATCAGTGCCATCGGTCGAATAAAATAAAACTCTAAAGTCTAAAGCTGTTATCACTAAAAAACATAAAAGGCGTTGGCGGCCTATAATTGGTGCATGAGCTAAATTTCATAATCCATATACTCGTATATTGCAATCTGGATCATGATGGATATGTGTGTAAATATTTGTCTACATCATGTAAAATTTGAAAAGGAAAAAAAAAGGTCTTAAAAAAATTAAAAACAAATAAAATTACACTGGGGAAAAAAAGGAATGGACATTAGGAGTTCAGTGCGCTATAGTAATATATATATACTCTTATCCATTTATATATACAAAGATCGTTAACAAAGAATGAGAAATAATATATTAAACATATTTTAAAAAAGACATTTGGGGCCCCCGGCCCCGAAGCAATGAACATTATAATTTCAGTGCCCTTTGTTATTGAATATGGGCTATCAATTTTTTGTATACAAAGTTTGATTAAGATCCATTCATTTACTCAGTAGCTAGCGCATACAATAATTGATATAGCTCATATTAGCAAAATAAATACATTAAGGGTCCCAGGGCCACTTAAGTGCAAGATAAAAAGTTAATAACACCTGTTTATTTCAATCTTCTTATCTTATCTGTTTCAGACGCTCCTTCTATACAGAATGAGTGTTACATTTTGTAAAAAAAAAGGTGCCTATTATCAACCCGAGAGAGTACACGAAGGTCTCCAAAAGTTTCATCGCGATCGGATGAATGGTTTAGTCAGCTATAAAAGACATGCATACATACATACATACATACATACATACATACATACATACATACATACATACATACATACATACATACATACAAACTTTCATTTATATATATATAAATACAATTTATATACACTATACAGCGCGTACCAATATTAAAGGTAAACATTATAGAGTTGTCCAGTTGTTGCCTGAGAGTTGAATAATAGCTAACAGTACTAACAGACGTTTCGATAAACAAAGTCATAGTAAAAGATATCTTTCCTCTCCATGATACATCGGGTGTCATCAATATATTGCAATTTACATCGTAGTAGGAGAACGATTCGTCATAATCAGAAGTACAGTATAGATTGTTATCAAATGACGGATTCTGAAAGAGAAATCAAAATTTTAAATACTAGAAACAGTAGAATACAGAAGAGCAATGAGCAAAGTAGTATGGCTACAAAAGTTAATTAATTCCCACAATACTACACAAAGTGAATCCCTCCCTCTGATAGACATAGAGATAAAAACACTTTTCTGATTCCATATGCAAAATATAAATATACAAGTTGTCGGTCTGCCCGTCTTGAATTGGGTCAAACAATGTGTTGCCTAATAAAACCAGGAAAACAAACAAACTATCTTTTTGTCTGTCTTTCTTTCTTTCCTTGGTCCTCTATCTATCCATCGATCCTTCGATCCAACTTCCATCCATCCATCCATCCATCCATCCATCCATCCATCCATCCATCCATCCATCCATCCATCCATCCATCCAACCATCCAACCATCCATCCTTCCATCCATACATCCATCCATCCATCCATCCATCCATCCATCCATCCATCCATCCATCCATCCATCCATCCATCCATCCATCCATCCACCCATCCATCCATCCATCAATCCATCCATCCATCCATCCATCCATCCATCCATCAATCCATCCATCCATCCATCCACCCATCCATCCATCCATCCACCCACCCATCTATCATTATATATATATATATATATATATATATATATATATATTATCTTTCTGGCTTTTCATATTTCTAAACTGTTTTCGAGCAGTTTCTGTTTTATAAATATTTATTTGAAAGAGGGATTTTATATTTAAAAATTTTGATTAGATAACATTTTCAAAGCTTTCAGTTAAGGGGAAATTTCTATTAATTCTGTAGTTTATGATTGATGATTAATTTCATTATTTTGTAACAATAATAATTATATTAAAAAAATAATAACAATAATAAAAAAACAACCCCGTAAAAACAAGTTTTTGACTATAAATCCCTTATATTTGCTTTTAACCGGGGTGGGTGGGGGGTGGGAGAGGGGAAAGGTATTGTCACCGCGTCGGGTCAACACGCGTCGCGGACGGGCACGACGAACGACAGAGAGAGACCTTTCCAAACATTTACATCTCCCCTGCCGCTAAATATAGGTGCTAGGTCAACACGGCCTAGCAGACGACGAAGTTTTGTTTTTCTAAATAGTGATTTATATAGATAAACTAAAAATGCATTAATTTAATAACGGTACGTTCGATCGATCTGAAATTTTGATACGATGCATTGTTAAGTGTTACGGGCCCGTGTGTCACATTTCAGCTCGATGGCTTTACTGGAAGTGGGTCAATTTCGACGTTTGTTTTTCCGTGGGACGAGACGAACGAGACGAGCCTTGACGACGAACGAGTCGGCGGTGACGTTAATATAAGGGATTTAATAAAACAAACTCGTAAAAACAAAGTTTTTGACTATAAATCCCTTATATATGAGACAGAACTTAAAGTATTTACAAATATCTACAGACTGAATCTGTCTTTACTCCCCTTTGCTTTTAACCCAAAAAGGGGTGGGGGTGGGGGTGGGAGAGGGGAAAGGTCTTGTCACCGATCGCTCGGCCGAGCTCACCGTGGCACGCCAAATGTAAACAAAAGAACGCCGGTTTACCTGGTTTAAGCACGAGATGTTTTCACCGGTGGCTGGCCTGAAGTCAAGTGACCCGTAAAATGTAAACAATAGCGACTTTTACATATAGTTTATATAGATAAACTAAAAATGCATTAATTTAATTACGGTACTATCGATCGATCTGAAATTTTGATACGATGCATTGTTAGGTCGACGGACCCGAGTGCCAAATTTCAGCTCGATCGGATTACGGTAAGTGGGTCATTTTTTACTTTTGTTTTTTCCGCCCACCCGCACAAGACAGACAGAGATGACGAGACGGCCGCGAAGTTAATATAAGGGATTTAAAAATAGTAACCACGTACATATAAATGTATGAAATATATATGTTGGTTTGTATGTATACATGCACATTTGTACATTACCATCCAGACCAAGCTGAAAGTGTACAGGGCAGTGGTGCTCCCCACACTGTTATATGCTTGTGAAACTTGGACTGTATATCAATACCATGCAGGGCCGGATTAAGCCATCTTGGTGCCCGAGGTACATAACCACATGGGTGCCGCCTTCTGCCCCAATATCCCACTGACCGCTGGTATGTTCAATATTAAGCCAACCAACTAACAAACAAAACATTTGGTGTCACAAGGGATTGCGATAGTTGCGGACTGCACCGGGTGACACCAAAGGGTAAAATTCTGTATGCCTCGTTATTTGGCATTGGCATACTCGGAGGAGGTCTATGGAGTAAGTTGTGAGGGGCTGATACCATGAACTATCGAACTGGATGACACCCTCCCTAGTGACACAGCTGTTAACACATGTTTTGGTACTAGTATCACTCAAATAAAACATATGATAAGTTATTTGGTATTAAAATTAATATTTAATTAATTTTGTAATAATATTAGACAAACGTACTGTAACTTTTTTAATAGATGAGAAAGTCAGAGAATGCAAACCTTTACCTTTTAAAGTTCTTTAGTCTAGATTTACATCTGGCAAAGTTCATCATTAAAGTTAATTTCGCGCAACATTTCTGTCTCAATCATCAGCAAAGATAAGGAATCAAGCCTTTCTAATTTCATCATCGATCTAATTAGATTTTTTGTACGTTTTAACTGAGAAAAATAGCGCTCAGTTTAAAACGTTCGTAAACATTAAAGTAAAAAATATGCGCAAGTCCATTTCTACATTGGGAAATCAAACTGGATGTTTTGTCTATTACTTTGTATAATTATGTATGACTCAACGTGTTGTTTTCAGATGTTGATGCACCAAACTTGTGGCGAATATATGAGTAGTTCAGTATATACATTTTTGTTCAGATCTTTAGGATAAGCATTTATTAGTCAAATACAACATTGAGATGTTTGTGTTACATTGATCAAACAAGAAAATCTAACTCCTATATCGTTATTTACCTATCCTTATCTACCAAGCTCTGTCTCAAGTTTGTCAAAGATGACGTAAAAAGTAGATATACCAAATTTGGTGATCTGATAGTGAAGAATACAAATCAGCACACGTTTTCAAGTTCACATGCTCATTTTGTAGATTTTGACTAAATCTGTGAAAATGTAACACTTCTTTCCAAAAGACAAATTCTAATTCTTGTATCTTCTTTGCAATTTTTGTCTGCTTCTCTTTTAGCTAAGTGTTTATTATACTATGAATTTGATAGCAGTCATATTATTCACTTTATTTAGGGCTTATCTAAAATATTATAGAATATTCTTAATTTTATCATTGCAACATCTCTGATATTTTTAAATCTATTTTATAGGTAAACGTTTTAAAATATGACCCCTATTATTTGTCGAACTTTTAAAGTACTACTAGACTTATGATTAGGGTATAACCTAAAATATTATAGAAAATTCCTTAAATTCATTGTCTGCTGGACTCATTTATTTTTTCAAAGAATTTCACAGGAAATTGTTTTAAACTTTTAACTTATTGTTTATTAGTCTATTAATTTAACAGTATCTAAGATATTCTAGAAAATTCTCAATTGTATCTTTGCATGGGATCTGATAGGGAACAGGATCCCATAATGTAATGAAATCATACAGGAGTAACTAAACTAAACCTAAATATGGGATCCAATTGAGGGAAAGTGATTTCTTTAAAAATGGGATCTTTTTAGATCATAATGGGGTATGTTATCCAATCGAAGTATGGGATCGTGTTGGGGTCAGAAATTCGTCAAAGTCAAGGATTACATTATACAAAGGGATTATTTTGTAGAAAGGGATTCAACCGAGATTATTATTACATTATGCATTATGATAATACTGAGGAAATATGTGATCCCGTAAGTTTATGGGATCACATCGGAAAAAGGGATTACATCACGAATGGGATTCAATTATGCAACGTTATCATAATTGGGTATGAAATGTAAACGAGATATGGAATCAAATGGGCGAAAGGTATTCTACCAAAAATGGGATCTCCTTATGCAACAGGATAGTACTGCGTTATGTGAACCATAAAATATGGTATTTTTTCAAGTGAAATGACAGATAATTACTCTTTAGAGTTTTCGTGTTAAACGAATTTCACAGCATATATTTCAAAAAATAATTTTTCAGTTTGATAAATTGTTCGCACCCCTCAATGAGAAAACAGAAAAGCCACATGCAGATCGGGAGCGGCAGTTTGGCCACCGTTAGTATAGAGATTGCAGACATATTTTCTGGGGAACCGGACGAAACTTTATTACCCGGGTACTCGTTGAAAGGTCTAAATAGTAGTGGTATAAAATGGGATCCACAATGCAGGCCCGGGGAAAGACATGTATATCGGCTATTAATAATAATAGCAATCTATTATATAAACACCCTCATTTAATACTGACTCACTGTTGCCTAACGCTAAGGGACATCATTCTGCTTTTTAATTGAACATATTGACTTAAAAATCATAATCATTTTGGTTACCAGATTAACATTAACAATGACGTCATTGTTTTATGAGGATTGTTAATTATAAAATATTTTGTGTACATTTCAGGAATATTCGTGTTTATCATACAATAATTACTTACTTGGGCTTTGTAATAAAAAAAAACTTGGGCGCCTCGGGTGCCCTCCAACCCCTATTCTAAAATACTTTGTGTACATTTCAGGAAGCTTAATAGTTCGTATTATTCAAACAAGGATAAGTTACTTGGGCTTTTGAAAAATGTGGGCGCTGTAGGCACCCTAAAATCCCTATTATAAAATAGTTTGTGTACATTTCAGTAAGTTTAATATGTCGTATTTATCAAACAAGGACAAGTTAGTTGGACTTTTGAAAAAAGTGGGCGCCTTAAGCACCCTAAAAAAAACACGGGTTCCGTAGGCACCACGGCGTCTAGCACAACCTAGTATTAAATAATAGTAGTAATAAATAATAGAAATAATAATATTCATTATAATAAAACTGAACGTACCTGATTTAATGTAGTCTTTACTTTCAAATATGCTCCTGGATAACTTTTCCGGCCAGTGCAACTAATGTTTATGTAACTATTTTGAAATACATATGAGCAATTTCTAATTTCTGGTAGGCCTAAGAAAGAAACATTATAAAATTAGTTATCTTTTGTGTTTAAGCAATAGTACCTAAAGAAAAGGTTATATCAGGGGAAAAACATTCTATTTGACAAAAAAAAATTAATTAATCTATGTTTTATCCAACACCAACTAAACATTAAAAAACAAATAATTTGATTTGTGAAATTTGTGTTTAAGCGTATAAGTGGAGACGACAGTGTTGTGGTATTTTTAGTTACGTTTAAAAAATAAAAAAACAATCTAGTTTGATTTAGACACAAAAAGGTAATGACCCATTTGAAAACACCAAAATAATAATATCCATTCCAAATCCACATTTTACAATGTATTTGTTTCTCTTCTGGCAAAAGATATAACAATATTAACTAACACCTTTCTTTACAATGTTAATAGACTTGCTTGAATTGTATTTATTCACGCGATTCATACGTAGTCTTATTTTGAGGGGATCTTAAAGCTTACCATTTAGTCAATACATTGTCGGGGGTATCTATTTTATCATTTTATAAATCTTATCAGTGCTGTTATATGAAATTGTCGTATTTAGTGAACGAATGAAACGTGTTTTGTGGACTTCAGTCACTTCTAGATATATTTTTTTATCAGAGCAATATTGAGCCCAACGTCCTTGTTAACAGCTATGTCTCAATCGGTTTTTAATGACGTATTTCAACTAATGAAATAAAAATAAACTACCAGTTTGTAGTATATCACAAAAATCGAGTGATAATTTAAAAACACTTTATAAGAAGTTCCTTTCAATGTTATATTACTGCTGGAAATACTTATTATTGAATGTTATACCCAGAGGTCTTTACAGAAGTATCCATTATAGTTATGAGACTTAGCTATTTTAAAATGATTTATTTCATTGAAAAGTCTGTGAAAAACTGTTGTTGTAAATGTATGGCTTATTTTTTTTATGGGTTCATATTGTCTCATCACTGATACAATTGAAGTAAACCTAAATTGCTTAATTCATATTAAGGTTGACCTGTAAATTTCTTCTACTTTAACATCGAAAAAAGTGTACAGTAACCGATACTTGTTTTAAAATATTTTTCAGGGTTGCGGGAGGTTCCAAGGTCATTTGTAAAAGAATATCACTTTAAATCATCCATTAATAAAACTAAGTGAAAGATTTTCAGATTGTTTTGATTATTTCAATTGCGTCTTTTATTTGAAAAACAATATATCTTATAAATATTTAATATCAATATACCTAATTTGCAATGTATGTCACGTCTGTCTTTCCCGTCAGTCTGTCCGTGACGCTATGTGAGGTAACTCCCGATTAAAAAAATGAAAATATAGAAGTAAAAATGTTGCTTCCGAGATTAACAAAATGGGTTTCTCGCCATAAAATATTGTGGCGTGACATCATTATTTGAGCTTTTATTAATGTGTGAAGGGAACGAAGTAAAAAGAGCCCTTTTTTATTTGATGTGATAAATATTAATATTTATTTTTTTTTAAATTAAATATCCGTTTTTGTGTATGTGTCCATGTCAATATTATGTACATAATTATAAATTTAATTTTCTATATCAATGTTAAACAATCGTTTTTGGTTTATAAAATTTACAATTGGTTGTCGTTTGGTTGTCAAGTTTAGATGCGTTTTGAACTACAAAGCCGTTCTTTATTACTGCAAATGAAATTTGTCAACTTGTGCTTAAGTTTAGCGGTTTTTTATTTTATTTTATACTCTTTTAGATTGCATGTTTTTATGTTTAAACAAATAAAATATTTAAAAATAGGACTCCTCCCCACAATAGTTTTTGTTTGATTGTTATTTGTAATATTTTAATGCGTTTTAGACTAATTTTGAATTTAAAAAAAAATTGCTTTTAATATAGAACTGGAAGGGGTGCTGACTTGACAATAATGAAAACGTGTATTTGAATTCCTAAAACGTATATATTGAATTGTATATACGATTCACTGTTGATACTTTAATATTTTCTTTTATCCAGTGATAAACTTTGCTTCAAAGGTTTCATGCAAAATAAATAATTCTTTGTTATTCATATGTGTAAATAGTTACAATTTTTTGTTTACATGTTTTTGATAATGTAAATTTAATAATGTATGGACCAATGGGCGCATAAACGGACACGTCATAATAGATCTTGAAAAGGTGCTGACTTGAAAATAATAAAAACGTTTATGTTAATTACTAACAGGTGCATATTAAATTGTAAATGTGATTATCAGTTGATAATTTAATCTTTTCTGTTATCATGTGACAAACTTTGCTTACTACGTTTCATGAAAAATAAATATTTCTTTGTTATTAACATGTGTAAAAATTACATTTCATTTTTTACATGTTTTGGTAATGTTGTGGTAATAATGTAAAGCTAAATGGGCGAATGAACTGACAAGTCATAATCATCGATGAAGCTTAAACGGCTTCAAATCACAGATGTGCGTGATGTGGATCACATTACAGTCACATAATTTATTTTAAAACACTGTGCTGTATTATTGGTGCACTCATATATTGTGCGCACTATTCAATGCCGCAAGTTAATGTCCGGCTGACTCCTCAGCAATATTTGTTAATACTTCAAGCTTCAAATTTCTTTGCTGCAGTATCACTTTATGCTGTGTGTAATTCACTATGCATTTACTATTATCATGATTATATTATTATTATGAATGCAAACTTATATAACGCGAAGCCTAAGCTTGGATGTTTTCTCATAACACACATATTCGTATATATAATCAAAATATATACTCTGCTATGTCCGTTCGTAACGCTAGATTTTAGAAAGTGCACCGCTAAAAAAAATAGCCTTGAAAAAAATACTGGAACAGAACACTATTTTCAAACGTCCGCATAACTCTGTTCAATATGGAAAAGAGATTTAAATTTTCTCTCTTGGTCTCTACAACTTCTGATTATTTACTATGCGGCTTTCAAGCAAAAGGGACAATTACAAAAACTGAAATATATCCATTTTGAAAACTTCCGTCATTTTTGACTGGTAATACACTAGTTTACTAATAAACTTACTTAAAACAGATAAATAAATTTGACGAAGATTCAATGTATCATTTAATGTGGTACAGTTAAAATCATATGTAGTTTCATCAGAATTTCGTCTGTCTCGCGTGACATTTTCCAACTTCAGTTTGAATGAAAGATTATTTGTCAACAGATACACCTGGGATTCACTCTTTCTAACAGATATTTCTTGAGTGCAGTTGAACAATTTGAGGTCACTTTGACTTTCAGGCTCCAAGACACAGGTTTGAAACACATTGCCTTTTCGAGACCAGGTAAAATTTATGCATTGGGTGGGTTGAATATAAGAGAGTCCATTATACAAGAACGAACTCCCATCTAGAGCTGAGTTTTGCACTATGTCTGAAAAATAGAAGGTAGTCATGGGATAGCTATTAAATTCAGGAGATAACCAATCAAAAAAACTTTTTTTTAAAAAAATAATTTATTTGTAAGGTATTCTTTCAATACCAAACAATTGTCTTCTTCCTTATTTTAGTAACTTTAAATTCTTCTTTGAAATCTATTCCATATCAAAAATTATAATTTAATCATAATTATTTGATTAAAACTGAACACACCTCTTATTCCTTGGTACAAAGTCTCAAAGTATAATTCCTTGCAAAAATAATTTTAACATTTTTTTCTGTTAGTATTCCCATGAAAGAAATCAATAAACCATCCCTGCCTAGTTAAGCAATATTTTCAAATATAATTATTTTTCGATTCCATTACATTTTTTCCATAGTGAATTTACATGAAGCGTATCACAATCCTCCACAGGATTGGTAACACAGTTTTGCCTATTCCGTCCACACTTACATTGTATTGTGTATGTGTTCATTACATGATTTTAAAGTTGTATACATCTAATGACTTATAATTAGAGCTAGCACTGATTAAAAATTTGTTGTTCCATTTATAATATTTGTTTATCGCATATATAGAACCTGATAAGTCGCGATTCATTAATACGCCAAATCGGTTAAGTCACGGTAATTCCACAGCTCATTAATTGTGTGACGTAACACAGCACATTCGTTCAGCTTTGCAAGAAATAAGGAAGAAAATTTATTGTTTTTACTTATGCATGTCTCAATAAATAATTATAATACGCGGGAAAATAATGTACATACAAAAATTAAATTATTAATAAATTGGGGAAAAAATATTAGAAATATTTTCTTAAATTTTAATATAATTTTAATCGATGAAATTAATGGTAATCAATTAATGTTTTAACGATTACTCGATACATTAATCGTTAATTCCCGCACCTCTACTTATAATACATGTATCTGTCTTGTCATTTGAAAGAAAATGAAAACTATTCTAACAGAAAAAGACTAAAATAAAAACGAATACAATAATATTATGATAGTCTTTCTAAGTAATAATCGAGAGGACTCACGTGTCATTTTAAATTTGTAGATTATATTATTTTAATTTTGTTTAAATTGTAATTCATTAGAAAGTAGTGAGTGACTTATTGCACTACTTCGAAATAAAAATAAAAGGAATAGGAAATAGGAGCTGGGAATTATTTTTTTCTTAAACCTTTATTCCTAAATTTAATTCCTAACAGAATTATGAGACTGGTTTATGATATTTTGTTTGCAATTTAATTAGCCACATAATATATTTTAATATCTTAAGCATCATGCATATTGTGTACATGTCATCATTCAAATAATTTCTTACCTCCAGTGACCATTTGTGCCATCAATAAAATCCGAGCAAGTTTGTTTAGAATCATGTTTATGTTAAAGCGTAATCAAAGAACTCTGAAGAAAAAGAAGAATTAAGTAATTTTAAAATACATCATTTTTTTTTGTGATACCGATGTTTGTTATCTAACCGTATAACTATATGTATAGTGACATTGAATCACATATAATCCCCTCTTGTATAGACGGTTCGAATCCCCGTGAAGGCAGGACTAGTTGCCGTGGAGCTGGGTGTCGGACACTCAGCTCTTAAATGATACCTAACACTAGTTAGGGAAACAAAGGCGGTTGGGTAATGTGTGGAACACTCATAGCCATGGCTTGTGAACGCAGGGTCACTTGACAAGAGACCGGCATGGTCTGTGGACGCAATACTTTGTAAAGAAGGAGCGTCAGTATAGATAAGATACTACCCAAAGCGTATGTGTAAATGATGTAATTGTAGTGTGCAATCTCACGGAACTCATAAATTGTAAAAACTATTTTCACATTTTAACTTTTCATGATACCCTAATTTGGTCATTCCGGCAAAAGTAAAATATAGGTATCATTTTTTAATAGAAACGTATTCAAGTGACAGCTAATTTAAAATATTTACATCGACAAACTAATGTCTTGCAAATCAAACTGCCTGGCAATGAAAACATATTTATGTTAAATATATTGAGAGCTACAAACTTTTATCAAGTGAATGCATTTGGGGACCGCGAGGAATCCATTCATTTAAATCTTTGCAAAGACTAACCCAGGGCTTTATGATAATGTTCTACCTGTCAATCAGAAACTCTATTGAATTTAAACTTTAAATCCCAACATACTCGCTATTCAGAATCTACATGTACATTAAATATGGGTAGTCAGCATATTTTTTATTACCAAAAAATCCCGAGAATATTTCATATATAATCAGACTGCGATAAACCTTTTAAATAAACTACAAGGTACACCAACAATTAGTGTGATCAAAACAATACATCAAAGCGTTATTAATTGTCTATTACAAAAGTTGACGATTCGACTAATACCTTCGTCAGTCCAAATAACTTATACAAGTATTAAAATTATATAGTACTAACAGCAATCAAACACAATACGTATATTTAGGAGCAGTCAGAAATAACTAGAAATATATTTATAAAGAATAGGACAGGGTAAATATTAGGTGAGTATTAAAAAGAATACAAAAGCTCTTGTAAGCACCAATAAGATCCAACTTTTTGAAGCTGCATAATGATAATTTACTGGTGCTGTTAACGATTAATTTAAATTTAATAGTAACCTTTTGAGAAATTAAAGATGAATTAATAATTAATTTCGATTAAATCCAAAGATTAAAATTTATGATGTCATAAGTAACACTTATCAAACGTTATTGTAGAAAAACTAAATAATACTGGAATGTATCCTTTATATGTCATCTTTTAACCAACTACGCAAAAAGACAAGTGTGTTGATATTATTTTGTTCAAGTGATAAGCGGGTCTTATTTACAATATAACCAGCCGAGCTGAACAATCATTCACATGGAACTGAGGTAACTGGTATGAACAAAGCGGTCTTGGCAAGAATTGACATTATCGGATATCGGTGTTCATTAAGTTTCCACGATTGTAGGGGGTTAATGGATTCAAGAACTTTCATCTCCATTTTATAAGGCAGTAATTCATCAGAAGAGCTGTCGTCATTTTCTGTCTCTGAGTCAAACTCCATTACTGCCATTTGCTTAAAACGCTTTTCATTGGGTTTGATATGTAGGCGAAGTGTTAGAACCATGGTAGGCAAAAGTTATCAACATTTGTATCGTTCCCGTCACTCAATATTTTTTTTTAAATGTTCATGTAATCGTCAGGAAATTTGTTATTATTTTTCGACCGCTATTCTTAATTATTTTTTAAAAAACTTTTTGACTACCAATAATTTTTAAGTGATGGGTCGATTAATCGTTAATAAATAATTTAATCATTAATTTTTTTTTAATTTACGCAGCCCTATAGTTTACTATTAATAATTGTTTCCTAAACGTGGATTTTATTTATTTTACGTAAAAGTGGATCAACGTGAAAACAATCATAGCTTTATACAATTCGATATCATGATCACTGGGTCTGGTTTGAAAATCCACATGTAAACATTGCTAAGTGATTTAAAGAAAATGGTCAAGTATATAATAGACTAGGTCAGACAGTAAATAATAAAAAAGTAACAAATTATTTGAAATGTGTAAGTCTATAAAGTAACAATTTAATATTGAACGCTTACATGTTCGGAAGTTTTGCTTGACGTTTGATTTGTGGGGAAATGAAGACTAAGGAAAAAAATTAATAAATGGGGGCTATGAAATGTAAGAGAAAAATAAAATCTTTGCATGACGACAAGAAGGGTAACAATCAAATGAAAGACAATGGGGAAAAAACTGTTGTGAGTTGACGTGCTTATTTAAACGGTATAATTAATATTTTTTTAAAAGTGTTTAACTATGAAAGAAAAAGATAAAACACGTTTAGTTGGGAAGAAACAAAGAGAGAGAGAGAGAGAGAGAGAGAGAGAGAGAGAGAGAGAAAGATGGAAAGAGAGATGGTGAAGTAGAGAGAGAGAGGGGAGAAGAGAAGGGTGGAGAGAGGTAGACGATAAGAAAACTGATAAATTGGAACATAAAAGAAATGAATTTTTTTTAGGGAATCGTTTAATGGACGAAAAATCAGTAGGAAATATTTTCTGAAATAAAGTTTTAGATAAAAAAATAAAAAGGTAATAAATAGAAAAAAAGAGTTACCAGATTAGCAAGTGTAAAAAATAACGACAAATAAAAATATAGAGACAGATTTGTTAAATGACATTGTCTCTCCATAAAAATGTAAATAAAAAGTAAAAGTAAGAATATTATCGTTAAAATATTTGTAAAAAAACTACAACAATGGTTAAAGAATTAACATAAATCCGTACTGACATTAGGTGTAATTTACAATGATAATGTTTAAAGAAAAAACAGACTTCTGTACTGAATTTAAGAATAATCACAAAAATAACACACACGCATAACCTGAACGTCCGTTGAAAAGAAATGACCATGATTGTAAGTTCTTCTCACTGAATGTGTCCAACTACTGGAACTCTACGTCATTCGTCACACTTTCTAATTTCAAATAGAGGTCTTAAAGGTCAAGGTCATTGTCTAGGAAGTATTAACACATGCACTTCTTTAACGCCGGTGCTACTTAGAACTGCTATTCAAAGAGCTCCAGAGAAATATTGAAACAAATTGTTGAAAGAAAAAAATCCGGTCAACGTAATGTAAAATACTTTTATAAAGCCAGGACCAACCTTCATTTTTAGGTTCGTTTATTCAAGTGAAAATTTAAAAGTCGTGTGCCAAGCAGTGCTGTTAACTCAAGGTGCCAAATTGTCCCAGGCAGGAGTAAAAAAATTCCAAAATTAGACTAAAAATTCCCATATTCATTAAATCCTGTTGACGTAGCCAACAAGGGGGGGATGCGTTCAGTTTGTTACTGAAATTAGACAACAATCTCTAAATGAAGACATGATTACGGTCATTACACCGCTATATTGTATATTACAAGTACAAAAGTAAAAATGTCTGTAATTGCTAAAAAAAATATTAAATAAAAAAATTAATGTTTTGTAATTTATATTATATATAAACAATGAATCAATAATACGTAGTTACATAGATTTCTTAGAGTTCATGAATTATTGAAAAGACGAGATCTTTAATATTTTATATTAAATATATTATCTAGTCAAATTCAGTCCACTTTGACTATATCACCAGTGTTTGATTCTGTCACTTTGACTATATCACCAGTGTTTAATTCTGTCATTTTGACTATATCATCAGTGTTTGATTCTGTCACTTTGACTATATCACCAGTGTTTGATTCTGTCACTTTGACTATATCACCAGTGTTTGATTCTGTCACTTTGACTATATCACCAGTGTTTGATTCTGTCACTTTGACTATATCACCAGTGTTTGATTCTGTCACTTTGACTATATCACCAGTGTTTGATTCTGTCACTTTGACTATATCACCAGTGTTTGATTCTGTCACTTTGACTATATCACCAGTGTTTGATTCTGTCACTTTGACTATATCACCAGTGTTTGATTCTGTCACTTTGACTATATCACCAGTGTTTGATTCTGTCACTTTGATTCGTTCATTATAGTAAAAAACGAATTAAAATTACATTTTCACCAACCTCTTGATGTTTTGTAGAGTTGGTGACGTCTGTGTGCTCACGTGTTCAGTCTGGGAACTGGGTCAGTGCTGCCATTGACAATTTTGGGAAAAACCTAGTGAACACGTCAAACAAAAAACGAAAATCAGAAATACAAAAAACCTAGAAACGCTAAAAATAAACAAATATGACGTAACAAAGCCTTCTCCCACCCTAGACAAAGTATTTCGTATTTGAAAATTATCATGTTTCAAATAATTTTATTTTATTATCATTGAAGTGTGTTTTTATTTTTTTTTAAATTTGTCAATCTCAAATAGTCCCATATTTAAGACCAAATCCTCATAAATTCCCAAATTTCCAATTCTAAAAATGTGGCTCAAAAATTCCCAGGATTTGGGAAATTTCCCAGGAGTTAACAGCACTGCTGCCAAGAAATAAAAAAAACAACATGTGTACAAAGTTACAAGGCATCCATTTTTGTGCAAAAATTTACAAAAAAAGATACATATATTATATTATCGTAATAACAAATTTGCTCCGCAGTTTTTGTAAAATGCTCCGCGGCTTCGGTGAGATATATGCGTTGCCGGGCAGCTTAAAGGGAACATTAGTCAGGGAAATAGCAGTAAATCTCATGCTTATTGTTAATATAAAAAAAAATAATAATTTGTCTTCCTTATTAGACATAAAATATTATTATTCTATATTTTTGTAAATAAAATAAAAGTAAAGTTTTGTTACATAGATACGTTATATAGGTTGCATAACATTTTGTCGAAAATTGTTAGCCTTATATATAATTTAGAACCATGTACACATACTTCTTTGAGTTGAAAATAATTTTCATCATTTAGAGCATGTCGGACAATAAGGTTCTATCTGCATTACTTAACAATGTGTATTAAAGAATATGTCCATCAAATGTATTTGAAGAAATGTATTATCTTTTTATAGTCATTAAATTGGCATTAATAATATACAAGTATATTATAAATTGCATCTAAAATATCTAAATATTGAGACGCTATTTGTAAGAATATATTTTCTTGACATTATTTTATTAGTTGACTGAAGGTTTGCTATGGTTTAATAGTTTGTTTTGTCGTAAAAGAAAACAAAAACACATCAAAATACCCAGAATCTTTTTAACAAAAAGTGACTTTAATTTTTGTTCGAATTTAGTTTTAACATATCAAGCTAGAAAAATACATTTTAATGAAAAGATTGAATAGATTAGTTGTGGCCAAACTCAACAATTGTGTCTGTAACAAACTGTATCCTCAGAGGAATGTAAAGGCTATTAAAATTAAACAAAATTACACACACACACACACAAACACAATCAAACACCGAATAATTTTCTATGTTATATGCACACTTGTAATTGGCAAATAACATAGGGCTCTTTAAAAAAAAATCATCGTCTCTTTTAAACCATTTCCGTGTCAGTGGACTTGTTTCTCCTCTATGATTTTACGCCCTTTCAGTGCTACAGCACAGTGTTAAAAAATTGACGTATTATTATCCTATTTTTGTTGGAATATCTTAAATATTCACGAGTCTTTTTAATTGTTGAAAGAGAAAATCTTATGAAAACATAATAATTCAAAATGTGTTATTGTTTGAGTTATGATGATGGTGCCAGTCGTTAAGTGTAGTAATAACGGTTGTTGAAATATTATTAAACTTCACAATATTACTGAGTATCTTTGGTTTAACACAAATTAAAAAGAACATTTAAACGTTGATTTACAGCTGTCTCTTAGTAATCATTAAGATTAATCAATACATGATTTAATATATAAACACAATTTTTAAAGTTACATAAAGCTCCCATAAGAAGATTTTTTTACCCCTCATTAATTTATGACAAGGTGTAAAGCAAATACTAATAGTATTGCGTGCGACATTTCATTACGTACTCGACAACTGTAAAGAAAACTTGCTCTCCTATTTTTCTTTCAAGGAGTATTTTCAGTAAACGAATGTTTCATATAAAAGTGGAAGAACTATTTTTTTTAAAGTTCAGGCAACTTTAACATTTGTTGGGATGAAAATAAACTATATTGCTGTGAAAAGTTTTTAATACATAAACAAATAAAATAAAACAAAAAATGTTTTTTTCGGTAACCATACTTCAATTAATTCATGCATATAACCTATGAATAAATCAGTGCCTCTCGTGTCTGCCAAATAGTGGCAGGAAGAATGTAACATTTAAAAAATCCCCATACCATGACGCGTCTATCTATTTATTATGTTATCGATTTTTAACTTAAATTCAATTCATATTATTTGAAGCCTATGGAAAGTTATTGCAAAGTCAATTTGTTAGCAGACCTGATCATGGATCACGGTGCTCTAATAAACTATTAAAGAACCGGGTGTTGACACTGACTGTATGAGACTTGATTTAATTACTCCATATATGCATGAATGACCTCATAGAACTCTTTTAAAATTGTCGTGTCTTTCAAAACATTTGTGTTTCAGTGGACTTATTTATTCTCTGTTATATTACGTCCTTTCATTTGATGATTATTAATACAATATTTTTTTGTGGTTGGCGAATTTTTCTCTTGGTATCAAATCTTTACAACTTGGAAAGCCCACAATCTGATCGAGTGTAAAGTTAAAATCTTTCTGTAAACTCAAAGGAAAGCGTATTTAATAAGTGCAGAAAAAAATGACGAAGAGCATTAGGACAAAGACACAGAGTTTTATCTACTTTTCTGATTTCAAAATCATCCGAAGTCTCAACATCTTTTTTCACAGTCGTCATGGAAAGACTGGATCAGTTTTGTAATGTGGGTGGGCAGCCCCATTAACTAATACTACCACTTAGTTGTAGTGTTACAAAGCTCTAAATACTAGTTCTAAATGTAATTACAATGAAACAAATCACAGAACAACTCCTGTCTCATACCACAGACAACGATATTTAATGATACAAAAATACAAATACTATATATATATATATATTACAGGCAAAGTGTGAAATTCAGGCATTCTATAGAATGCCATAGGCAATGTATAGAATGTGTGATGGTTTCAGGCAAAGTATGAAATGATTCCTATTTCATACATTGCCTAGGAATTTTATAGAATGCCGAATTGTCGTCCGGAAAAGTATGTAATTGGCCTACCCCCAACATTTTTTCGACCCACTGATGTTGGCGGTGGCGTTTTGGTCGTTGTTTGATGATGGCGATCGAAGTCTGTGAGTGTTGAAAGTTATTGTAGGACAGTGTTAAGCCGGTATGAGGTTCCAAGACCAAATCACAGACAATATTTCCAAAAATTCATCTCACGCCGTCAGTTTATATCATCCGGCTGAGATTGCACAAACGTTCTCCCATAACGTTTCCCTAGGATTGCTGTGTGACAATGTCGGAAGAGAATGTAGTGCTAGTACATGAATCATGCCATGATGACATGCAACGACGTTACTACGATGATTTATCTAAAGTAAGAGCCAATGCTGCGTCAGGGAATTTCAAACAATGTGGTAAGCAGCCTAAAGGAATACTGGCCCACCTTGAAGATCGTTCATGTTAAGCCGCGACACATACAAAGCCAGGGGAAGGTCGAAAGGGCTAACCCAGACATCGAAAATATGCTGTGTGCTTGGATGCAGTAATGACATAAATGGCCACTGGAGTGAGGGGTTACGCTTTGTCCAACTCAAGAAGAACAAATCTTTTCATTCTGGGATTAAAAGATCACCATATGAAGCTGTCTTTGACTGCAGAGCTAAAGTAGGCCTCACAACGTCGTCACTACCTGAATATGATTTACAATATATGAAAACAGAGGAAGACCTAAAAAATAATACAGAATGTACCTCATGTGCTTTATTTTTTATTACTTCCACTTTAAAATACGTAATTATCAATAAAGTCTTTTGTTGTGCTCTTTTTACACTTTGCGTAAACGGAATCAGGCATTCTATAGAATGTCTAAGCATTCTATAGATTACCTAAGAAAAGTATGCAAAAGTTTTACAAATTTCATACTTTGCCTGAAACCATCAGGCATTCTATACATTGCCTAGTCATTCTATAGAATGCCTGATTTCACACATTGCCTGTAACATATATATATATATATATATATAAATATAATATAGATACATGACAATAATATACATACAAAAACTATCTTCACCATGACGGATATTATTGCCTATCTTAATATAATTAATAATCCTTCTTCTTTGGTTAACATGTATTTTTTTCCGGGCTGCAACCGCACACTTGGTTCCTTCCTAACGTGACAAGTCGACCCTTCGATCCGACTCCACTTGTCCCGCTCCCATGTAAAACATCGGCTTTCCCTAAAGTCTTTAGATCCTTGTTTCTCGTCACGCCTCTCTGCTCTGTTAACTCGCAGTCACTCACAGACTGTTGGTTTACTGAAATATAATGTTACTTTGGGCCACACTGGCTCTCAAAACTATTTATACTTCTTTACCCTCTACACTCTAACTCTGTTAATGGCTAATATATCAATAACAAAATATTATACAACAAATATAATCTAACTACTAATAGCTTTAATATAAATAATGATTAAAATACAACTGCTATATAAAAAAATGTGGATCTCAAATCTACAAAGTACAATAATAACCTATTACAAATAATATCTGACAGAAAATGTCGACACACTCATGTGTCAAGGAAATATTATAAGTTAATGGGGTTTTCCCTATCTGTGAATGCTAATGCTAGCATGACCGATCATTTTAACATATACGTTGTTTTAGTAAACTTTTTGTAATAACCATGTTATTGTAAGTTATAAATTTTAAAAAGTATACAATTTAGAGACAAAATCAAAGATTATTTCCCCACTGATTGACTTAAAAATATAATAGATCAAAGTCTTCTCGGAGTTTTAATTAAATGTATGTTTGATATTCTTATCAGTTTAAGCCATCGCCTCGCTGGAAGATTGATACAAACGTACGTTTCAGGTTTGTTTAGAATTGTACGCTTTAAGGTCTCTATGGTTTTATTAGGGATGTTAATATCGTGGGTTTTTTTGGCAAACCGATTATCGGTTATGTAATTCCGATTTTAAACTGATTATCATTTTACCGCTGACTTAATAGCAATATATTCTTAAAAATATAGCTGTGTGTTCAGAATCTTAGGGTGCCTACGGTAAATACGATTCACCATAATTTCGCATGTTACAGTAAGCCCAAGCCGATGTTGGGTGATCAGAGGCTCATAAATCTAACAATGCGGAAGTGGGACGTGGGTATACTCATATACGCTCACGCCCTTGCAGCCACACCGTTGTATCAATGAAATCTGATTGACACGATGAGTGAGCTATTAAGTGGCATATATATATATACATATATCATTAATGATTTCAAGGAAAGCAACGTGCTCGACTTGACGCTCAGTTGCTGCCTCACCGCAGATGCACATACATCTTGTCAATGAATTCTGAGTAATGCGATGGGTGAGCTATTAATTGGTGTTGGTTGTAAGGAAGACAATGATTACTTTATCATTGGGGCTTGTAAAGAAAGTCACAGATAAACAGTCACAGATCTACTGTATGTTTATTAAAAAAACTTTATTGATTAAGCAACATGATATCATTAATGAACAAAAATAAATTAACTGAGTTGCGACCACGCTCGTAGAAATAGGAAACAAACAATAGATACGAAATGATCATATAAAAAAAATATTAAAGTCAAAATAACTTAAAATCAATTTACAAATCAAACAAATCCTTGTTCTTATTTAGAAAAAAAAACACACAAAAAACTAATGATTCAGCGTCTTCTTGAAGGAGCCCTTAAAAATATCGTAACTCTAGATTTAGCATCGTCATGTCATATAAACATATTTAATCAAGGTGCCGGTAAAAGAAAATCATTTTGTACACATGAGAAAATAAAACATCCGACCTTGTATTGAGGGTTTAGTTGTATGTGGCTTTAATGTCAGGGACTCTTATCGGGTCCCTTTAGAAGGCGGGCCTACGAACTGGGCGTGAACGCATCGGGCTTATTTATTTGTTCAGAGCAATTACTGTATGTTAAAATGTATGTAACTTGTTTTATCTTTATGGGCTATAAAAAAAAATGGTATTCACATTTTTATATGATGTGAGACTGTTAAAATCTCCTCCCTACTTATCACACATCGTAAGAAATAATTAATGCACGGGGGGTGTTGGTTGTAAGGTTATGCCCCCCCTCCCCCCATAAAAAATTCTTTTTATAGGCGTTCCGCCATTTATTGATGGCTCCAGAAATATAAATATGCAATTATATATATATATATATATATATATAAATACATATGTATATATATTTATATTTAATAATTGGATAATTAGAGTGTCTTTATCTTATATTTTCTTAGCTGTTACAAACGCTCCTTCTATACAGAAGATTATTGCGTCCTACGCTTATCTATGGTTTGTGTTAGGTCTTACATTCTTAGTAGAGATTTAAATGTTGATAAAGTGTTGGTTTTACTGGTTTCATCAGGCAACCCATTCCACGCCCAACTTCGGGACAGGAAAAACGAGAATTTGTATGTGTTTGTTCTTGCATACGTAATAAGAAAGGTGTTCTTATTCTTATGTCTATTTGAGGGTTGTGTTAATTTATCTTTGTTTTATATTTCTCAACTAGAATTAATTGCTTTATGTGTTATCACTACGTTACTTCTGGTTCTTCCATCATATAGTGTTTCAAGGTTTAATGATTTAACTATTGTTGTTATTCTTATAAGTTTTGAATATTCTCCAGTAATGAATATGGCAGCTCTGTTTTACTAGTCTTATATTAGCTTGCTTTGTAAGTTTAATCGGAACCGTCCGTCCAACTATTTGTTTATAATTTTTTCACGTGCTCACTTCACGCGTTGACGCCGACCGTCACTGTTCACACCCCCTACCGTCCCTGCGCCCAGGGGAGATAAAAACCAGGGGAGATAATTCTGTTTCAGTCTATAAATTTCGCATTTAAACATAATCACTACTTTTAGTTATTTCTCATATATAAGGGATTTATAGTCAAAAGGTAAGCTGGCTTTGCGCTTAGACTAAAAAGTAGAAAATTAGTGCATTTTTAATATAAGACTAGTTTAAAAAAGAGTTTTTAAGGTTAATTATTTAAAATTTATTCTAGTTTATAATTTTTTTCTTGGTGGTTTTGTTAACAAATATTGAACATATTTTTTTATTTTGATATTTATTTCTTTCTCAACTGACAGAATGGCCTTGAATGACTTTCTATAATAAAAGTCAGTAAGAGAACATTGGAACCTTCTTATCACGTCCCACGTGTTAAATTTATGACGTCCTGATAGGGGAGGGGGGGATGGGGTCAAACATTTGTGACGATGTGTGACGAGGCGGAGGGGGGGGATGGTTAAGAAATGTGGCGTCACATTAAAACGCACAACTTTAAACTTACATTTAAATATTTGATTGGATACAATTTATTTAATGATGTTTTAAATGGATTCACGTGTGCTTCGATATTAGATAAATATATCTAAATACATACCTAAATGACAATAAAGTAACAAAGTGATATGAAACATGCTTATTTTCAAATACGAATTACAGGTTGTATTTGGGATAGGGGGACTTTGTGATGTCATATTTGAAGAGGTACCTTTCTGTGACGACATTTGACGAGGAGGAAATCCACTAAAAACGCGTGATGTCATTTATGGACGAGCCCATACAAGTTCTAGCATGCGGGGAGTCTTCAAACAAAAGTTTTTAAAAAGTTCGTATTCCAAACAAATGTCGTATACCAATCAAAATATTTCGCGTCAAAACAGGACGTATGCCAAGTTAAGCTTTTACCAAAGCAGACGCATACCGAGGTACCATTTTACAGTGGTACCTCGAGATACAAGTTCCCTTACATACGAGTTATTTGAGATACGAGCTGTCGACCGAGCGAAGTTTTGTTTTGAAATACGAGCGAAATTTGTGATACGAGCTCTCCCTGGAACTGACAACCTGTGAATTACAAGAGCTACAGTCGCATCAGCATTTGGGGGTTCTGCAAGAAATCGGTTTTCAGGAAGAGCCAGAGGTGGAGGAGGTTATCTCCACAAGTGAGATAAAGAGATTTTTGGTAATGTGGGAGAGATTTTCACAGTTCTTGGAAAAGAAACACCCCAAAAAGGTGCAACTGGTCGTGGATCAGAGCTATTTAATGACATTTGCCAAACTCATAGCATTTTGAAAGGGAGGAAGACACAAACCTTCTTGGACAGTTTTTTTGTAGTTGTTTTGAATCTGGTGAAAAAGGCAAAGACAAGTGAAGAGAAAAGCAGTGACTAAAATTAAGCATACCGTAGCATTAAGGTGTGTGTAAGTTACATTTAAGTTACCAAAATACAAATATGTATGTACACTTTATAAAACCATTTTTTTGTTGCTTTACATTCTCTTTTATTATGTTTTTATACCATATTGTCGTTTATAAATACATTTTTCTTATTCAAAAACAAGTTACAAAACAGTTAAGAGTAGCAAATGTTTGGGGCTGGAACGGATTAAAGGCATTTCAATTAATTTCAGTTCGGAAAATTCCTTTGAGATACGAGAAAATTGACATACGAGCAAGGTTATGGAATGAATAAAACTCTTATCTCGAGGTATTACTGTATGTTGTTGTTTCAATTATTACCGTTTAAATTGTGATTTTTTTGCTCTACCACTTCTAGTGCACATTCGAATTACACAAAAACATGTTATGTTCCTATAGACGATAACGCACGTAATTAAGTAATTTCTTAACGTGTTATCCTGGGTCCTGAGGATTAGCTTCATGCGTGTTCTTTGCCATTCACCACTTTCATTCATGGCCTATGTATTTGGGAGATAATATAGTCGCCTTTAAAACTGGTAAGCGATTGTAAATGTGTACAGCACATTGTTATACATTATGGCCGTGCTTTAAAAAAACAACAACAGTTTAACAAAACTTTCCTGTGTTTTGCGTTAATATCCATAGAGCGCCTTGACATAAAACTAGTTGTACGCGAACAAACTGTTGCTTGGACCTAGATTTTAAAAAAAAATATGTAGAAAAGTAATGTGTTACATAATATGAATGAATACACTATAAAACAAGTTGATGCTATGCTAAATCAAACTCTTTCACTTATAGTTCTCGCTCAATAATTTGATTTCATAATTATTAAGAAATATTGATAAAGCCTCTGAATTTAGAATGTCAATGCTCAGTATTTAACTTTTTAAAAAAAAAGTAATATATTTTTTCTTCTTCTTTTATATTCTATTGGTCCCACAAGCAATGTTCTAATAATTATGGCTCCTTTACATTTCTCCACAACTAATTCCAGATACACATCAGAACTAGGTGGACTTGAAGGCGCCAAAAATAAATAAGGAGCAAAAGTATTTTAATTTCACATATGATCGTGAGAAAAAACATGTTTTTTATTGGTTAGCAAATAATTGTATGTCATTTAGAAGCTAGATATTCTTAAAACAATATTTCATAAACGCACGTGTTTTTGGATAAAAATAATTTCAGTTAAAGCAAATTTATAAAACGTTTTATGGTAAATATTTTATTTTTAAAACTACACACGCGACAAAGGTTGTATTCAACGTTCAGTCACTTCTTGTTAAATTGTTTGCATTCGCATTCAATATTAGAGAGAACAATTCTGGAATTTCTGATAAGTCAAAATTTGGAAACAAAGTTTCTGCCTTGTTGAACATAGAGACGCCGACAGAGTGACGTCATAAGTAATTTTCGTAGAAGGCGTACAAGGAAGTTTTTGAATAATAAATTAAAACGGCCTTATCTGTGATGCATTTCCTGTTCAAAATCACGGTGTCACAATCGGTGTAGTTAGTTCAACACAAATAGTTTCATTTTGAGTTTCTTTTCAAACAATATAGTTCTGATAAATTCTAATTATTATTTAAACGTAGAGACCAATATATTTCATGTGACGAAATTCATCTAGCGGTATGTTAATAATTTTTTGAAATTCGTGAATGAAATAACATTTAGTAATTGTTTTGGAACAATTATTTTTTCTTTTGTTTTTGATATTGTGAAATTTTCTATAGTGTCTAGTGTTAAAAACACGCCCAAATTCCGGACAGGAAGAACTAGAATTTGTATGTGTTCGGTATTAGATAAGTTGTTTTTTTTTATTCCTTTGTCCATGTGTGGGTTGTATTAAGTTATTTTTGTGTTGTGTTACCAAATTAGAATAAATTGTCTTATTTATTATTACTATCTCTTTCGTTGGTCTTTCATCGTCTAGTGTTTCAATGTTTAATTAATTAACTAATGGTTAAGAGCACAGTAGTAATAATTAATAAATTAGGCATGTAGAAAGACATCTTGCACAGAGCAAGGTGACTAGTTTACAGCTGTGGTAGTCCAAATTGACTATTATGGGATGTTGAGAATACGGGGTGATTTGGCGTACTGGAGGGATCCAGTGTTGACGCAGTGAACCATGAATGTACAAGGATGGGCCACTGGTAGGTGGTAGCCAGAAACAAGGCTAGAGAAAGAAAATAAGGGAAAGGCAAAACAAACCTTCTGTTTGCTACGCCTTTACATCTTTCCAATTTCATCGACCTCGAATTCAGAACGAGACGACGAAAGGCCATGATACTGAGTAAAAATGAACTTTATACATGATGCTACCGCTGGCGCCAACATATGCGGCTACCACCGGTGACAGGGGTTTAGAAAATAATAAACTTATCAAAATATTGCAAAGTCCAAACAACGACATAACCATCTAACGGATGGATGTGAGCGTGTGAGGTTCATACAATCGAACTTTTTTAATTTATATGGCGAGATATCCACAGATGACACCAAACAGCGGGACCCAGCACATTTGGTGCTAAAAGTTATCAACGTTATAAAGAAGGTTTGAAAGTTAAGACTAAAGTCTAAATCATACCTAGTATCATTAAATAAAAGTAAAAACAATGAAATTGAAATCAAAAGTTCACCTGTAATAAGACTTCAATTGCAGGTCTTTTTAATCGAAAAGCTGTGAGTTGATTTTCAAGCGATGACGTATGTGCGCTGTGGGTTATCTAGACTCCTGGTCTTGCTGAGGTGAAGAGATCGATAATTAATTATAATTTACCCGCGTTTTTAAACACTCCTTCTTGATGGACTCTGATTACCCAGTATCCAATATCCAGAACTTAGTTTACTGTGAATGTCAACTATTGCCCTCACAAAACATAGGATGTCTTCAAGAATATTGTTTCACGGGAACTAAGCGATCTAAAACTGGGGTCAAGTGGGGTGAGGGGCAGTTAACAGGTGTTTAGTTCAGTCTAGAATCCATTTCACGGGTGAATGAGTGCGGAATTGAAGTTTAGACCTAAGAATCTAATACATGTTTCCACAACTTCTTGTTTTCATTTAAATTGTACTGAAAAAACCGTTCCTTTAAATTAATTCAGGTGAACAAATCTGTATATATGTGAAAGACGGAAAAAGTCATAGAATGAGTATAAATAGATGTTGAATTCGAACATATTACAGGAATAAAACTAAGAATCTTGCAAATTACTGCATTTATCTCCGTTAAAAAAATTAGAGGCTTGACGTAATATTTCAGAATCAGGAAAACTATTTTTTATTTTATTTCGAATCTCATCATTGTACTTTTTTACCACAGAAAACACCATCAACTATAACATGTCAAAGTAGCAATACATAATAAAAATCGTACTTGAAAAAAGTATTTCTTTTTACCAAATGTGTCAGTAACTTACTGGCATATATTATTATTTTGCTTAAAAATGTGTGTTAGTCCGTTGTTAATGAGCATACAAAATTTCATAATATGCCATAAGAATAATTAATTAATTGCTATTTGTTGACATTGTGTTACTTAAGGTGAAGGAGAAAAATGAAGATATCTCTTCCTGAAGGAGTTAGCGTTAATGCTCTTGTGGGTTTATGCATAATTGCTACTGGCATTCATCTACACGTGGTCGGCTTAGCGACAACGGAGTGGTCATCCTTTCAAGTAGATGGCCATTCTCAAGGAGTTGGTCTTTGGAAAACATGTAGAAAAGATTACCTGATGGAATGTTGTATGGAATACCAATTTGATGAGTTAGGTAAGTAAGGTTAAATAAATGAAACATATATATTCATTTTTAAAAGAAGTCTTATTTTGCATGAAGGAATTACACAAATGTATCATTGTAAAGAAAAAAAAACGTAAATGAATATATTAACTTTACTAATGAGATATCAATGTCAACATATATCACACAGGTAGTCAATTAGCAAACAGCATCATAGCTTGTGGAGCATTCGCTATTCTAGGAATGTTGACCGGGTTATTGGGTCTCGTCATGGCCGAAGTTACTGTTCTTTATCCTGTGATGGGGCAGCCAAAGAAGCCATGTTTTCCTGCAATTTCATGGGCATCGTGTATGGCAGCGTGTGAGTTTATTACTTAGCTTTAATCACCGGTTTCAGCTATCTATTTATAAGCAATTCTTTTACTAAGCTAACAATATATTTAGCTACATTTGCACCATTGAATTAAAACTATATTACTTAAATGTATTCTGTTTTAGCTATCATTTCATAAAGAAATAACATCATTTAGCCACACCTCTCAAACAATCATTTCATTTATCATTAAGTTTTTTTTTAAGACTAGAATCTTTTATTTTTACCCATCATAAGGAAATATTTTACTTAAATAATCTTATAATTAAACCATCACTTTACTTAGACATCTCTTATCAAACCAAAGTTCTGAACTCATCATTTCAAAAGGCAATATTTTCCTTTCCACTTCGTTCGTTGTTTTTTCCCCTTGTTTTAACTTCTTGTAAATACTTCATTTAATTTTTACACAATCGGCTATGAAAATATTGATTCAAGTTTAAGAAAAGTTGTTTATTTTTTTATTTCAGTGATTTTTATTTATGTCACCATCTCCGTGTGGGCTTTCTTTGTAAACGGAAGGAACTTGACAGAATTGCACACCACGACAAAACTTCGTATTGGCTATTCGTTTATCTTGAGTATCATTGGTGGCATCTTATTAGGCGCTGGAGGAATTGTAACTCGTTTGAGCAATATGTAATTATCTCTTAATTTAAATCTACTACTTTTATAATCAAGTTTCTCTCAATTTCGACAAATGGATCTTCTATTTTCGTGGTCGGACCCTGCGAGGCAACAAGAAGCTGCATGTGCAACAGATACTAATTTTAGAAAGCAGCGCACCAAATCACTGCACCAATGCATCAAAAGGCGTGCACATTAAATATGCGCTGTAAAAAAAAAGTATATGACGTCATTGTTTTCGCTGATATTTTAATTTTGGAAAAGGGAACAATGTAAAAAGAGGATTTGATGATGGTTAAACAAATGGGGCGCCATAGGCGCCCTACAACCCCTATTATAAAATACTTTGTGTGCATTTCAGAAAGTTTAATATTTCGTATTGATCAAAGAAGGACAAGTTAGTTGGGCCTTTGAAAAAGGGGTAAAAGAACTCCGTGAGCAAGTCTGCGGCGTATGCTACGCCGCGGGGCGTCTAGTATTATATAATCCAGTTGTTAAGGCATTAATTGTTATTAGGGCTGGTACTGATTACTTTTTTTGTTCGATAAATCTAAAAAAATTAATCGATTAATCGATTAATTATTGATTATTCTAATACCGTTAAGTCACGATTTATTATTTTGGGAAATCGGTTAAGTCGCGGTAATCATATGACTCCTAAACTTTGTGACGAAACACAGCAAATTCATTCTGCTATGCAAGAGATAAGGAAAAAAAACATTTTTTGTATATGCATGCACGTCAAAATAAATATAATAATACGAGGGAAAAGTATGTAATTAGCAACAAATATAAAATAAGAAATAAATTGGAGAAAAAATATTAGAAATATATTCTTAAATTTTTATAGAATTTTAATCCATCAAAATAATTTTAATCGAATACAATTTTTAACGATATATTAATTTGTTAATCTTTACATTCCGCAGCCCTAATTGTAATATATATGTATATATATGTTACTTATTATTATTATTTTAAGCTATCTTTAAAAACGGTTTTAAAAATAAATTAAACTTCCCAACAAAAATTGGTTTGTGTTATTTGTTTTCTTCGTTCTTAAAAAAAAATTAATTATTTTTTTTCAAAAGACTGTAAAGAAAACATGCTCTCATATTCTTTTGTTCAAGGAGTATTTTCAGTAAACGAATGTATCATATACAAGTGGAAGACATTTTTTAAAAGACAAAGTGTGAGTGTATGTAAGTATACATGTATATGTGTACTGCATATATTTCTACGTGGATGGTAAGCAAATAAACGTGGCACATAATTTTAGTAGATTTCCGATTGAACATAAGACGGGGTTTGAACTTTACCTTAAGTGCCATCTGTGGACAGCGTCCAAGTAAACATGCTTTTTAAAAATGCTGATAAGATTAAAACAAAAAGGTTAAACATTTAGAACCGTAGAGATGAATGAATCTAGACAGAGCTTGGTATCTGAAATTTCGTCTACATTTCATTTTTATAAATAATATTCGTTTGATGACAGAAAGCTTATCGACGAAAGAATAACTCCCTTTGAACGGGTTAAGTTTTATAATTTTTTTCCCCTCGAGTAACGACAACTATGAGTTCCTTACGTGTTACTATTATTAGAATGTCAAAATGAAATTATAGATTTAAGATGTGAGCTTTATCATATAGTCTACACTCAGATTTTTTTAAATATAAAGACAGGAATATATGAATTTGTAATATAATTGTGACAAATATATTCGGAATATCTATATTGTCAAAGTTATAAGAACCATTGTCGGAAACTGTTGTGTCACTGCTGTGAACGGAGTTAAAATGAGTTCGCCGTTATAATAAAAGACGTATTTCCTGTCACTCATGCGAGGTCATGAGTTGACTTAACCCTATATATAGAATTGTGATGATAGATACATTGCTACAAAATGCAGAGATTGTGTATGGCTATGAATAACGTTTTTTTTTAATGCTTGAATGATACGCTGTTGTCAGGACTTGTCTTTGCACTGAGTATGATCGGCAGTGAGAAAGCTGGAGAGAGTAGAACTCAGGCATCCTGTAGACTTAACAAATATAAATTCACATTATATACGCTGCTTATGTCTCTTTAAATGTTATGTCATCCATGGAAGAAGTTAATATTGTGCCCACACAGGAATAGCTGAGCAAAGCCATCGACTGCCTAGCTTGTGGAAAAGCCCCTGGGAATGATGGCATACCACCAGAAGTTCTAAAAAATGACAAGACAGTTCTACTCCAGCCCTTGCACGACCTTCTTTCACTGTGCTGGGAACATGGCTACATCCCCCAAGACCTAAAGGAAGCAAATATAGTGACACTATATAAGAACAAGGGTTATAAAAATGACTGCAATAACTATCGCGGAATTTCACTCCTGTATTGTAGGAAAGGCTTTTGCTCGTGTCTTACCAACATGATTACAGAGTTTATCCAGAATCTCAGTGCGTTTTCCGGACTGGTCGGTTTACAATAGACATGGTGTTCACCATACGACAGCTCCAGGAAAAAAGCAGAGAGCAGCAGATGCCACTATACATTGCCTTTGTCGATCTTACGAAAGACTTTGATTTAGTCAGTCGCTGCTGCTGCTTGCTCCACGAGCACATTTAACTTACCTTACTGATTATGAAGGCCATTCAACATGAAAGACAAACTTAATGAGTTTAACTTTTAATTAAAATGATGACGCCTGAAGATATCCCAATGACTATCATGTATTTTACCAATCTAGGAAGGACGTTGTAAAAAAAAAGGGGGTGGGGTTGGCTTTGGTTTTAGTAAGAAAATTTTAACTGCTGGTACTGCTATGCAAGGCTACTTCAAAGCTCCTAATTATTATTGTTTTTTTTAAATTAATAAATGTATGTATTATATCATAAAAAAGATTAATATAACAACTGGCCACGAATATAACAAATCATTGGTCGTGCTTCCGTTGTAATATTTTAACGAATTTGAGAAAATCCATCAAACAGTTGTGAGTACAATAGCCCTCTTGCATGTCCTATTCCCCAAAATAACAGTGGCGGCGAAACTTGAACGTCTTTTCTAACAAAGTCACTTAAACATTTTGAGAAAACGTAATCCTAATAACGCACTTTACTCTCTGTATTATGTAAAGTACTCTATTTACTATCCCCCCTTATATTATATTTTAAATTGCCCATGTCCCCCTATTAGCGAGTCCATGATAATTTGTTACATGTCAGGATCTCTAACTGATTGCAACGCTACTATCGAATTCAACTAATGACTCTAAGAATTATGACGACGTCAATGTGCTCTAGTGCAATTTTCAAGGTTTAAATTTTTTTTAAACCCGTAAAAAAAAACAAGTTGTTGACTATAAATCCTTTATATTCGAGACATAACTAAAAGAATGTTCATTATTGTACGCATTGCAAGACAATCCAAAAATCAAAAGTGTAATTATGTCTAAAATATAAAAAGGATTTATAGTAAAAAAAAACTCCTACAGTCTGCCTGTTAAATTTCAGCTCCATTTGATCCCGGGAAAAGGGTTATAAAAAGATGTTTAACATAGTGCGCACTGCGAGACAGATTAGCCATAAATAGCTTTTAAATTTATAGATCAAGAATATCGTTTAAAAAAGTATCATCAATATATACGCACCGCACAGCGCGACTTGAAAGTATTAAAAAGGTTGTTCAATATAATACGCACCGCGACACTGTAGCACACAAATTAAAATACTACATAGAGATGAATAGAGATTATCTAAAAATGCATTAATTTAATTACAGCACATTCGATCGATCTGAAATTTCAATAGATCATTTTTATCATCGGCACGAGTCTGCCTGCAAAATTTCAGCTTTCTGGCATACGAGAAAGTGGGATATAAATGGATCCAAAGTTTTTTCGGCATTCAATGCATCTATCAAGCAATTAGGCGCCACGAGTTAATATAAAGGATTTGTAAAAAGTCATAGAGCTACCTACTTTGAGCTCTTAAACAATATATATATTATACATTGAACCACAGTCAATGAACGTTTAAATACTCCAATAGCTAATGTAAATACGGGGTAATGACAACATGGGAGACACTTTTAATTGTCTCATCACTGCCTTGATTACTTCTCTAAGATATTAACAATCTCTTTAAAAACAGTTCAAAAGATTTCCTATGTTAGTAAAGTAATCATGTTTTTGTCAGCTAAATGTTATCTCAAACTTTCAATGCAGTCTTTTAGTCGCAAAAAAATGAAAAAAAAAGAAAAGCATCGCAAGTTATATTAAATATCATTTACATTTGTTTACAAACTTGCAATAATTTCATTTTTTTAAGGTCACTTTGTGTTCAGATATATTTTTAAATATTTTCCATTATCATATCATATACGAATATTCTCCCTAAACCCCAGTGACAGTTCATTAACGCCTTCACATTTAAAGTGTTATTGATGGATCGTTCTGTTGAGAAATTCTTGAATGTTCATAATAACATTGTCACTCAAGTTATAAATATTATTCACTTTAATATATAAACCCCACTAAACATTTATTATTACCAAGACATAAACATGTAAAAGTAAAATTGAAATCTACATGCTAGTATAGGAATAAACTCAAAAAATTAATAAAGTAAAATGGGGCACGGTGGTCGAGCGGCATGCGTCGCTGGCGCAACGCAGGTCACGGGTTCGAATCACCATATTTGTTTTCATGGGTGTCATATGAATTAATTTATGATTGGATATAATGCATTTCGCAAACAAAATGTCACTACAAAGAATGTATCAACAAATCGCAAAATTATATCATCAAATTTTAGCTTAATGTCTAGAACAGTGATGCTGGACCTCTGGCACGCAAACCACAGACGGCACACAGAGCCTCGTCAGCCGGCATATGACTAAAATATTACTTACTTAATCCATAATCACAATAAATGATACTGTTTTATTTAAATACGTGTTTTTAGTGTTTACGTTATTGTTTCACTTGCTTATCGCAGTATTCCTCTGGCATACGGCCTAAGCCTATATGTAAAATGTTCATACATCGCTATAGAAAAAAAAATGATGTACATGCTTGTTGAACCAATTTATGAAGTTTCAATTGTTTGGGCCAGTAATATTACTTGTTACATGGCAAAGAATACATCAACGTTTATCAGCTAACATTTGCTAAACGAATTCAAATTCATTATAGACTGCCCGTTTTCAGATCTAACCCTTTTGAGGTAATCTATGAATAGCTATAATTGAATATCTTAAAAACAGAATGTAGAAATATAATATAAAAACACGCAATTTAATAATATAGCAAAACACGAAAGCTTAGTTGGAAAACAAGCTTATTCACACGCGCTCAGCCAAAATAATCCTAAAAGCAGCATATGTAAGTTTAAAACACTTCAGTGTACTTAACAAGGATCTGCAAGGTTTGAGAGAAAACGACGGAAAGAATGTTTGCGATTAAAAAAAAACATTTTAAAGATAAATGAATGTTGTTTTTTTTTAAAGAGATCTTGCTGTGGGCAGCTGAAATATGTTGAAACATTTGCACACAATTCCTCAAGTTATGAAGAAATCTACAAGGAATTTTCAAGCATTGTGGAAGCTGCAAAGGAGACTTTTAGTCAGATGGAAACAGACGTCTTTACGTACCTCTACAGAGAAATCTAAACTTGAAGAACTTGATCTTTCTTGCTGACATTATTTGGATCTTTAAAATCTGAAAATGGAGCTATTGGAATTTCAAGAAAGCTCTACTTACAAAAGAACGTTCTCTTATCTGTGTGCAAAACTTGAGAAGATGGAGTTTACCGAGATCACACACGACAGCACAGTTGATAGTTATGAAAAATAAACCCTAAAAAAGGATGGGATTATCTGCCAAATAAATTTAAATTCATGAAAACACTTGGCGGTGATATAATTATTTTTTTTTCATCATTGTAGGCGTGTGAACAACTGTTTTAGGCTTTGAATTATATGAAATTATTTAACTTATCACAATAAACAGACTGACGGATAACATGAGGGCTGCTTGTATTGCGCTCAAATTAACGAATTAAGAGTCACAGTTTGACGAATTATTAGTATGTATAACCACAAAGATCCCATTCATTTCGCAAAATCAACTCATTTTCTGTAATACACAAGTTGTTTATCGTTGTAAACTATCTACTTGTCATTTTGTATTGTTAAGACTTAAGACAAGTGCGTGTTGTTTCGCTAGGCCTAAACCCCATTTTCAGTTTTGACTGGTGTGTTGACACTTTGCCAAAAATAATTGGATTTTGGTTGAATTTTGTGCATGGGCCCCAAAACGATTCACAATCACTGGTCTATAAAGTTTTTTTCTGATATACAACATGTTTGTTAGAAGAAAAACCCCGACTCAAAACTGCTTTCCAGATAAGGAATACCGTATAGATAAAATTAAAATATATATTGCCCAGGAATTAAACATGTCGTGAAACAAGACATAACTTGAAGGACAAGACACATTTTTTTATATTTCTTTCACTAAAGTCAGCTACTTAGTTCTTTACGACTTTATGATATCTTTTATAGATGTATACTTTCTACTTGTATTTAATGTTTAACATCCTACTTAAGAGCATGATAAAATAAAAATAAAATATGTCACTGATAATGTGGCTAATGTTTAACACCACTTGGTTGAAAATTTCTCATGCATTCATTAAATTTCGCACACATATACAGGATCTAAGTGAGACAACTATTTATTTTAGGGTAGTAATTACTTTTAAAAATCATATATTTAAATTCCAGTCAAGTCAAGCCTTCTTTTTATCCCTTATATCAACAAATATTTTGCCAATATTTTACCAGGTATGAACAAGTAGGTGCAAACTCATTGTTTGAAAAAAAAACCTTTAAAACTCTATTTAAACCCCACTATTGTGTTATTAAAAACGTAAATAAAATGAAAACTTCAGTTTGATATAATATGCATATTTACATGTCGACTCTAAACAGCTTTTCAAATTATAATTAGCCCTAATCAGGGAATTGATAGTTATACTATAAGCCGAGGCATTTGAATTTCATTCCGGAGATATTCGTTTAGTTAGTTCCTTATTCAAACCATCACACTAAATCCTGTCAAGTGTTTTTGTGTTTTACCTATACGCCAGTATCTTTAAGTTGATTACAATGCAATGAACAAGATTTTTTTTTCAAATAGCAATAATATAGCTGTACATTTGCAATGAATTTACTATGATTTCCATGAAACTTTAAAAAGTATGTTAGTTATAAGATGATGCTATATATTAAAACATTTATTAAAGACATTTTTGTCTACATTTTTATGAATCTCCTAAATTCTATCAGTGACCACCTAAATTCTCCCGTTTACAACCACAATTTCTAGCACGAATGACCAGTGGTAAGTTGAGAACTGGTCTGCAATAGCATTTCTGTGCCAAACTATTAATGCTGTTTTATCAAACAGAACATAGCTTTAGATAATTGTTACAGCGTTCTCTTGTTCAAACTGAATCTCCTATTAATTCAACACGTAAGTAGCCGGTGTAAGTGTTATTCATATTATAATAAGCTCTGCTTCATTTAGCACCTTTACAAAAAGCACCCCAATCTTTGTGGACGGCCCTCACAAACCTAAAGAATTACACGGATGATGAGGCACATGTCGTGTGATACCATAGACACACGAAATGAACGATTTATCTATCCATCCATGTGGCGCTACAGCCCATGTAGGGCTTGGGCCCGGTGTAACAGGCCAGATTAAACCCCTGACCAGAATATACCCGGGTATAATCTGGCCTAGGCCAGAATATAGCCCCGGGGTTAAACTGGCCTAGGCAATAATATACCCCCTCAGGCCAGAATATACCCATTTGACAACATGGGGACATATAGTAAAAAATGGATGAATTACTTTTTAGACTTTCTCTTCATGTTTTAGCTCTGTCAAAGAAATTAAAATCTTTTCTTAAGTAGCAAAACTGTTTCAATTAAAATAAAATAATAATTATCTTATCTTATCATTCTATACAGACGATTATTACGTCCTACGCTTATCATTGGTTTATATCTAGTTTTGAATTTGTATTAGAGTTTTAAATGTTGTTATTGTTAGTTTCAAATGTTGACAGTGTTGGTTTTAAATGTTGATAGTGTTAGTTTTAAATGCTGATAGTGTTAGTTTTTAATGTTGATAGAGTTGGTTTTCCTGGTTTCCTCAGCCAACCCATACCCCACTTTGATTAAAGTTGTCATGTAGTTGTTATGTAGTTGTTATGTGGTTTTTATGTGGTTGGTATGTGGTTGTTATGTAGTAGTCATGTAGTAGTCATGTAGTTGTTATGTACTTATGTATTTGTTATGTAGTTGTTATGTGGTTGTTATGTAATTGTCATGTAGATGTTATGTAATTGTCATGTAGTTGTTATGTGGTTGTTATGTAATTGTCATGTAGTTGTTATGTAGTTGTTATGTAGCTGTTATGTGGTTGTTATGTAATTGTCATATAGTTGTTATGTAGTTGTTATGTAGCTGTTATGTAGTTGTTATGTAGTTGTCATGTAGTTGTTATGTATTGCCAGTGTTCACGTTTTGAATTACTTTATCTCTGAGGAGGATATGGTTGTCCTCAGTTCCTGTCAGAATGTAGCTTATGGCCCTGAAGTAACCTTCCCTACCCCTTTTAATATGTACACCTTGGTTGTTCAAGATCTCGATTGCGGCCATAATATACAAACTTGTCAAACTTAAGGCAAAAGTTGTGCTAATACGCTTTCTTCTTGAAATTGTTAGTGGGTTAAAAGTCCTAAACTACATTTGTTCTGAGACAGGTTGTATCACGATGATATCTGTTTCCTAACCTGTGTTTTCTTGTTCTTTTTGTTGTATGCTCCCATTGACATTACCTTTAACAGAGTCATCAGGGAACTGATTGGGTGAAAAAACCTGTTAATTGCCGTAAACTTCTACGTTACTGACATTGTCGGTGTTTTTTAGTATTTTGTCAGTCGATATATTCTTTAGCTACACTCTTCCCTTGTTTAATGATTCTACCACGAGGTAAGGACCAATCCATCAGGGTTCCATGATTTATATTTACGCCTTTCAAAAGAAATTAGGCTGGTTTTAAATTAAATAATAGGGGGCGACGAGATCAGAGGTTTTTTTGAATACAGATTAAAGGGAACGCAATCCGTGCTTCATAACAATAGATAAATACATAGAAAGTGGACAATCCAACATTGGCGAAATCCAAAAAGGATGACCGTACTGTTTTAAGGGTAACACGTAAAAATGAATTGCGCTGATTTAAAAAATAACAATAATTTGGGCTACTGGAACAAAGGTTTCTTTTGAATGTCTTAAGACGCTGCAAAGGCAAACCGGGCTACAGATAAAGGTTCGAAAATACGACAAGCAACATGGGGTGAAGTCAAACGATGTTTCCCACACTTTATTGGGCCTATTCTTTTAACTATTTTGCATATCAGTGTATATTCTGATATATTTTTAAAATAGGGAAAGCGCCATGATATGTTTATTTCAAAAGCAAAATGAAGATCGCCCTAAACCATGGTTGCCAGTAACATTTAAAATGTATGCGCGAAAAACAAATTCATGCATAATTTAATTCAATACTTTAAAACAAAATATTTATTGCCATTCTTAAAATAATTAAACATAATGATTTGATTAATATGCGAGGTACACGAAAAAAATGTTCGCAAGTGTTTGAAAAGCTACAACTATAGTCCCTATCGCGCTTAAATTACTTTTAAAAAAATAATCAATTCATGTATTGTTTAAACTTTACAATTAAAAAAAAACGCTGATTCCATCTATACTTGTGTAGACTGTAACTTTAGATAAAAAGTTACCATCCTATCAGACATCGTAATAAAAGAAAGTATTTTATTATTGTTAATAAAACATCTTTCCTACTTAAGTAATGAGTTTAACTTCTCTGACATAGCTAAAACTCTAATAGAATGTCTATATAGTCATTCAGTCATTTTTTACTATATATCCTCATGTTGTCAAAGGGGTATATTCTGGCCTGGAGGGGTATAATCTGGCCTAGGCCAGTTTATACCCGGGTATATTCTGGTCGGGGGTTTAATCTGGCCTGTTACAACGGCATCACCAACTCTTTCCACTCAGTCCTAATCAACGCCTTTCTTCTACAATATTGGGTGCCGAGTTGTAGATGTTTCTTGACAGTATCCATCCATGTAAGTCTAGGCATTCTCTTGAGCCATTTTACTCTGGGGTTTTGGCGGTGCACCCTATTTACTCCTCTCTCATTTGACATTCTTTCTAGGTGTCCTTCCCAGGAATTTGAGGATTGCCTAGATCAGTGGTTCCCAACGTGTTCCGTATGGACCTTCATGGTCCCCGGTACCATTCAGGGGTTCCGTAGAAAATTAAAACTGATTTGGGGTCCCCGAACAACGTCAGGTGGTCCGCGCAAGGTTTAATATAAAATAATGAAAGTGTGATCATTGTTTTTATTATTATGCAAATGAAAATAAATAACCATAAATAAAATAGTATCTTTTAAACTAATTATATGCTATTTTAGGTGCTATCAGTCATGGAGAACAATATTGTTTTAATTAGAAAAGGTAGTAGACTGAGGTCCACAGCTATAACGAATCAAAATACTTGGTTTGTTGAAAGGTCTAGCTTGATCCGTGAGAAATGCGGAATTCCAATAAGTATCGGAGGTCCGAAAAATACATGTTTTTAATTTGAATTTTCGAGGCTTACAAGGTTGTGTATTTTTCTATGTGTCGATATATATCTAAATTGTATCCTATCATCAAATTTTATTTTTAATAGTGCTTTACTGTAGCATTCCATTGAAAACGTGGTTTGTTACAACACATAAGAGAATGAGTGAGTCCAGGGCCGGATTTAAACTTGATGGGGACTTAGGCTATTTGAGACATGGGGGCCTTAGGCTATTTGATATATGCGGACCCTTTTGAAGTCCAGATATTCAATGTCAATGACATGAAGAAAATTATTTAATCCCTCAAGAAGGCGGGGCCCAAAGCTATAGCTTGTTTAGCAAATAGGTAAATCCAGCAATAAATGAGCTGAAGAAACAGTACCGACAAAACAGTGTTGTTAAATATTTGAAGTATAGCTAAATGTTTCGAAACAGATAATAAAGGTGAAATGTTATTTTCTGAATTAAAAAGATTATTTGAAGTCAAAGTGATACCCTTGACGTTCTGGCATACCAACCTGTACAAAATGAATTTTCAGTACATTGTGTCATTCATCGAAATCTTTTATTCGCTAACAATCTTAGTGAAAGTTTGCATGTATCACTAGGCTATAATATGTCATTAGAGCAGTTAATAAAATCAAAAAGGAATGCCTTGAACGATATTATTTATTCATTGTTGTTTGGAAAATGAATAAGATTCGATAACTTATTAAAACAGGGGTACGTTGGTTATAAACAAGTTCACATTTAAATAGATTTTAAACACTTTTTGATTAAGTGTTGGAATTCCAGGCAAAATACAAAGAAAATGATTTGCGACACAATTAACTCAAAAATGGCATATCCTATATGAATGTGATATTTACCAAATTTAATTAAACTAATTTGAAGCTACATGTAACCAATCTATAAATATAACTCTCTTTGTGGTCGGACCCTGCGAGGCAACAAGAAGCTGCATGTGCAACAGATACTAATTTTAGAAAGCAGCTCACCAAATTACTGCACCACTGCGTCAAAAGGTGTGCAAATTAAATATGCGCTGTAAACAAAAATTATATGACGTCATTGTTTTCGCTGATATTTTAATTTTGGAAAAGGAAACACCTATTATAAAATACTTTGTGTGCATTTCAGAAAGTTTAATATTTCGTATTGATCAAACAAGGACAAGTTAGTTGGGCTTTTGAAAAAGGTCGGCGCCGTTGGCGCCCTAAAAAGTGCATTAAAGGGTTAAAAGAACTCTCCATGAGCAAGTCTGCGGCGTATGCTACGCCGCGGGACGTCTAGTTAAATTTAATCGAAATAATAAGCGTAATTTCTGTTTTGGTTGCAAACGTTTTTCTGTACAAACACAACTTAGTAACTGGAGCATGTTCTAAGTTTCCCAAGCGTTCGATATTGAAAAATAGATATAAAAGATTTGCTTGCTTACTGTCAAAACATAATGGCTTTCATGCAGGGCCGGCTTTAGGCATAGGTAAACCATGTTCCCGCCTAGGGCCTCCGATTAGTTTTATAATTATTATAGGTCTCGCACAAGAATATTTCTTTTTTTTTCTATTACATTTATAGCCACAAATTTATTTCGCCTAGGGCCTCCAATTCCCTTAGCCGACGCCCCTTCATGCAGACCTGAACCAAAGATTTAAAGGCGTTCTTCACTTGGATATTCCTTTTTGCGCGTGCTCAAACTCAGATCCTAAACACAGATTCATACATACTAATACAGGAGCGGCTTAATTAAAATAAGGAACTTAAACCAATGTTTGAACTAGGATACCACAAATAATGGTTACAAAATCAGATACCAATTTTATATCTTGAATTATGGGTTACTGTACAGACTGCTTTCTCGTCTTCCTGTTTGTTAGAACAAAGATTCAGTGCATATGAATGTAATTATAAAAAAAAACCAAACAAAAAAAAACAAACAAACAAAAAAAACAGAGACCGACTAGAAGTTGGTGCTTGTGGGGATTTGCGGTTGCTACTCACAAACATTGAGTCGGTCATAAATACACTCTTAAAATCGCATCACGTTCATCCAAGTTATTAATTGTTTTAAAATTTATTTTCAACAAACGTTATAATGTTCATAAATTATTCTTCAACAAAATGTCCCTTTTTTGGATTTGTAATTTTAATGCTATGCATTTATGTAGTTTCCCCCTCCCCCGGTGATCCGTGGGGGAAAGTTTTGACTATAAAAAGGGTCCGGGGGACAAGCAAGTTTGTGAACCACTGGCATACATGAATTAAAAAACAAAAAAACACATATTATTACAGTTGTATATTTTACCAATCAAGGAATGAAGCTTGGGTTATGTAACGTCACGTAAAGTTGCCATAAAAACAAACTAACAATGTACTTTTTTACATGGAAGATCTTGGTTTATTGATACTGGCTGCTGTAAATAATTGGAACAAATTTAACCGGATGTTGTAATGATCACGTGGTGACGCTTTTTTAGGTGTTTATTGAGGGTAAGGTTTTCAGATTATTTTATATAAAATGCATTATTCAAGTAGAATCTGAAAAATTATTTAAACATGATATTATGCAAGTGTATAAATAAATCCTAACAAAATATAGCAAAAAGTTTTCCCAACCCCTGAAATAGAGTACCATTATGAAGATTTCATTTAAAAAAGTAAATGTTGAGGCATGAAAAGAAGAATGAGAGATAAACCCTCCAGATTTAAATACAATATAATACAAAGGATTGGTAAAAAAAGCAAGTGGGGCAGCGGCGGGAGGGCGGGTTAAAAGCTTTGTTGAATGTTTCTACATATTAGCGTTGAGAGTATTATTGCAAATTTATTGTCACCTATATTTTTTAAATAATATTTTTTATTGTGTCTTTTTTTTTCGTTCTGACTTCAAATAAATCCATACAGAAAATTCTGGAATCAATATTGATACTATCATACATTTACAAGTAATGTGACCTTCTAATCGTGTCAAATTAACAAACAAAAATTTACTCTAAGCTCAGAGCAATTTTATGGCCTATACTAGCCGTCAACCGAATTATTTTATTGAACTCTCAGGTAGCTGTGATGAGGTCATATATTGCACAGTTGGACTTACAGGGTAGTATGATGATTGTTAAGTAGTACCGGAGCACTACTTTTTCCTTTACCTGAAAAAGTCCCCTGCGCTAACCACTTCTCATAAGATAAAATTACTATACAATTCTAAAGAGCCGTGTTTTCAAATATTCAATGTTTTGCAATTTTTTCCCCACAAAGTTGCTTCGTATTTTAATATTCCCATTGTTTACTCTCAGAGGTGAATCACAGTTGATCCAGATTTTTAAATAAACCCCTTTTCTGTAAAGACAAAGAGGTATACAGTTTTTCAAATAAAAAATACGTTTAGTTAAAAACTTAATTGGATCGATCAGTGGCGAAATTTTAAACTAAAAAAAAATACAAAATACAAAATACAAAGGGTACACAATGAAGTCGTTCATCCTTACACAGATCGTGCTACTTTTGAATTATATTGGGACATTGTTTCCAGTTGAAATAGGGATCTCTCGGAAATCTTCACAGGAATAACACACATCACGGCTACATTACTACCATAAAATTTTATTTTTGTAGAATTAAGAACAAATGAGTTTATAGCGTTTGTTTAGATATCATTGTCAAAAAGGCTTGATTTAGTAAATATGTTTTAGTACTACGATATCTAATTTAGCTTAACCTTAACATTTAAAACAAAATGCTATAATATTTTTTTTTGGAGTAAATATAAGATATATTGTTAACTGTTTCAAAATATTTAAGTAATTTTGAACTAGTTCTTTAATGTGTGCAAACAGACTGTTTAAGTAATTAAAGTTCAACACATTTTATCAATGAAAATTGGAGCAAACGATTGTTTTTTCCTCTTTTTAGATGCTCTAAAAACAAATATTTAAGAAACATAAAATCAAAGAATCATAAATTCAATGGGGTCATTTCCCACTGCTTGAAAAAAAACATCTTTATTGTTGACCATAGAAACGCTGACAAAGTATTTTTGCGTAATAGGTCAAGGGTTTTTATGGCTAATGTATTACTGCGCCCTTATCTCTGGAACTATTTCATGATAAAAAAACGTTTTCACAATCATTTTGGTTAGTTCTCTCCGATCACATTCATTTTATGTGTTTTTGAAACGTTTTTTAAAATCAAATATTTCCTAAATCTTTGAGGAAAATCTATTTCATTTGACTAGATACATCATTCGGTATGTTAATAATTGTGTTATCAGAGCATATAGCTATAAAAAATATTTATTATTAAATACATTTATTACAATAATGTTTTATATGGTGTTTAGTGTTCTATAAAAATAATTTAAAATTAAAACAAAAAACAGCTCAAAAAGGTAAATTAAAAATATGATTAAGGTGAACTGTAATAATAATAAAATATTTTTTTCTTTCTCTCATCCGAAAGACTTGGTTTGTGTTTTAGAGGGTTTGATATTCACGTGAAGACGTCCGTTTACTTAGTGCTAAATTACATTTAAATTAACTACATTTTACATTTAATTTAATTTAGATCAACAACTTCTACATATAATATTAAGGTGACAAAATCGGGGAATACACTTAAATAAAATTCAAGATAAAACCTATTCGGGAATAAGACTTTGAATCTTTCCAAAAAAAATTTCCTCTTTAAATACTTTATATTAACTCGTAGCGTTTGCTTGTCTGCCTGTGGCAAAAACTTTGGATTTATTTTTAACCCAATTCCCTGTATTATATCGAGCTGAATTTTGCAGGCTGACTTGCGACGATAAAATGATCTATCAAAATTTCATATCGATTGAATATTCTGTAATTAAAAGAATACATTTTTAGATTATCTTTATGTAGCATGTATATGCTAGTCTATCGCATGGTGCGTATTATAGTGAACATACATTTAATTATGTCTCATATATAAAGGATTTATAGTCAAATACTCTGTTGTTGTTTTTTTTTGTTGTTTTTTAATAATGTATACATGTTATAAGATATTTCAGAAAATGACAGAAATTATTTTCTTTGAACCTTGGGTAACATAACTAAAAATGTCAGAATAGCCATAAATGAAAACTGTTAAAATTGAATAAACGCTTTTTTTCCTTCTTTTTTTTCGTCTGCTTTTTCTTACTTTTTACAAATTTGCAAGTCATTTTCGTGTATCCCATATACTACGTAAGTATATCGTGATAGTCAAATATGTTCTTTCTCAACGTATAATCATACTGGACGGAAAATAGTGGATGTATGTCCGATACATTTATAACTGTTTAGATGAAATACAGAAATACACACATGTGCAATGGGTTGTTACGATTTGTCTATGTATTTCTTTAAGAAAAAGATAATTATTGTCATAAGCATAGTTACCTCCGATTGTTTTCTATTTTATTTTTAAAGTGGTTGGATAAAAAACGAAGATGGCTAGAGTTATTTCCTTTGTTGCTGTATGCATCACTGGTATTGGCGTTCTTCTACACATCATCGGCTTAGCGACAACAGAGTGGTCGTCCTTGGACAACAATGGCCAATCTCAGGAAGCTGGTCTTTGGAAAGATGTACAAAAAATGAACTGGTAGACCTTTGTGTCGAATACCCACTTGATGCATTAGGTAAGTAAGGAAAAGTGTATGAAATATATTTTGTCATCTGTTTCAGCAGAAGTATTTTAAATGAAATATTTTATACATGTATGTGCCTAACAAAAAAAATGTTATAAGAATATACTAACTATACTAATGAGACATCAATGCAAACATATTTCACATAGGTGATGAATTATCGAACAGCATTAGAGCTTGTAGAGCTTTTGCTATTCTAGGAATGTTGGCAGGTTTATTGGGTCTCGTCATGGCCGCAGTTTCTGTTCTATTTCCTATAATGGGAAAACCCAATAATCCAAGGTTCCCTGTGATTTCATTGGCTGGTTGTGCGGCAGCGTGTAAGTTTATCATTTAAATTTTCATTTATTTTAAATAATAAACACAACTTATATATTTTTTATTAATTAGAAAACATATTTTTTTTAAAATTAGGCATCCGAAAAATATATAGTATAAACAATAAAAAATGAAAATAAATCAGATGAAAAATTACAACCAGTATTTCCGAAAACCACTTGCTAACTCTGATTTCTCAAGTAGAAAAGGATAGACGCATATATAAGTAGATAGTAACATGCAAACAGGTTATGAATGAGCCTGACAACGAAATAATATATCATAAACTGATCAAACTCATATAAAGAAATTAAAATTTAGCTGCGGTGAAATCCAGAGCCAAAGAGAACAATCCATGAATCTACTTACCTATAATCCTGATTGCAGTGTCATTCACATTTTGACGTATATATAGATTTTTTCTTGCTTTACCAAATACATATTTCTGTGTCCATCCTTCAGTAAACACACTGTGGACTCATCGGTGGGTTTGACTGAATTAAATTTGAACATTGAAATAAAGCAGAAAAATATTTCACGGGACATCTATACACTGCCTACGCATGCGCATCGACTTAGAAGTTACGGAGGCTCCTTCTATACATAAGACTATTGCGTTATAATGGAAAACTCAAGACGAAAGAAAATATGAAGCTAATTTCATCTCAAGGCAGGATTTCTGAATGTCTTGGTGGGCCACAGTATACTCTGTGGCTGTCCCCAATTGGCCAACGGGCCGCACTTTTCTCACCCCTGTCATAGGCTAATACAATCTTTGAACACAAGCTATCGTCATTATATATTCTTTGATTAGCTGATGTTCTCCTCTTTTTGCCATCGCATATCGTCACAAATTGTAACTTAAATTCACTTAAATCTAAAAAAAAAGTATTTACATTTATGCTGTATAGAACATCTCGTATTTTAATGTTTGATTAAGCAAAATTTAGAAACAGGCTTGAATAAAATGACGTCATTTGGTGCATGTGTCCTCGAGACCTAGTTTCGTTATCACTAGGTTCATCAAATACATAAAATTGAGCGTTGCATATTAAGAAAGGTAATTACTTGAGTGTTCCAGAAATTAATATTAGCTCAAAAGTACAATCGAATGACTTTGGTACTGATTATTTCGGGACAATATATCATATTTCAATGAAAATTATGTATCTATAATTTGTTCCAGATTTTGATCGAAGAGATGGATATTGTTATCTTATGACGAGGACATAAGAGTTAGTTAAATAAAAAAAATAAATATTTAAAACACTAGTTTTTGTAGGTAGAATATTAATAACCCAATGGTTTTTTACTAATAACTATAAAGAAATACGCGATGTTCTGATAATCTTTTTTAAAAAAATAAAAAGGGAATAGAAAGAACTATAAAAAAGTAAAAATATAAGTTTAGCAACAGAAATTTTAAAAAAAAGTTAATAGAATACTATAAACAAGTTTAGTACATACGTCTATTGTACAACAATCACTTTATTAAATAATATATTAATTAAGTAAGAGTGTTATCTTAGTCATCACTTTATTAAGTAGTTATTTCATTTAGATTTTATTATTTGTTAACCATCATTCCGTAACATATTACTTCTATAAGTAATAAGTATATAAACCATCACTTTACAAGGCTATCATGCAAGAAGCTATTACTTATTTACCTTTTGTTTTTGTAAAACTGTCAATAAATTATGCAACCCTTTTATATAAGTATTCAATTTCATACCAAGTACATTTTTTCAGCTATTACCTGTACCAGATATCTCTTTGTTAAGCAATGTTGTGATCGAGCCGACTCTGCAATACGCTACTGTTGCATTAAGATAAAATTTCATCAAAATATCATTGTTAAAACTATCCCTGCATTAAGATATTATTTTATTAAGACACGGCACTTTGATAATCATTTAATTTAGAAATTAACATAAAATACTCATAACATTCTTTTCATTATACAATCACTTTATAAAGCCCAAGTTCCTTAAGCCATCATTTCAAGAAGTCCTATTACAATGTTGTTTATTTCGCTTGCTTTTACGTCTTAAATTAAAAGTTCAACTATCAGCCATCCCTGTTTACCATTCGATTTTTTAAAAATAAAAATGTAATGCTTTTTTATTTCAGTTGTATTTATACTAATCACCATAATCGTGTGGGCAGCAGTAGTACACGAAAAGTACTTTTCGAATCTGGACTTCGGCTATTCCTTTATCTTGAGTATCATTGGTGGCATCTTAATAGGTGTTGGTGGAGTGCTAGCCCGTTTAGGAAATAATTAATGTTCCTTAAATTCATAACTAATATATGTATACTCACATCACTCAATATCCACAAATGGATAGTTAATTTGTTAGTGAGTATTTTCATTGGTGTATTTTTATTATAATATATATACGTGTGAATATATTTATATATAATTACATATATATACAAATAACCTATGTGTATTTAAACTTGTATTAACTAATTATGATAATTATTATGCAATATTTAAATAGGCTAAGCTGGAGAAAAATACTTGTTTACATACATTTCTTAAAATCTGTGTAAACAAAAATATTTAATTTATAAAAACAAATATATAACAAGTGAAAAAAGAATTATTAAAACTGTGTTTTGTAATGAATAAAAATAAGTATTATGTAAATATAAAAGTCTTGTTATTCCGTAGACAATGAAAAACAATGGCATAAAGATATATTCTTAAAATTTCACAATTATCCACTTTGAAATCTCAAATTTAATTGTCATCATTAAAGTATTAATTTCCCGTTGTCTGAAACTAAGAAGAGAACAGACGTTACGAATGGGAGTACCGGTTGATGACGTGAAACTTGTTGCTGTTATATATTTTTATACAATTCATTTATTGTTTCATATCTTCTGTAAAACGTTTGAGCCATTAATAATAAATAGACCAAAAAAAATGAATATTTTCCACTGATAATAAGGAGTGTGAGAGTATGTAAGTTTGCATGTATATTTAATTTGAATACATTTCTTCATAGAATCATGGAACTCAAATAAAGATGAAGCATACATTTATTAGATGTCCCATTGAAAACTAGATTGGATTTTTAACTTTATTGTATGGGTCTTATGGAACGAGTTTCCCATTAAAATTAATTCTTAAAAAGTTGATAAGAGGAAACAGAAATACTTTTTATCATTCAGTACCCAATAGATCAGAAGTCTGTCTAAATAAGAAATAAAAAACAAATTCAACTAAAAAATGTATTTGCTAAAACTATTTCAATGAGGAAGAGCTTAATAATTTTGTTTAGTTACATCAGATCTAACGTGTACATGTTCGCACAAAACTATGTAAATAAAATAATTTTTAAAAAGTAAATTTTAGGCTCAAAGCAATATGGATTTCCCGGCACGTATGATGATATCAATATACATAATTTCAGTTTTCTGTATGGATGTAATGCATTTAGGTGGCGCTGCGATCGATTTTGTTTTATAATAACACTTTTCGTTCGTTCCGCATAAAATTGTTCAATATTATAATAAATGAATCAAATTAAAATAAATAAAATAAATGAAATTTCTGTATTACGTTATTTTTTAATCTGATGTGTATTTATTTTGATCACTTCCGTCTTTTTGGACGGGTGCTACACTAGTGTTATTATAACTGCAATGTTTAAATTGTGTAAAAACTCCTCGTTGTACATTTGTTCTATCAAGCACATCCATCATTCAAGTACAGTTTGCAGGCTGGATGAAATAATGCTGCAGGCCGGATGCGGAACGGGGGTAAAATGTTTGGTGCTTCCTGGAATTGATGGATAGGTCTAGAGTCTAGACAACAATATTGTATACACAATTTCATCTTTAACACAAAAATGTTTGTTTTGTTTGTTTAATTTTTTTTTCTTGTTATCAATAGTTCATTTCGGTTTAAGATTATCTTCAAATAGAAGGTCATTGTGTACCATTCATTTGATTTATCTTGAATAACGTCCATGTATTCTTTATGTTTTACTGACGCTATTTTGTCAATAGGAATTATAGATTGGCAAAGCATCGTATAGTCCACATAAACGACGCCAATTAAATATAAATATGTATGTAACATATAGTTAAATTTGTTATAACGTTCACTTAATTTAATTTTATATATCAAACAAAATAAAGATTTCAATTATTAATTTTCAATTCGTAGCTAAAAGGGTGCTAATTGCCCCTGGCATCGCATCGTTGGGGATCGCAAATTTCTCGTCATTAATTAGCTCTCTAAGAATGTAAATATTTTTTAAAACGATTTCATTTGTATCGTCGTAGAATTACTGCCAGATACGAATTTGAGAACAAATATTTTTTTTTGTTTTAAATAATTAAAACAGGACTTATCCTTATTTACGAGTTCTATTGTCAGAGCTTCAAACTATTTTATGGGATATAATGATAATTAGACCAAAGCTATCAACTATCATCCTCAAAACATGCTTTGCATCATAACCGTCGTCCACAGGTGACAAAAACTTTTTAATAAATTTAAATAAATTAGAAGGAACTGGTAACATAACTGTAAATGAGATAAGTATAAATATACTCCTAGCAAACTTTAAACTTTAAACCAAGCTACTGGTCCAGATGAATGTCCTGCACGTTTATTTATTAAGATAACTAAACAATGAGCTGTACCCAATACTTGTAGTTCTTTGTTAAGCCTTTCTAAACCAGGGTAAATTTCCCCAGGATTGGAAATTAGCTAACGTAACTCCCCTCTTAAAAAAAACAAACTATTATAAATGAGAGCCTGGTAATTATAGACATGCATCACGTACTATTATCAACTGAATATTACTAGAAAACATAATGTATATTAGAATAGATAATCACATAGACTGTTAAGTACCTGAATATTGTTTGAGAATTGTTAGAAGTTTAGAACCGTTGGGGGGTAGGTGTTAGAACCAACCAACGCTACAGATGACCTTGGGTCAAGCAAAGTTATGCAAATGAGGCAGTGATTGGTACCTACTGGAAACAGTCCATCACGTGCCAAGTGGATGAGACATAGGGTTTGACCAACCAGGAGAAAGTTGTCACATGCACCAGCCATGGGGCAAAGGTTCACCCAATAGAATTAATAGGAATGTAGGGCAGATGCTATGATGGCGTGGGTGAGCGGTCTTTTATATACTGGGGAGAAACCATGAGGCATCCTCTCTCCCAGATATCACAGGTCACCCGGAGAATTATGTATTAAGGGGCTAGACTGTGGGGAACAGAGCCTTGCTGAAGGGGTTCAGGTTTGTTAGACTGTTAGACTTATAAGGATAGTCAAATGTATGTTAGATGTTATTATTCTTTTATGTATTGATTGATTGATGTATTGATATACTGTTAATCTATATTTGTATGTGTTTGTGTATTTATATTTTCAGCAAGTACGGTAGGGTAGTGTTACCTGCCTTCTGTGAATAAAGTAATGTAGGGTAGTATTACCTACAGGGAAGGAAGTAACATAGGGCTAGAATAGCCAAGTGCAACTTAGTGTTGAAGTGAGCACCAGATGTGCTCTACAGGCAAAAGTGGGCAAGATGACCCTGAGCCGTGACGAACTGAGAACCAGTGATGAAGACGTAACTGAGGGGGCACGACTTTGAAGTCTGGGAACGCCCACTAGAGTTAGCGGTCAAACGAGACGGACAGGTGTTAAGTTTCATCATTTATATGTGTTTAAGTATTACAGTAACTTAGCCGTAGCCAGTCTCAATCCTGGGTGAGCGAGGAGGAGGGTTGTGCGAAGGGCTAGCATCCCTTCCCGTAAAAAAAGCCTTGCTACAAAAACGTGAACAAAGAAAAAAATAGGAAACTCGGACCTTGGAGATGATGGGTCTCGTAACAGAGAACTTATGAAGCTGGGTGGCCAAAGCCAACTGGAAACCACCCGGCAGACAACCATCCTCTCCACTAGGACCACCACCAACTTAGGAACATGGAACGTAAGGACCATGTTCGAAGCTGGAAAAACTGCCCAATTTGCTGCCGAAATGCAACAGTACAAGCTAGCCATCCTAGGGATAAGTGAATCCCGATGGAGTGGCTCAGACCAGATGAAGCTCAGCACATGAGAACTGCTACTATATTCAGGCCATGACGAAGAAAACGCAGCCCACACCCAAGGAGTAGCAATCATGATTTCCAAAACTGCTCAGAACGCCCTTTTAGGATGGGAAGCCCATGGTCCCCGAATAATCACCGCAAGATTTAAGACCAAAAAGCAAGAAGTCAATATGGATCTTCTTCAGGTATACGCTCCAACTAACGACAGTAAAGAAGAGGACAAAGAGGACTTCTACAACAGACTGAGAACCCTTGTCCAAAAGTGTCCTAGGAGCAATGTGAATATTCTAATGGGCGACCTAAATGCAAACATAGGCAGCAACAATAATTGATATGAAGAATGCATGGGAACAAATGGCCTCGGAGAGATGAACGATAATTGTGAAAGGCTAGCAGATCTATGTGCTGTAGATGGACTGGTCATTGGTGAAAGTCTCTTCATGCATAGAAATATCCACAAGGCAACATGGATATCACCAGATATGTCAACGGCTAACCAAATCGACCATATCTGTATCTGCAAAAAGTTTAGAAGATCTCTCCAAGATGTAAGGGTAAAAAGAGGGGCAGATGTAGCCTCAGACCATCATCTACTGATTGCCCAACTAAGGCTCAAATTGAAAAAGAATTGGATAAGTGAGGGAAGCAAGCGCCAACGTTTTAACACTACTCTTTTGAAAGGGGGACCAAAACTTAATGAGTTCAAACTTACGCTAACAAACAAATTCCAGATCTTACAAGAACTTGGCAACGAAGTAACAGTTGACCAAAACTGGAAAAGCTTCAAAGAAATACTCACGACCACCTGTGAAGAAGTGTTGGGTCCAAGGCAACAAACGCATAAAGAATGGATCTCTAATGAAACCATGGAGAAAATCCAACTGAGGAAAAAGAATAAGGCAAATCTCAACAACAGCCGCACCTGAACTGAAAAAGCTAGAGCATCAGCAGAATACGCAGAAGCCAATAAAGACGTTAAACGTAGTATAAGGTCAGATAAAAAGAACTACATAGAAGGACTAGCAACTGAAGCAGAAGAGGCAGCTTATCATGGAAACACAAGAGAACTATTCAGTACAATAAAAAAGCTATCCGGAAAGTTCAAAAATCCAGAGAGACCTGTTAAAACTAAAGATGGGAAATCTATACCTGATGAAGAGGGTCAGAAAAAAAGATGGGATAGAACATTTTGAAGAACTCCTCAACCGACCAGCCCCACAATACAAACTCAACATAGAGCCAGCGGAACAAGACCTAGAAATAGACTGCAGCACACCCACAAAACAAGAGATAAGCAGAGCAATTAAACAACTAAAGAAAGGCAAAGCGGCTGGTCCAGACAGAATACCAGCAGAAGCCTTGACAGCAGATATTACGACTAGCTCTGCAATGCTACACATTCTTTTCAAGAAAATATGGGAGGAAGAGCAGATTCCGACGGAGTGGAAAGAAGGACATCTCATTAAGCTCCCAAAGAAAGGAGATCTTAGCTCTTGCTCCAACTATAGAGGAATAACTCGTGCTATCCATACCAAGCAAAGTATTTAACAGAGTGCTATCCGGAAAGTTCAAAAATCCAGAGAGACCTGTTAAAACTAAAGATGGGAAATCTATACCTGATGAAGAGGGTCAGAAAAAAAGATGGGTAGAACATTTTGAAGAACTCCTCAACCGACCAGCCCCACAATACAAACTCAACATAGAGCCAGCAGAACAAGACCTAGAAATAGACTGCAGCACACCCACAAAACAAGAGATAAGCAGAGCAATTAAACAACTAAAGAAAGGCAAAGCGGCTGGTCCAGACAGAATACCAGCAGAAGCCTTGACAGCAGATATTACGACTAGCTCTGCAATGCTACACATTCTTTTCAAGAAAATATGGGAGGAAGAGCAGATTCCGACGGAGTGGAAAGAAGGACATCTCATTAAGCTCCCAAAGAAAGGAGATCTTAGCTCTTGCTCCAACTATAGAGTACCGTGGAAACACAAGAGAACTACTCAGTACAATAAAAAAAAAGCTATCCGGAAAGTTCAAAAATCCAGAGAGACCTGTTAAAACTAAAGATGGGAAATCTATACCTGATGAAGAGGGTCAGAAAAAAAGATGGGATAGAACATTTTGAAGAACTCCTCAACCGACCAGCCCCACAATACAAACTCAACATAGAGCCAGCAGAACAAGACCTAGAAATAGACTGCAGCACACCCACAAAACAAGAGATAAGCAGAGCAATTAAACAACTAAAGAAAGGCAAAGCGGCTGGTCCAGACAGAATACCAGCAGAAGCCTTGACAGCAGATATTACGACTAGCTCTGCAATGCTACACATTCTTTTCAAGAAAATATGGGAGGAAGAGCAGATTCCGACGGAGTGGAAAGAAGGACATCTCATTAAGCTCCCAAAGAAAGGAGATCTTAGCTCTTGCTCCAACTATAGAGGAATAACTCTGCTATCCATACCAAGCAAAGTATTTAACAGAGTGCTGCTAAACAGAATGAGGGACGCAATAGACACCCATCTTAGAGATCAACAAGCAGGTTTTAGAAAAGATAGATCATGCACTGACCAGATTGCCACCCTGAGAATTATATTGGAACAATCCCTGGAGTGGAACTCACCACTATACATCAACTTTATTGACTATGAGAAGGCTTTCGATAGTGTTGACAGGCCAACCCTGTGGAAGTTACTAAGACACTACGGGATACCACAAAAACTGACTGACATAATTAAGGCTTCCTACGAAGGACTTACATGTAGAATTGTCCATGGCCAACAAGCAACAGCGGCTTTTGAGGTACAGACCGGAGTCAGACAGGGGTGTCTGCTTTCACCATTCTTATTTCTGCTAACCATCGACTGCATAATGAAAATGTCTACAGAGCAGAAGAGAAATGGTATCCAGTGGACACTATGGAAACAACTGGATGACCTGGACTTTGCGGACGATCTGGCCTTATTATCGCACTCACAGCAACAGATGCAGGAGAAAACCAACGACGTAGCAAAATTCTCTGCTTGCCTTGGCCTGAACATCCATAAGGGAAAAAGCAAAGTCCTTAAAATAAACACATCAAGCAACACTCCAATAACACTGGAAGGAACACATCTGGAAGAGGTGGATAGCTTCACATACCTTGGAAGCATCATCGACACACAAGGAGGGACAGACGCCGATGTAAGAGTGAGAATCGGCAAAGCAAGATCATCATTTAAACAGCTAAAACAAAGTTTGGAACTGCAATAACTTGACTCTTCATACCAAGGTCAGGATATTCAACACCACAGTAAAGCCTGTCCTACTGTATGGAGCAGAAACATGGCGAATAACAGCAGCCATTTCTAAAAAAGATTCAAGCCTTTATAAATACATGTCTCCGAGCAATTCTCCGAATCCGCTGGCCAAATGTCATCACCAATGAGGACCTCTGGCAACGCACACAACAAGAGCCAGTGGAAGAGCTAATACGCCAGCGCAGATGGAGATGGATTGGCCACACTCTCAGAAAGCCTACATCCAGCATTGTGAGACAAGCCCTCACATGGAACCCCCAAGGCAAGAGGAAAAGAGGTCGTCCCAAAATGACCTGGAGAAGAGAACTGGAGGCAGACACAAAAATGAGCGGGCACAGCTGGGGGCAGATTGAGAGACTGGCGCAGGACCGGGATGCCTGGAGAGACTTTGTTCGCGGCCTATGCCCCAGATGGGACGTAGGGCGATGATGATGATGAAGTATTACAGTTCAAGATAAGTATTAATACTTGACACTGAGGGCTAGAGCCATTAATTAATATTACTCCTAGACAACTAGAGCCTAAATACTTGGTGTCTAATACAATATAGACATCAGTTCTTAACATTGGGAGCTCGTCCTTAACATAGACAAACAGAATATCTTATGTCCTCATCAACATGGCTTTAGGAAAAAAAACGAGTCATGTGAAACACAATTAATTGTAAATAAATCATCCGTCAAAAGGCTTAGACAATAATAATCAAATAGATACAATATTAATAGACTTCTCAAAAGCATTCTAAAAAGTTAACCACTTTATTTTTCCCTAAAAAATTAACTACTCATGAATCTCAGGTCCAATAACTCATTGAATCTTAGACTTCATTTTAAGTAGAGCGCAAATAGTAAAAATTAATTGCTCTAATGAGGCACTAATAATGGTTAACTTAGGAATTTTACAAAGAAGAGTGTTAGGTCTCCTACTCGTATTTATTTATAGAAACGATTTACCCAACGACATCTCAACAAGAGTAAAAGTTAGGTTATTTGCTGATTATTGTATAATCTATAGAAAATATAATCATAACAAAATAGTAAAATCCTACAAAAAGACTTTAAATGAATTGATAATATGTAAAACTAAGTGGAGTATTATTTCCACCCAGAAAAGTGTCAAATGTTAAGATTAAGAAAGAAAAAAAACAAAAAACTTTCAAAATATTTCATCAATAGAAAACAAATAATCCAAACTAAAGATGCAAAACACTTTTGAGATATGATAAATAAGAAACTATCATAACATTTCTATGTCAATGAAGTATTTAAAAATGATGTTTTAAAGAACACGGTTTTATTTACATACAAGTAACAAAGCCCGTCCAAGGACGTTCCGACACCGTTCTGTGGCATGTTGTAAACACCAGCCCTCTCGACCGGCATTACATGTACATCACGTCAAAAATACTATTCATTATAGTTAAAATAAATAACTTGTAAAAACAGAGCTTTTGACTATAAATCTTAACTCACATAACTTAAAATAAAGTCTTGGAACAAATACTGCACCAAAAATATTTCGTTTTGAACGTCCCCGTAAACGTGTTCAATATGATTGGCTGTAGGAGTCATTGTTTGAGGGACCAATCGCTATCGATGACAGCACGGCACATTGCCTTTTATTATATATGATAGAAAGTGCACTAAAAAATAGAAGAAATTTTTTTTTCTATGATGACAAGTGAAATCAGTGTACTTATCCACTGCACAGAAAAGCGGGGGCGCCCATCACAACTCTCTATCATGTATTTTATATTTGAACAAAAGAATGTTTCAAATCATTTTTTTTCGTATTTTTTGTGACCCCGGTTAGGGCAAAGGTTTGTGACGTGATATTGGAGGGGGGGGGGTTATCAGTTTTTGTGATGACTCAGGATAAATAGGAGAGGGGGGATGAAGATCGACCAAAATCGCGTGACGTCATTTATGGACGGTCCCTTGAAATATTATTTTTTTTTGTTGTAATAAATTATACAAATGAAAGTTCATTGAAAATGTTATATCGAATATCTATTTTCATTTTAATAAGAGTTGATTTTAATAATGAACGATACATATACTAAATAAATTATATCATGTATGAAATATAAACTAGTTGTATTAATGTAGAGAGTTATTTTAAACCATTTGATAAACTGAAAGAAAAATACGAAAACGTCTATAAATAATAATTTTACATCATCTCATGATTATGAGTCAATGAAACTAGTTTATATTTCATACATGCTATAATTTGTTTAGTTAATGCATTGTTAACTAAAGCCCTAATTATAAATAAAAATAGACGATAAATATATTTGTGGGGAATATGGATACTACATATACTACTAAATTAAATTATTTTATGCCAAGATTAAGGAATTTACTTAAGAAACGTTTCTTAAGTGAAATTGAAAAAAAACATAATTTAGAAATCATTTTACAAAGCTAGATGTGTCATTCATTTGCTTTTAGATAAAATAGTTATAAATAGAATTACACGTTTTTACTACCATGAATCTTGAACAAGCAAACAAAAGTCATAAAATGAATGTCAATGATGCTATAAAATTATTTGACATTTCCTTCCTGTTAGATTAGGAACGTAGTTTACAATACCATGTTCCTGTTACAAAACAGCTGACAATATTTGTTAAAAACAATGGCGCTGACTGCAACAAGCAGTGTGTTGAAGTAAGTTTTAATGTAATAATGTAGAATGTCAATGAAATGTTGATACACATGATTTAAGAATATTATGTACCATTCATCTATTTTAATAAATTCAGTTGTTTTTTTTAACCTGGCGATCAAATTCTACTTGTATAAAATAAAAATATGGCAAAACAAGACTGTTAGTCCTATCCTAACATACTATTTTATCCAAAGTAAACGATATTGCCTTTTTTAAAAAAATTTCCTAATTATTTGGTTATTAGTATTTGCATTATTTTCTTTTTTTTCAATTTTTTTTTCAAAATAATCTCTTGGTTTTAATTTTTTTTCCCTTCAAATAAATTGATGTTTTCCATTATGATCTTTTAGACTTTTTAAAATTTAATTTAAAAAAAATAAATATTTTTTTAAAAAGTATTATTATTTTTAATAGTAGTTAGTTAAAGCTCAAGATAAACCCTTTAAAATATGTCATTTTCCCTCCTCTACAAGCGCGACAAACTTGTTCTGCCTTAGGTCTTGTATGATAATAATTAAATGTATCCAGTTCTATTCAATAGACAAAACAATATGATAGAAGCAGTAAAATCACGAAAAGTTTAATTGGAACATATCAAGTCATTTTGGTGGTTACATGTTGGCTTTATATCGGTTTCAATAATACGTGTCTTTGTAATGTTTAAAATAAGTAAATATCTGTCACCTAAGTGCTTTTCGAGTAGACAATAAGTTGATTTGGAGTTACATTAGTAATCTCTTTATCTTTTTTGTAATAATACAATTGAATTCAACCAATGTACTGTATTTTTTATCACAGGATAAACTGACAATTAACAAAATAGTTAAAATGCTTCTGTCCGTGACGTTTAAAGTTGTTTGTTTTATGAGTCTAATATCTGGTAAGTGTATGAAGAAAACATGTATTTCAAATTGTGTTAATTTATATTTTAAACGTATACACACACATAAAAAGACAAAAACACTTATGTGTGTATGTATGCGGATTAAGTTATAGAAACGGTAAGACTTGTATCAGTAATATATTTAAAACACTTTAAACGTTATACAATGACGTCACTCCTCTGTTCTTTTCTATGTTTTGTTGATAGCTGTACCCTCTATCAGAATGCATCGTTCAAACACAATTCGGTTCACTCACTTTAAACAGGTTGCCGTAATTTCAACTCATACGTCTTAAATCTTACTTCATCGACACCCGTCAATTGCATGCTTAAAAACATCATGTCCTAACGTGACCTTCCATACGAGCCCGTGGACAGATCATAGACAGTCAGCGTGACTTTTGACAGGTAATTGACAGTAAGCATGCCCATGGGAAGGTCATTGACAGTAAACATGCCCGTGGACAGGTCATTGACAGTCAGCGTGACGGTGGACAGTTCATTGACAGTTAGAGTGCCCGTGGACAGGCCATTGACAGTCAGCATGCCTGTAGACATTGAATTGGCAGACATCATGTATGTTAACGGTATATTGACAGTGAGCACACCCGTGGACAGGTCATTGACAGTCATCATGTCCGTAGACAGGTCCTTGACATTCACCATACCAGCGGACACTTCATTGACAGTCAACGTGCCTATTAACAGTTCATTGACAGTCAGCATACCTGTGGACAGTTCATTGCCAGTTATTTTCCCTGTGGATAGTTCATTGACAGTCTGCGTGCACATGGACATGTCATTGACAGTCAGCTTGACCTTTGACAAGTAATTGACAGTTATAGTGCCTGTGGATAGATCAGCGTCTTGTTTAGCTATCGATACTTCTGATCTTGGTATAGCTTTAAAAAACTCTTGTTGGCTACAACTCTAAAATCACTTCGTCACTAATCTTCATTCCTTATAAAATGCCAAAGACAGAAACACGTCGCCCATATTCGTTGTTAATTGTATCCTGAAAAAAAACAACTTGGTACACGATTCTTTATCAGCCCAATATAAATGTCAGAAAAGAGGGTGTGGTGATCATTTGAAAATGTTGACTTTGTTCCCATGGTCGTCAAAACGTTTTATTTCTCATATGATATGTTTAAAACAGTTTTAACACAACTACTGTACGACAGAATTTATTTTAATGCAACTTAATAAAATAAACGTTTTCTAAATTTATATATTGAACTAACAAATGCTGTTGCACTCAGTAAATTTACTCCTTCTAGTGTCGGTGCAAGGCAAAGATTTGTAATGAATTATATGGAAAAAAAATCTTTTGACATATCTATAAATTATAAATAGATATGGGCCATGCTTCTTTGATGTAACGTATTTGGAATTTCATTTTGAAAAGATGTCAGATAAAATTAATAAATATTTAATCATTTTTATGGTTGTTTTAACGTTACAACTTTTAAAGAAAGGAGAGATGCCACGACTTTAAGTAGATATTAATGGGAGGCAATTCGATCTTTAACTTTATTATTTATGTGGCTGAAATTTACAATGTTTCCTCTCCTAAACACTACTTGAACGATTTATTACACAACGGGCCATCAAGCCCCGCCTATGATTATGTAAATAGATATTGTGATAGGTCTTGCATTATGTTGTAACATTTATTTAAAGATGATTCAATTTTACAGTGGAGATTGTGTTCTTAAGTCTTTACTGTAGATTTTTTTTTCATCAGCCATTTAAGATCCATAAACTAAGTAAGGTACTGAGAGCTGGCATAGAGATAATCTCATATTTGTTAAGTGAGTGAAATTGTATTTCATTTTCTATTACAGAGACATATGGACAGACAATCAATCTAACTGCTGCTGTACCTGTCTCTAATTGCTCAAGTGGTCTCAGAGCTGGACTTGACTTTTATACAGTTCAAGGAATAGTTAATGTCACTGCTGGGAAACCGTCAAATTTCATTGATGTTCAAATACAGACAACATCTGCCACTAGTTTCCAATTTGTAATTTTTTTTTCAATTGTTACTTTGTAATATATATATATATATATATATAGACATATAAATATATTAGGGCTGTTAACTAATAATTTAAATTTAATCGTTAACTTTTGGAAAATTAAAGAATAATTAATAATTAATTTTGATTAAAGCCAAAAATTAAAATGTATGATGTCATAAGAAATACTTATAAAACATTATTGTTGAAAATCTAAATAACACTGGACTTTCTTCTTTATATGTCATCTTTTAACCAACTACGCAAAAAGACAAGCGTGTTGACATTATCTGGTTCAAGTGAGGAGCGGGTCTAATTGACAATATAACCAGCCGAGCTGAGCAATCATTCGCATGGAACTTAGGGAACTGGTATGCACAAAACGGTCTTGGCAAGGAATGACATTATCGGATATCGGTGTTCATTAAGTCTTGATACGATGCAAACTTAACTACGAAGTACCGGATTGTCCAAATATTGCATAACTAGTGTGCTTGTATTTTTCGGGCCCGTATGGCTTACACATAAAGAAACCGGAGTTAGGAAAAACCATAAAACCTGTTTACAACATGAGCCCGTTCATAACCAATATACAACTTCAAATCATAACTTTATTCTGCAAGCACATTTAGGTCTACCGCACCACCTCCAAAAACATTCCAAATAACCCACACCATGTATACCAAATGGTGTCATCGGGGACGCGGCCAGCACCCCAACGGAGAACCGAGTGCCGCGCCACGGCGCCCGCGATGCCTGGAGGAACGACTAGCGAGTCCACAAACGTAGAATAGGCGCCACCACCCCCCCGCTCTCGGCGCCTCCACCTCAGGACTGCGCTCACCTCTCTCACCCCGAGATCGACGGACAACATCAGAAATCGGTCGAATATCTGTAGACACCCATCGAGACTTATGATGCCGTGGTGATCCCCCTAGATAATACTCGTAGCTCCCGTATCCGTCGGGTACACGCGCGTCACACCCCAATACCCAGGAGCCAGCAGGAATCACCCGATCCGCGACCCCGCCACACGTCCGCCCCCATCGCTACCCCACCTTGCTGGACCCAACAAGTGACCCCCCCCCCCACCCAACAATCACAGCACCTAACCGCCAAAACCCAACGAGCACGGTGCGCCGCGTCAAACCGACCCCTAGCAACCCACGACTGTGCCCGTAAACAGACGTAGGCATTCTCCATACACATCCCACACCCCCCCCTGCCACACTCACTCAGCCCACCCCGTCACACGACCACCCTCAGGAACCCCCTGACAAACAAACCCAAAGGACCAAAAGCGAACCAGTCAACATCCGAGCCTCCAAAGATCGAGACAATTCGCCTCCGACCGGCCCCCGAGCCCCTAAGTATCAATCAGTGGTTAGCCGTGCTTCAATAGGCGTCTTCCAACCCCTGCCCCCTCCACTGTCTCCAAAGGAAAGTGACTCAACGTCCGTTGTGCACTCAACTTCATACACGACAAAAAACCATCCAACCTGGGAGTACTGTCTGTGTCAGAGATTCCCCACTCGGACCGCCCCGCCATGACGCCCAACCATATCGATGCAATGAGTGACCTCCAGTCCTCATGTGGGGACCCGCGTGCTCGTGCTGGCACAACCCGAAACCCCGCGAGGGGGGGGGAGGGTCGTCAGGGGGGGGGGGGGGGGGGGGGGTGGTGGGTGGCAGGCGCCTTGGTGTGCGGATGGGGCGAGCCAAGGGTGAGTGGTGGGCGGCGCGGGGGGGGGGGGGGTACACAAACGCAACATCACGACACGCAAATCTTCTCCCCTTCAACTTTCGGTACAAACGGTGTACAGCCCTCTGTGGCCTCCTGGACAACCTCGCCCTTATGTAAGGGGAATGAGCATTCAAGCCCAGCTGAAGCGCGGAGCAACAAGTGCGGGAGCCCCCTACGACGCCCTGCGTGCTTCCAAAAGACCATTCCCCAAATGGATGAACACACCCCGAATCCGATTGAAAGTAAAACATACGTCCCCACCTCCCCACCGTGAGCCGTCCAAATGTCAGACCGGGGTACAGCCAACCGGCACATGACCACTAGCCCACAGAGCACGTAAAAACCGTATTACCGCCGTACATTCCACCCGGCACTGCCCTACCCTTAGCGCTGAGAATAGCAAACCCCGCCGTCCCTGCAACCCAACTCTCCCCCAGATGGCCGCCTCAACGCGTCACCCTGACCAACGCCATGCCCCAATGCCGGTATAAAACAACTGCCGCCCACACCCCCACGCCCCAAGTGTCCTACCGTGACAACTCGAGCCATATCCCCCCCTGTCCCGCGCCAGCTCGAGAAAAGTAACGGGGATACTCGGAGCTGCCTTATTCTGTGTAACCACCAATGCGCACGACGTGGGGGGCAAACCACCCCACCCAAACCGACACCGGCGTGCCTACCAACCCCAGTAACCCCACCCCGGGCTAGGCCTTATCCCTCGTCCGCCGTGATAGCATCGCGTAAAGGATAACCTCGCACTCCAATGTGTATAGAACCCAACAGACCCGGATCCGCCAACACTAATAAACTCCCGCCGGTCGGGGGAAGGGGAGTTGTCCCAAAGCCAACGGTTCCCGCCAAGTCCAAACACACCGCCGTCAAACGCCCTGCCCAACCAGCGAACGTATGCGCGCACCGTTCTGGACCTCCACCTTGGTGACAGCCCCCCATAAATAACACCAAGAAGCAGACCGCGCACTACGTGTGCCATTAATACGGGACATTGACGAGCCGGCCAGTGAACGGCCATTGCCAATATAGAGAGTTTCGGGAGGACTAATGTAATAACCACGATACCAATTACTTATATCGCCCAAAAACCCGCCTGCCCCATAAAGACGAACATATATGATATACACTCCCGCCCCTATCGCCCCAGTATGCACACGGCCATGAACGCCCAACACCCCCAACCTGCGGCCGCCACCCCTGGCGCGTTGGGACGCTGTACCTCGTCCGAAGAACACGAACCTCGAGACCCAATCGCCCCCCAGGCCGGCACGGGCACTGCGGGGCCCGCATCTGACACGACACAACCAACCCCTCAGGCCGGGCTGAGGCTCCTGGGCATAAGGGTGTACCATAGCCCACCAGCACACCCGGCGCTCCGGGCTCAGGCGTGGTCCACAAACCCGCCGACCTATCAGCGCCCCCTCCAACCGGGGCGGGGCACCCTCCCAAACCAAACAAAAGGCTGCCCATGTACCCCCCCCTACACGGCCCATCCCCTGGCCCTCACGCTCCCGGGTCCCATCAGTGCAAACTCGCCACCCTGACGACCCGACCCCCCACCGACAATGGGACACGTTCCACTCTACGCCAATTGCAAAATTCTCCGTAGCAAAAAGGATCCCCATTTGGCCGGGGACGAAAAGGACGTCAGGCCCAGGTCCCCAGCCCCCGGGGCTATTCCTCCGCCCCCGCAAACCCTTGTTACTGGACTTCCCAACATGTCCCAATCACACCCACCCGCTAATCCGCAAACTCGAAGGGCCCCTACTACCCACTGCACGAACATAAACATGACACACGCGAACCATCCTGGACGGGCCTTAAGTTGAATGTAGAGACACGACTTCACGCAAGCCCAGACGACAACCTGCAACCTATTCGCTCCTCACTATAATTGATGCGAGTTCCAGTGTACCAACCAGAGACCAGGCTCAATCGGGTCACCACACCTTCTGTAAAAAGGCTAGGCACGGTACCAGTTAAAAAACCTCGCATCACCGAGAGCGCTCTGGCCCCCATACCCACCACTCCCCTGCCCAATCGGTTACCACTATCCAAAACACTGTCAAAAACCACCCCCTACGCATGGGGTTGAGACCTCGCACCTCATGGGGGCCCGCCCACAACCCCGCCATGGAACCAGGCCCCCTGTACTGGTACGACGAACAAGGGTAGGAGTCTCTCGACCCGTAACTGCCCTCCCGCACAGCGCCAGAGTGACACACACGCCCCTTAACACTCCAGCAGCGGGCTCAGGCCCTGCGACCAACCTCGGAGGGGGGGTTGCCCGTATGGCCACCTTACAGGTGTGTAATAATGTGTTGCGTAAATCAAGCCGCCGGGTGGCCCATCGGCGATACCCCCCCACTCTCAAAGCCCATAACGAAGGAAACACGAGACCTGTCCCGACCCAACCGGACAAGTCCTCGCGCGCTCCCGGGTCGAAAACAACATACAGCCGCCAAACACACCCCCGTCTGAACAAAGTCCATACAGGTCATCACCAGACCAAGACCACCGAGCAGCCCCCTTAGATACAGACCACTACAGCGGGTATGCTAGTACCCAGGTATACAAACGCCGAACACAACCGACGCTACGGTCGGGTATCCAACCCACACATAACAACCAAACTGAATACCCACCCCACCTCCGAGGCCGGTGCGGGTTCCACCCATTACCCCGGGACCTCCCAGCCCCAATCAGTATCCCATTCGGTAACACACTGTGGCACTAAGAACACATAAACATCCAAGACGGCGCGTGGGGGTAAACGAATAAGAAAATAAAGGGCCACAATCACGGCCTCGTTGCACACCCCGCCAAGCATGTACCCAGCACCTCTCCTGGGTCAGCGACGCGGGACCCTCCAAAGCGAACGCCCTTAGTGTGCCCCGACCTCGAAAAAACATGATTGGCGAGCAGTGGACGGCTAATCGTGGGCCCCCAAGCCATCCACGCCTACAGGCCGACGGCCATAGCAAAACAACATCGTACCCCGATTCGGCCTAGGCCCCCCCACACAATAATCGTTCCAGGGATCGCTCCCACCTACGCCCACATTAGGAGCATGCAACCCTCCACCCCCCCGCAGACCCCCGCGGAAACGCCCTCCCCATCTCCCACACCGCGCGCCAGTCGTACCCAGATCCATGCGCAGTAGCTACCATCCGGTAACCCATACCCGTGCAGGGGATGCGTGCGCGATTCGATGCCCCAACCACCCACACGCCCACACCCACATAATCCATAAAACCGCACACCCGTTAAACGGCGCCAACCATCCCGGACACCCACACACAAACACCCACCGTTGCCGCAGGGGGCGCTCACAAGGCCAACAATACAACGCACAGATGAGCACAATGACGCCGGCAAACCGTGCCCCAACGCAATATTAAGAAAGGGAAACAGCCCGGCCCACAGAGGTCTGTGCCGCTGCGGGCTCGCAGGGTAGCATGTGTTGCCCAGGGGCTCCAAAAAAGCCGCCAGAAAGTCAATCTATCACCGCCCGCCAAGCCCACGTACAGCACCCCATTCACTTTCCCGTCACCCCCCAGCACAGGGAAATAAAGCGACAAGGCCGTACCTACTGCCAAAAGGAGACCAGCACGACAAAGCATGGTACATACGACGACCTATGGACTGCCAGCATGACCTACGGCTATTGCGTGAAAAACGTAACAATCAACGCCACCGCTCCGCTGACGCACAACAGACCGACCACCCCCCGCCCTGCTCTCTCGAAAAAACTAGCAAAACCATCCGCGACGATACGAATGACCATCTGTACCCCCGCTCCACGACCCCACGACCGGTTTAGGCGCGGCCGATTGTGACTAAGACCACTATCAACCATCCCCCCCAACACATACATGACCCTCGCCAAGGCAAGACGTTCCAGATACCAAGCATCGGAATGACAAAACCCCAACGTACCCAACAGAAATCCCACCCAGCCAAGGGCACGAACCACAGCAAGTCTGAAGACGCCTACACCGTAGTAGCAAGATCCACTCAGTCATATCAACCATAACCTCATAGCCAGGGTAAAGAAGCCCCCCACAAACCCCGGTGTAACGCCATCCTGAGACGCCCCCACGTGTCAACGATACGTCCCCCTCCCTCTTGTGGACGCACCATAAATGATAAGAAGACAGTCGGGATGATAGTCCACATGACAGGGCTGTTTACAGGGGGAATCCACCCCATCATTGCGCCACTCCAATCACGGACTCCTCCCTCTCCCAGTAATGACCGTGCCCATTAAATGGCACCGCGTTCCCTATCAGTCCCGCTGTTCCCCGACGCTAGACACCTTCGCACACGCGTGTGGACCAGACAATGACCACAACACACGCCGGCGGCCCACTTGCTAAAAAGGGTGTACTCCCTGTCAAAACAGCACCCCCCCCCAGGGAATGCAAGGGTCTCAC